>SJYT01062493.1:146600-254843 GCA_006410635.1 Cephalophus harveyi | reverse complement strand
TTACAAATTAAACACATAAAAATGGGAAATTATGAATAATATTTTGCTAATTATATGAAAAACTTAGATATAAAGGAAAAATATTTTTAAAAGAATTAATGGAAAGATATTAACAATGCAAGAGCAATCAAATAAAGTGAATGCTAGTCCAAAACATTCTACTCATATATATATACACACATATATATATATTCTACTCATACATATGTTTGTAATATATATATGCATGGATATATATATAAAATATAAAGTTGCATATACGCTGTATTTATATATAGCAGTAGTAGTGTCAGGCATTCAGTCGTGTCCAACTCTTTGCCACCCCATGGACTGTAGCCTGCCAGGCTGCTCTGTCCATGGGTTTTCCCAGGCAAGGATACTTTAGTGGTGTGCCATGGGCATACCAGACCACCTGACCTGCCTCTTGAGAAACCTATATGCAGGTCAGGAAGCAACAGTTAGAACTGGATATGGAACAACAGACTGGTTCCAAATAGGAAAAGGAGTATGTCAAGGCTGTATATTGTCATCCTGCTTATTTAACTTATATGCAGAATACATCATGAGAAATGCTGGGCTGGAAGAAGCACAAGCTGAAATCAAGATTTCTGGGAGAAATATAAATAACCTCAGATATATAGATGACACCACCCTTATGGCAGAAAGTGAAGAGGACCTAAAAAGCCTCTTGATGAAAGTGAAAGAGGAGAGTGAAAAAGTTGGCTTAAAGCTCACCATTCAGAAAACAAAGATCATGGCATCTGGTCCCATCACTTCATGGGAAATAGATGGGGAAACAGTGGAAACAGTGTCAGACTTTATTTTTTTGGGCTCCAAAATCACTGCAGGTGGTGACTGCAGCCATGAAATTAAAAGACGCTTACTCCTTGGAAGAAAAGTTATGACCAACCTAGATAGCATATTGAAAAGCATAGACATTGCTTTGCCAACAAAGTCCATCTAGTCCAGGTTATGGGTTTTCCAGTGGTCATGTATGAATGTGAGAGTTGGACTGTGAAGAAAGCTGTGCACCGAAGAATTGATGCTTTTGAACTGTGGTGTTGGAGAAGACTCTTGAGAGTCCCTTGGACTGCAAGGAGGTCCAACCAGNCTTACTCCTTGGAAGAAAAGTTATGACCAACCTAAATAGTATATTCAAAAGCAGACACATTACTTTGCCGACTAAGGTCCGTCTAGTCAAGGCTATGGTTTTTCCTGTGGTCATGTATGGATGTGAGAGTTAGACTGTGAAGAAGGCTGAGCGCCAAAGAATTGATGCTTTTGAACTGTGGTGTTGGAGAAGACTCTTGAGAGTCTCTTGGACTGCAAGGAGATCCAACCATTCCATTCTGAAGGAGATCAGCCCTGGGATTTCTTTGGAAGGAATGATGCTAAAGCTGAAACTCCAGTACTTTGGCCACCTCATGCAAAGAGTTGACTCATTGGAAAAAGACTCTGATGCTGGGAGGGATTGGGGGCAGGAGGAGAAGGGGACCACCGAGGATGAGATGGCTGGATGGCATCACAGACTCGATGAACGTGAGTCTGAGTGAACTCCAAGAGATGGTGATGAACAGGGAGGCCTGGCGTGCTGCGATTCATGGGGTCGCAAAGAGTCGGACACGACTGAGCGACTGAACTGAACTGAACCAAAGGAATTCCCTTAGCCCCCAGAAATATTGTTTTCGCCATTGTTTATAGCAATTATGAGCAAGAATTAAGCATATCCTATCATTCCTATGTGAATGGCATTTCAGAGTAATCAGATGGTATTGCCTTAGTTCATGAGGAAAATTTCTTTTCAAACTAATTCCATCTAATAAGGATAGAAGAAATAAAAGACTTAGAAAATTCATCATTTCACAACCCCTAATGAAAATTTTTATTTAAGTAATCGATAACAATGAATGAAGCAATTAGATCAAGGTTTGTTGGGGGAATTTGACAATGGATGTATCAGTCTGTCACCATTGGAACCTATTCATCAATCATAGCATCTTTCAGAGTAGCACATGATATTATGTGCTTCCTGATTTTTCATGTATTATGAAGTATTCATAATACATGAAAAATTAATATAATTGATTATATTCTTTGCAGCTAAAGATAGACAAGCTCTATACAGTCAGCAAAGGCAAGACGGGGAGCTAACTGTAGCTCAGATCATGAACTCCTTATTGCCAAATTCAGACTTAAATTGAAGAAAGTAGGGAAAACCACCAGACCATTCAGGTATGACCTAAATCAAATCCCTTATGATTATACAGTGGAAGTGACAAATAGATTCAAGGGATTAGATCTGATAGACAGAGTGCCTGAACGACTATGGAAGGAGGTTTGTGACATTGTATAGGAGGCAGGGATCAAGACCATTCCCAAGGAAAAGTAATGCAAAAAGGCAAAATGACTGTCTGAGGAGGCCTTACAAATAGCTGTGAAAAGAAGAGAAGTGAAATACAAAGGAGAAAAGGAAATATATACCCATTTGAATGCAGAATTCCAAAGAATAGAAAGGAGAGATAAGAAAGCCTTCCTCAGTGATCAATGCAAAGAAATAGAGGAAAACAATAGAATGGGAAAGACTAGAGATCTCTTCAAGAAAATTAGAGATACCAAGGGAACATTTCATGCAAAGATGGGCACAATAAAGGACAGAAATGGTATGGATCTAACAGAAGAAGAAGATATTAAGAAGAGGTGGCAAGAATACCCAGAAGAACTGTACAAAAAAGATCTTCATGACCCAGATAATCACAATGGTGTGATCACTTGCCTAGAGCCAGATATCCCAGAATGCAAAGTCAAGTGGGCCTTAGGAAACATCATTACAAACAGAGATAGTGGAGGTGAAGGAATTCCAGTTGAGCTATTTCAAATCCTGAAAGATAATGCTGTGAAAGTGCTGCACTCAATATGCCAGCAAATTTGGAAAACTCAGCAGTGGCCACAGGACTGGAAAAGGTCAGTTTTCATTCCAATCCCAAAGAAAGGCAATGCCAAAGAATGTTCTCGAAATACCGCATACATGCACTCATCTCACACTCTAGTAAAGTAATGCTCAAAATTCTCCAAGCCAGGCTTCAACAGTACATGAACTATGAACTTCCAGATATTCAGGCTGGTTTTAGAAAGGCAGAGGAACCAGAGACCAAATTACTAACATCCACTGGATCATCAAAAAAGCAAGAGAATTTCAGAAAAACATCTACTTTTGCTTTACTGACTATGCTAAAGCCTTCGACTGTGTGGATCACAACAAACTGGAAAATCAAGAGATGGGAATATCAGACCACCTGATCTGCCTCCCAAGAAATCTGTATGCAGGTCAGGAAGCAACAGTTAGAACTGGACATGGAACAACAGACTGGTTCCAAATCAGGAAAGGAGTACACCAAGGCGGTATATTGTCACCTTGGTTATTTAACTTATATGCAGAGTACATCATGAGAAGCTCTGGGCTGGATGAAGCACAAGCTGGAATCAAGATTGCTGGGAGAAATATCAATAACCTCAGATATGCAGATGACAAAGAAGAACTAAAGAGCCTCTTAATGAAAGTGAAAGAGAAGAGTGAAAAAGATGGCTTAAAACTCAACATTCAGAAAACTAAGATCATGGCATCTGGTCCCATCACTTCATGGTAAATAGATGGGGAAACAATGGAAACAGTGACAGACTTTATTTTGGGGGGCTTCAAAATTACTGCAGATGGTGACTGCAGCCATGAAATTAAAAGATACTTGCTCCTTGGAAGAAAAGTTATGGCCAACCTAGACAGCATATTAGAAAGCAGAGACGTTACTTTGCCAAAAAAGGTCCATCTAGTCAAAGCTATGGTTTTTCCTGTGGTCATGTATGGATGTGAGAGTTGGACTATAAAGAAAGCTGAGTGCTGAAGAATTGATGCTTTTGAACTGTGGTGTTGGAAAAGACTTTTGAGAGTCCCTTGGACAGCAAGGAGATCCAACCAGTCCATCCTAAAGAAAATCAGTCCTGAATATTATTTGCAAGGACTTATGCTGAGCTGAAATTCCAATAATTTGGCAACCTGATGTGAAGAACTGACTCATTGGAAAAGACCCTGATACTGGGAAAGATTTCAGGCAGGAGGAGAAGGGGATAACAGAGGATGAGATGGTTGGATGACATCATCGACTCAATGGACATGAATTTTAGCAGACTCCGGGAGTTGGTGATGGACAGGGAGGCCTGGTGTGCTGCAGTCCATGGGGTCGCAAAGAGTCGGACATGACTGAGTGACTAACTGAACTGAACTGATGAAGTGCTCAGACTTCTATGAAGTATCCTTAAAAAAAAAAAAAAGAAGTGAATCTGAATTTAAAGTATGGGGGATATCATATTGGGCTTCCACGGTGGCTCAGTGGTGAAGAGTCCACTTGCAATGCAGGATCCGCAGGATACACTGGCTCAATCTCTGGGTCAGGAAGATCCGCTGGAGAAGGGCCTGCCAACTCACTCCAGTGTTCTTGCCTGGAGAATCCCGTGGATAAGAGGAGTCTTGGGGCTACAGTTCATAGGGTCAGAAAGAGTTAGACACAATTGAAGTGACTTAGCACAGCATAGCACACCATATTAAGTTTGAAGGACACCATGAAAAATGCAAAGAGACAACAAACCCACTTCGTGTAACATTCTATAGAACAAATGTTCAGTTTCCCCAAGTCTGTGACATGAAGAAAGAAGGAGAGAGGTGAGGACTGTTCTTGATTAAGACAGTCTCAAGATATAGCACCAAAAGCAATGTGTGGACTTTGTTTGGATTCAGATTCAATAGTAAAAGGATCATTTTAAAGACACTTGATGAAATATTAATATAAAAGCAGTATTATGTGATACCAGTGAGTTATTGTTAGTTTTTTCTATGTATGATAAAGGCAAAGTGATATCTAAAAAGCTGTCCATACCTTCAGAGTCACACACACATATATATATATATATATATATATGTAAGATAACATGCCTATGATTTGCTTTGAAGTACTTTATGAACAAGATCAACAGTATAAAAAAGGAATAATGAAGCACATGTACAAAAATCTTGATAATCACTAATATGGGTGATATAATAATTCAGTAGACCATTACTTGAACACGAAAATTTTCATAATAAAATTCTATTAGAAGTTCGGTGGCATCTCACTGTCTATCATATATCAACCACAGAGTCCAGCTTTTAATTCTCAGTTATCTGGTCCTAACCTATGTTTCTAGACTGAGATTTCATTATTCCTTTTGCATAGCTTCTTGTATTTATTTTAAGGATCATCTATGTACATAAAAATCACTTGGGATATTCATTAAAAAGCTAGATTCCTGGGCCCCTACTAAATCTACCAGATCAACTTTTTGAAAGGAACCGAGGACTTGTATTTAAAATAAGCACCACACGAATTGTCCCACTTTGAGAATTATTTTTCTAGAAGATTTCCTGTACTCTATTCAGCTAGTTTATAGTTCTCAGAGCTTGTAATTCCTGTCACCACAAATATGCTAATCCAGACACCTATGATCTAGTCCTACTTTCTAGAAGGCAAGCTAAGTTTCAAAGTCTAGCCTAAATGCTTCCTCTCTAAGAATTCTTCTCTTCTCACCTCTGTAATTACCATTTATCTTTCAGCAAGGAGATGAAAGCAAGGTGACTTAGGGTCTACTATTACACTAAAGTCTTGTTAGAGCTGTTCGCAGTTACATTTGTTACAGTTCCTAGGTTTGCTCAAGTTTCATTGACCACCAGGAACTGTAAACTCCGTCACAATTCTATAGTATCTGTATCAGTTATCTATTGCTCCATATCCACCCCCAACCTCACCTTAGTGGTTTAAACAACAAACACTTACTACATCACAGTTTCTGTGGGTAAGTGATTCTGGAGCTGCTGAGTCAGGTGGTTCTGGCTCAAGATTTCTCAAGAGGTTTTACTGAAAATGTCAGCTCAAGTTTTAGTGTCTGAAGGCTTGACTAGGACTGGAAGGGCCACTTTCCAGATGGTCCCTTCACAAGGCTGCAGAGTTAGTTTTGGCTGTTGGCAGTAGGCCCAAGTTTCTTGCCATGTGGATCTTCTCATATGGCTGTTTGAGTGTCCTATGGCATATGAGCACCTTGCTTATTCAGAGGAAATGATTCAAGGGAGAAAAATGTAAGCTTCGGTATCTTTTAAGAGGGCTTCTCAGGTGGCTTGGTGGAGAAGAATCCTCCTGCCATGTAAGAGATGCATGTTGGATCCCTGGGTTGGGAAGATCCTCTGGAGAAGGAAATGGCAACCCACTTCAGTATTCTTGCCTGGGAAATCCCAAGGGCAGAGGAGCCTGGAGGGCTACAGTCAATGGTGTTGCAAAGAACTGGACTCGACTGAGGACGCACACATCTTAGGCCATTTTTTTCTTCACTGAAAGTGAAATGCACAGGACTTCCTCTCAACACTGTCTTATTGCAACAGCAGCCTATTTTTGGCTTGCAGACATAATGAGTCACCCTATCCACAAACCAGGGCTTAGTTCTTCCTTTTTTGTTAGCTGTTCCTTTTCTGTTACCTCATTAGAGGTAAGACATTGATGAAATGGAGTAATAAAAGAGTCTGGGACACCTGTTCATGTCACTTACTTATGCTTTCTTGAACTTATTGGGTCTGATCCAGAATTACTATTTCCATAATATGATGGATGGATATTTTCCCCTCCCCTCTCCCCCTGTCGAACTCGTAATTAATGAGATATCCAGATGAAAGTGAACAGCCTCAGTTACACAGCACTTAATATTCTTTCATTAAGAGTTCAGTCTCTGCTAGAGGCCAGTAGCATCCAAGATCTGTTTGGAATGGTGGCCAGTTCTGTGCTTCAGATGGCATATCTTGTTCCAAGCCCTTAGAAGTCTGTGCTGTGACTCTTCTACTGGGGCTTACAAAAGACCCTACATGCAACCTTATGTTCCACAAATACCTCCAGCACCATGGGATCTGCTGAATCACATGATGTCATGGACAAGGTTTATTCCACAACTTAGATCTGCTGTAAGCTCTGCTCAGAACTACTTGCTTCTGAGTCAGTTGTCAACTGATAAATAAGTCAGAGCTGTGTGATGTGTGCTCATTTGGAGAATCCAAAATCAAATAAGGACTACCAGGCATTATGCCTGTTCCTTTGGGTGTGTCTTATTAATAGTATGTCACATAGTTCTGAAATTCTAAAACTTCACCACTCTGGCAGGATCTTGGATCTTTGTAATGTACCTCACAAGGGTATTTCTTATAAAGCTACTTCCTGCTCCCCAGGTCCAGTTAAAGTGATGTCATCAGTAGAACAGACCACCATGAGTTTCTGCAGAAGTTCCAGGTAAACCAAGTCCTTTAATCATAAGAATGTTAACACGACCCTACAGTGTGGAGATTCCTTAAAAAACTGAAAATAGAACTGCCTTATGACCCAGCAATCCCACTACTGGGCACACACACAGAGGAAACCAGAATTGAAAGAGACACATGTGCTCCAATGTTCATCGCAGCACTGTTTATAATAGCCAGGACATGGAAGCAACCTAGATGTCCATCAGCAGATGAATGGATAAGAAAGCTGTGGTACATATACACAATGGAGTATTACTCAGCCATTAAAAAGAATACATTTGAATCAGTTCTAATGAGGTGGATGAAACTGGAGCCTATTATACAGCAGAGTGAAGTGAGCCAGAAAGAAAAACACCAATACATTATACTAACGCATATATATGGAATTTAGAAAGATGATAATGATAACCCTGTATGTGAGACAGCAAAAGAGACACAGATGTATTGAACAGTCTTTTGGACTCTGTGGGAGAGGGAGAGGGTGGGATGATTTGGGAGAATGGCACTGAAACATGTATAATATCATATAAGAAATGAATCGCCAGTCCAGGTTCGATGCATGATACAGGATGCTTGGGGCTGGTGCACTGGGATGACCCAGAGGGATGGTACGGGGAGGGAGGTGGGAGTGGGGTTCAGGAGGGGGAATATGTGTATACCCGTGATGGATTCATGTTGATGTATGGCAAAACCAATACAATATTGCAACGTAATTAGCCTCCAATTAAATAAATTTATATTAAAAAAAATAAAGCCACTTACTTAGGTAAAAAAAAAAAAACACCAAAAAACGAATGTACTATTATTCATTCCAGGTGAGTGTGAACTGCTGCTTATCACCCTTCCTGCTAAATCCTCCCGATCAATAGCTGCATGATAAGTTCAACAGTTGCCAGGTGGCTGAGATGGGGCTCCACCCAGTTAGGCTCACAGTAGTCTATTATCATCTACTGTGATTCACCTGATTTTTGTAGGTGTCACAGTGACCGATGAAATAAGGGACATGGTGGAGACCGCTGCTCTTCCATCTGGTGGTGCACACCTCTGAGAGTGATACTCAAACTCCATGGTTCCATCCCATGTGTGGCATTTTTCTGGTTTAGTGTCTTGGAGGGAGTGTACTTTCAGAGCCTTTCACTTGGCCTTCAGAGCTGGAATTATAGCATCTTTAAACCTCTTCCTCTCTGACCTCTGCTCCTGTTGTCACATCCCCTATTTGAGTCTGACTCCTGCCTCCTTCACCTCAAAGAATGTTGTTATTAATCTGGGCACACCCAGATGCTCCAGCATAATCTCCCCATCCTGAGATTCTTAGTTCAATCACATTGCAAGTCCCTTTTGCCATGTGAGGTAATATGTTCACAGGTTCCTGGAAATTAGGATGTGGACACCTTGGGAGGGACCACTGTTCATCCTAGCGCACTATCCTTCTATTGTGTCCCTGGAAACACTGTGATCTGTCAGCTATTGCCACAGATCCCTGGGGGTCAGGGTCCCCGATTTTTATTCTGGCTTAACTTCCTGGTGTAGGAATTACACCCACCTTGACATTGACGGTTAAATGGCACCATCTGGCCTCTGCTCTTCTGGAATCCTCTCATTTTGTCAACCCCAGTGAGCTTATTTCATGGCAGATATCCTGAGTGTATATCCCAGCTAGAAAAGGACAGATTCACTGCATTTTCTTAACAATGATACTATCCCCACATTAGCACTTCCTTTTTGTTTAAAACAAACAAATTGACTTTATTGCTTATTCCAGGAGCTTCCTGCAGGACCCACCAGCTTCATAGCCTCATAGCTTCAATAGGAAGCATCAACTGACAGTGTGCACCCTAAGACTGAGCTCCTCACCTCGAAACTCTCATTTTTCTTTGTTCACTCTAAATTATTACATCAAGACCCTTCCCTAACCCTAGTCAACCTCCACCCCTGTCCCAGCATGGAAAGACCTGCCTTAAACCAGATTTCACAGTCTCAATAAATATTGTAGTCTTACTTATCTCCCTGTGAACTGTGTTGTCAACACATTCGTTTTTGATTTAGTGACGAGAGTTTCTTCTTTGGCTTTCCTGAGAAACATAGTAGCTAATGAATTCTCTGGTCTTAAGCATTAAATCCATTCAAGTGTATCCCTCTTTTATAAGACTTTCCCCCCTTTCCTAAAACTGTGATGAAGCTGTTTTGGCATTTCCACCTTATTTACTGTAGGTCAATGTTTCTTCCAAGTTTAAGAAATCCATATCAGCATAATATTTGGACCTCTAGGATGTAAAATCCTGAGTTATGGGAATTCCCCTCAGTATTGCAGAACTTCTGGTGTAGTTCCTTTGCTTCCAAAATAAGAACAGTGCTTTCCCAAGTGGGCCATGCTGAGACTTGACCCTAGCTTTATGCCTACAAACTATAAGAAAGGTGGAGCCAATTTTGATGAAGGCAAGTATTATCTGGTGAGTCATCTTACTTATGTGAGGTCTCTGAATGGTCCTCAGGCAAGGGGAGTTGACTATTCTTGAGTAAAATAAAGTGGGTCACTTGAGGAGACCTAGATGGTTCAGCAGAACATAAAGGGTTCCATATATCTGCTTTGCATCCTCAGTTTCTTACTTCTTTCTCGGGGTGTCAAGTTTAGCATAGTCAACTTGCCAGGGCTGTGTATTAACAATACCCTGCAATTCGGCTACTCTTATAATAATGTCTAATTCTCAGCCTGTACTGGCATTACGTGTGGCTATCAGAGTTTTCTGGGTTTTGCATTTGTCCTGGGGTGGTGGCTGACTGACTTGAGCCCACCATTTTCTTTCAGTGGTGTATCTGTGGTACTTTACTGACATATCTGCAGTCTTTTACCACAATCACCGTTACCATCTCTCTCACATGGTAGAGATATTGCATAAGCTCAGTGTCTCCTCTTTTTCCTGCATCTGGCTCCAGTTCAGCACAGATGAGACTGCTAGGAATAGTGACCCTACAGCATGCCAGGGGTCACCGCAACCCTCTCATCGCTAACAATACACCCCTGGCTGCTATCTGGTCATGGAGTGATACAGTTCCAGAAACCCATCTGAGGTTATGCTTCCTAGACCATTTCCAGTGTGAATTATTTTAGTTTTGATTCTCCCCAAAGTTAGATCTTTAGACAAGAATTCACATTGCCGTAGAATGAGTGTTTGTTTTTAAATGATTTGTTAAATTATTCATAATCTATGTCTATTTTATGTATATGTGCTATATTTCTCAATTAATTCCTTAAGTCTCCCCTTGTCCTATGTGACAGGATAAATTGCAGATGAATTAAAAGTTAAATATAAAAATGGGAAATTATAAACATATCTAGAAAGTGATGTAGGTAAGTGTTTTACTGACATTGGGCTAAGTAAGCATTCTATGCATAAAATCACTGGAAGATGAAATAATGAAATAATTTAAAATGTTAAATTAACAGTAATTTTAATAGTAAAAGAGTTCCACAAACAATAGTACATAAAAACTGAAAGAACATTTTTCACATACAAAAAATCATAGAAGTTAAAAGTAAATGATAAATTGGAAAAAGTGTTTGCAACAAGTTTTACACACAGTGAGTTAATAGACATAATATAAAAAGGAATTACTAAACTCGATAAGAAAATGTCTGGTTCCTGATAGAAAAACAGCTAAAAGATAAGAGCAGGTAGTTCATGAAGAAGTAGTAAAAATGATCCGTAAAGATGAAAAACATATTCAACCAGGAAATGCAAATTAGAACAATAAAAAAGTTCCAGTTAACTGTTTCAGATTGAACACACAGATACCTCCTTCAAACATCATTAATATAACAGAAAAAGGACACAAAATATATAAACCCACGGGACAAAGAGAATGGCTAAAGAGACGATAACAAATGAAAGATGTCAACTGATTTTACAAAATGGAATAGATGGACAAGTGATCATTGATTTAGCAGAACTGAGGAAGCCTGTAAATTAGGCTGCAGGGAAAGCCAAGGAGAAGAATGATTTCTGCCCTAGTTCCCAGATGTGAAGTTGTTGGAGGCACCAGGTATCTGTAAGGCAGGGTTGAAGGAGGAGACACAGCAACCTACTGTGCTATTGGTGTGCAGGGAAGTCAGGGCATCTCGATGTCTCTAAGGCTCTTGTATCACCTCTTTTCATTCTAAATTGAGCTCCCTCCCACCCCCAATAGAGAAGTAAATAGTAATGAACATTTCATTTACTTTCATGGATGCTTCCAAAATATTTTCATCAGTATGACTGTTACTGAGACAATTTTTGTATCTGTTTTAAAGACAGTATCCCTGGATGCATTATGCACATGATAAGGTGGTAATAATGACACTTTTGGCACCATTTGAATATAAATTTCAGAAAGCCTCTTTACAGGGAAGTTTCTGAGTTACGATTCTGATAAGCAGTTTAATTTAAGAAAACATAATAACAATTCTCTGGGATACTTTGTGGGGAAGACAACTTTCTGAAATTTATTCAATGCGTATATACTGAGCACTCTCTGTGTGTGCAACAAAGCAACAACAAGGCACACAAATGTGTTACTTGACTCTTGCTGAAACCTGCAGCGGTTTCTGGATTCTCCTAGGTTGAAGATCAGGTTCCTTAGTGTGGCATTTAAGACTCTGCAGGGGTGGTTTGTATCCACCTCTAGGACTCTCCTTCCACCTTTCTTACCTTTGTTTTCAGAGCTGCAGTTCCTTGGACCTATCTTCATTACACCAGTCATATTGGCTTTTAGTTCTCAGATGAACTTTGCTTTCTATGAAGCAATGAAGGATGCTAGCTGGTCTCTCTGCCTGATGTGTTCTATCTTCCCCACCTCTATCCCCCAAACTTCTTCTCATTGTTCTTACTTTAGCAAAAGCTTTTTACTTCTTCCTGTAAACCTTCTCAACTAGGTCAGTTTTCTTTGTTATACGTGCTCATTTTATCCTTTCCTTCATGGAATTAATCATTGGTAAGATTATTGATTTTTTATCTTTTTCTCATCCTGGAGTGTGAGCTCCATGATTTTGCTATGTGATGTCTACCACTTATCATAGTATCTAGAAGATGGATGGCTTTCAATCTACATAAATTGAAGGAAAGAATGTCTTCAAGGAGTTTAACTTTACTAGTTCCTTCAAAATATTGTTTAGTTGCAGCCAAACTTTGATCTAGTAAAAAAATAGCATTCTCTATGCAGATTTTCAGCTTACAGAAATTTAACTTTGTGGTGAAGATGGGAAATTTGGGATTATAATCCATTAGGGACTGCTGTGACAGAGATGGTACTATATCTTCATGGTGTAATTTGTATATATTTTGTTTGAAATATATTTTATTTAAGTAAAGATCTACTTGCTTATTTGGTTTGGTCATTCTAGAATATTGATAGTAATCATCAGCATCTGGTTCAGATACTAACAGGTAACTGTTAGCTTTGAAGAGTTCTTTATAAATTCTGGACTTTATAAAGACCATGAAAAGACTCCATAGAGAAGAACTGAACTGACACAAAAGACAAGAGCCAACTGAAATTTACTAGGCAGTCAATTTCAGTGTAACTATCTATACATCATCTTGGAAAGGACACCCAGTGATGCTCCTCTGTAGTCACTTCCAGTCTCTCATGCTAGGGAGCTTGTAATCTCTCTAAGTACCATTCAGACTATCTTCTTCATTCTTAAACCTTACGGCTGCAATCCACTGACTTCCTTTATTTCCCACACGTATTCGTGTCTTACTAGGTCCAGTTAAAAAAATCAGCCCTTGTTGACAACAGCAGAGGGTTCTTAGTCTGCTTGCAAGTATTCAGAGTTCGGTCTTTAATTACAAAGCTTCCCCCAGCTCCCCACCATTGTGTGAACTGGCCGGGTTCCATCTACTGCTGGAACTTCTAATGTGATTTTCTGAAAAGCCTGGCATTCCTGCCAGCAATGGGGAGTGTCTGATCTCTGCATTCAGATTCCTCTTTCTGCAAAACGCTGCCTACACTTTTCTTTTCTGCCCCGTGCATTGTACCTCACTCGGCAGTGTGTCTTCATCCTGATACGGGGCAGTGAGAGAACTGAGTGCCTCTGACAGAGACACAGTTTGCAGATAAAGGTTAAACTGCAATGCTCCTTGTGTGTCACGAGTAAACATCCCCTTGGCTGTCCTCGCCTGGTGTTTGGCTTTAACTGTTTCCAGCTCATCCTTTCCCTCTCACATAGCCTTGGACAGGCAAGGATAGACAAACTATTAAAGTCATTCATTTTTTATTACCAATTTTAATCACCAAAGAAGGAATTCGAATTCAACCAGGGAAATTATTTAATGAGAAATTTTTATTGATAAAATAATTTATCAAAGATTTATGAAAAAACTAAAACTCTCTGAGAAAGCAAATTATGTCAACCAAGATCATAAAAGGTATGTCTGTGGGTGAGGAAGGGTTTTCTATTTGGGGTTGGTTATGATAAGAGAGATCAGTGATACTCAGGATGTTACTTCTGAAAAAAACCAAACAAAACAAAACTAGGATGTAATATTGCAACTCATAAAAAAGGCTACTGTAGGATAAGCATGGCGCGGCTGTAGGTGACTCCGTTTCCTGCCCAGTCGTATTTGTCCTGATACCAATTCCAACATCTTAATCTGCTTCTCAATTTGGATCAGTCTATTCTTCTTTCTCAGTTACCATGACCTGAAGATCATCTTGTTTCATATGCTTGGTCTGTCATTTCAGCAACAGCTTTTCTTCCTGGCATGGGCCTGCTCTCCTCTGGGTCCTCTGGCTCAGTGCCTCTGACCTTGGGTGGCTGGGACTCTGAGTCTCCCTGGCTCTCTTCCCATAGCAAGTGGTGACTGCAAACTATAAAACACTGTTTTAATTATCTTTGATTTTTTTTTTAAGTCTTAAAATGAAATTTTAATGTTACTGCCTAAAGAAAGGATTTGTGAATTTCTCAGTTTACTGAGTTGGCATATTAGATTCAGCTATTCTGACATATAGCTAGGAGAAGACTGAATTATTTTTCATCACGTTTAAAAATATTTTGGAAATTGACACAATCAGTGTTTTCTTCCTTGCCTTGAGAACCTGAAGAATGAGTTATAGTTGAAATTTCCTATTTCAGACTTAAGATCTTACTTCAGAGATTCCAGGATGCTAATCCTGTCTCATCTTTTGGTATATAATCATCATTCCCTTCACTCAAGAGATCATTTATAGAAACTTTATGCTGTCCCTGGAGGTACATTCTAATATGTTCTTAGTTTAGGAGAAGTATATTTTATGTAGAAAGATGAAATCATTTTCTTTCCCTTAGAGGATGACTGGGTATCAATGGCTCCAAAGACACTTTATTTAGACTTCTACTCAGGACCAAAATAGAGTCAGTGTTTCAAACTGGGATAGACTACTTCACTGAGATTGGACTCCGATTAGATTAGTCAATCCAAAATCCATTTTGAATCACCAGAAACAGAAGGCCAGGCTAGGGCTTGGCCATGTGGGTAGGATAAGAAACTGGGGTGGGATTCCTCCTTGGTGTGTGTGTGTGTGTGTATAAGGGGGATATATGAGACTTGTAAGCCAGTTTGTCAGTCTATCAGTTTATCACAGGTCTGTTAGACAGACAAGGAGTAAACAAGTCAAAATCAGAGACATAAGAGCCAGGTTGGCCTTAGGGATAAAGTGTGCTTAAAGAAGGGATGTGTCACCAAATCTTTGCTATACATGAATGTCTAGAATTTTCCCTTGCCAGCTCAACTATACTAGGTTGAGCAGTCAGGGGTCACTTGTGTTTTGTTTAAGTGGGTCAGTGTCTCCTTGTAACAGAGTCTTCTCATTCTGTCTTAGGAGATAAGCTCTCCACTGACCTGGCTGGTGATTCTGTTAGTAGCCAAAGCCCAGGGGACTCCCCGAATCATGGCTATCTGGTTAGTTCTCTGGGACCAAGAGAGACTTCTCTACTGTGGCCTTGGGGAAAGCCTTCCACCAAGAGGACTGACTGGTGTCTAAGTCCAGTGGTATGTTAATGGTGGAATGGCTATATGGCAATAGGGCCCTGGCTTTGCTCCTCTGATTTATATCCTTGTTATCTTGTGAGGCATCAAAATCCTTAGACTGAAGCCAAATATCCAGGAGGGCACACACTTCATCATCTTTGTACCATTCACTTGCATGAAGGTGGTAAGAAACCTTTTTCTGGTAAATTATAATATTGTATTTGGTAGGGAGGAGGAAGAACCCATGGAAAATAAGAGTGATTAAAAATAACAAAGTTACATACATTTTCAAATACATTTTCACTTGATTCTCACAACAACCCTGTGAGGTAGGTATAGTACATGTTTCCAATTTTACTTTGCAAAGAAAGACACCAAAGACTAGCGAGTTTAAGTGATTTGCCCATAGTCATGGTAAATGCCAGGACCCAGACTCCAAACCATGTCTTCCAACTTCATAGCTTGATTCCAGCTATGAGCAGCTACAACCTGAGGGCTACCAGTTTGATGACAGAATGGGAAAGGCGGTTAGTAAGAGAGTGCCTAACTTACTGAAAAGTCAGGTCGCTTAGAAACAATACGTTAGTAACCAGAATCCATATGATCACCCCTTGCAGGGGTTCCCCCGGGGACTGCTGCTTGTTGGCTTGAATTTTTTGGGTTGCTTTGGCATATTAGGAGATCATCTGAGGCAACCTGGGCAACTAGGAGCTTCCTGGGTGGTCCAAGATGAGAGATGAGGGAATTCTCGTGGTCATCATCATACTGGTCTAGCACTCACCATTCTGTTTAATTGTCTGACTTCCCCATTAGAATGGAAAGTTCTGAGGGGCAAGCACTGTAACATAGTCACCACTGAATACTCAGAAGTCAATGTTGTTCTGGGCACATAACATATCATCAATAAGAATTGTTTGAATTCACAGGGAATTAAGATGCTTCATGAGATGTTTCCATACTTTACTTGTAAGAGATTGGTTTGCCCAGAAGAGGTATTATAGATGAATGTGGTGCTGGGTATAGGGAAAACTCAGTTATTCTGATGGTGGGTAGTATGCACAGACACTGCTATTCCAAGGTGTCATCTCATGATCCAGGTGATCTTTGTCTACAATGACAAATTTACTAGATGTGGATTCAGACTGGTAGCTCTACGTTAGTCAGAAATCCATGCAGATGTATGTTTTTGATGGGCACTGGGGGTAAAGGCAATGTCTCTTGTCATGGAGAAAGATGGTTCATTTTGGTAAATATGAAGATACTATTGTTTTAGTAATATGGAGAGAGCTCTGTGATAAAATTCTCCAAAGATATTTAATCACAATCACCAGTGGCTCGATAAAGTCTGGGAGAGGCCTCTGTCTTTTTTTCTCTGGTTCATTTCTGCCAAGGCACATTCTCCTCAGTCCTCCGTGTTGGTCTTCTTGACACTTGGCCATCAGAAGTCCCAGGACCCACAGTTTATACCGTTTAACCTTGAACAGGTAGAAGCTGGAGGACAAAGCTGCTGTGGTCCAGACTTGGACCCCAGTGTGAGTGCTCCTGACACGGACACATAGGCAAGAAGTCCACTGCATGGAAGCACCCCTCCAAGATGAACGGGTCGGCTCCGGTAAGACCCCGACCCCACGACCTGTGGCTAAAAGCAGTAGTCACATTGTTGCTCTTCTATGAGTGGATTACAGCAAAAATTTGTGGATGTCACAAGCTGGTGAGTTCAACTTCCTTGAACTGAGAAGGAATTTTTAACTTAGGATATAATACATCAGCTCACCAGTTTAGGGCACTCAGGATCGAGTGGGTCCTGAAAACAATAGGTGGGAAAAAGGTCAGCAGCCCTGGTGCTGCTAGAGGTTATGGGTCATCTAGAGGTCCTCCCAGTTGTGTTGACTGGTGCAGGCCGTGACTGGATGCCTGGCTTCTCCAGGTGCTGGTGCCAAGCTTCAAACATGGTCTTAATGGCCAAGCATTCCTTCTTTCAGATGTCGTAGTTTCATTCTGCAGGGATGAAGCCTGTGGGAAATAAAGCATAAGGGCACATCAAGGTAGAGTTCGGATAAGGTCTGGCTTTCCATGGTCCTACCTCTAGGAATACCGCATTGGCTCCACTTTAAAGGTCCATTGTAAGCAAAGTGGAGCTTAATGACAGCCATTGCAAAACTCCTAGGACTCGTAAGCACCCAAAGAAAGCAGAGCATATTGCCTGCTTATTCCATAGAATCTGTTTCAGGAAGGGGCTTGGGGTTCCCCCAGGATACTTTGGGTGAACTAGATGAGGCCTTGGATATCTTCACCAGAAAATAAAGTCAGCATCACCCTCAAAGGAGAGTCAGTAGAGATTTCTACCAAGTTGGTCTTGGTAGACCTTCACACACAATACCCTGGAAACTGTCTCCTTAAACCTTGAATCTCTGATCCTGACTTTTAATTATAGTTATAATTTTATGGCATAAACTTTAAAACACTAATAGTTAGTGATTAGTATGGGGACTTCCCAGGTGGCACAGTGGTAAAGAGTCTTCCTGCCAATGCAGGAGATGCAAGAGACCTGGGTCCGATCCCTGAGTCAGGAAGATCCCCTGGAGCAGGAAATGGCAACCTGCTCCAGTATTCTTGCCTGAAAAAGCCCACGGACAGAGGAACCTGGTGGGCTATAGTCCATGGAGTCGCAAACAGTAGGACATGACTAAGCACAATTAATGATAAATATATAAATCTTACTAAAGTTGGAACCTCTAATCAAATTTGATGTTAAATGCATTTTAAATAACCCACTTAAATAGATGCTTTAAAGAAAAGAACTTTCCTTTTTCTTAAAATCCAAGGGGGTAGACTTCATAATTCAGCCTTTGAACAGCGGAATCGTATAAATTTAGATCAACAGAAAGATCCTTGAATTAAGGCACAAATCAGGAAGCTTAACTTTGGGCAGCTTCAAGGGATCAATGTGATCTTTCCTGTATGTTCTTGTTAGAATTTGTGCCCCAATTTTTTGTTTATCAAAATCTTTGCTAATGTTATAGAATTTAGAGACGAGTAAATGTTTCTAAAATTATTAGTGGATTGTTAGCACTTACCAGTTAATTGAGTTAAATAACCAGTTATTTCAGCAATGCACATGGTTTGACTAAGCTGAAAATAGAAGTCAGCTCCAAAGACTTTTGAAGATATTTCCCAAAGTAAGCTCAGTGAACACTAATTCCAAGAAATGGGTTTTGTCATTAAGTAGATTTGGGGTACACTGAATAATTTCTACTTCTTTTGAAGACTTAAGTAGACTCATTTTACAGACTCTAGGGAGTCTTGTAGTAAATAATCTTATTCAATGATGTCTAATTCAGTATATCACCAACACTTCTAACTTTTTGAGCAATTTTTATTAGCATTTTGTAGAACTCGTAGAACAAAGCAATTGTTCCATTTGCTATGTGGATCAAATTTTAGTGAATTCTGGACTAGAAAGTAATGTAAAAAATACTGATTTTTAAAATCCAGACTTTCCCCATTAAAAATAAATTAATTACTAATTATCTGTTACTACAATTGTTTTGGAATCAAGTTGGCTTCTTTGCAAAACAGGAAATAAACTTGCTTAAAACATGAATTCTGCCCTTAACAGGCTCAGAATCTGGTTAGAGAGATCAGTCTATGATACACAAAATAATATCAAACACCAGAAAAATCCACAGAACCAAGCACTAAGTTAAGTAATGCAGATTAATAGGTATAGTAGTTCTAGGGACGAAGATGAAGTGTTGGAATTATGAAGGAAAAAACCATGGGGGAGGTGAGACTGGTTTTGTGGCGATAGCTAGAATTTTGACAGGTCAGCAGCAATTTTACTTAAGGGCAAAAATACACAAACTTTGAAGGCCCTATGGCTCCTGGAAGCATGAAATAATGTGACAAACAATACTTGTTACATTATAGTCATCTAATTTTAATATATCTTGAGGCCTTCCTGCTCAAAGACAGAATATATAAGGTTTTAAAAGACAGCAGTATAAGTTTTTAAAAGACAGCAGTGTAAGTTTTTTAAAAAAATGTCTCCTATACTCTTTCAGAGTTCTTACCTGGTATATTTTAATAAGCTGCTTAATTATCTATTGTCTGTGATAAATCTAATTGATGACAGGGAGAATATTTTACTTATTTGCATATCTTTGGAAACCAGTTATCTTTGCATCCCTGACATTGGGTCCATGGTAGGCCCTCAGTGAATATTTTTTGACTATGTGAGGAAATCAATGAAAAAATTATACAACATAAAATAGGGAGGGGTTATATGTATACATAAATACTGTTTCACTATGTAATACAGCAGAAACTAACACAATATTGTAAAGCAATTGTACTCCAACTAAAAAAAAATTTTTAAAGAATATAAAAAACCCCTCTAGATATTATATCAGGAAATAATGAGTAGAATTAGAATGTGTAGGCTATTGCAAACCAGGCAGAGGAGTGGGGAAGAAGGAATCGATAAAGATTTTTAACAGTGGTGGATAGAAAGCATTGTTTGTGCAAAATCAAACTATTAGTGATATACAGGGTGGACTGAAGTAAAACTAGGTCAAGGGATCAACTGAAATTATTGTTAAAGCAATCTAGTTACAAAGAAGTAAGGTTCTGAGACCAACGCTCTAAGCATGGAAGAGAAAAAGGCACAATCTGAGTGGATGACTGACTGACTGATAAGAAAGATCAAGAAGCATGGGTGAAAGATGATTTTTTAGAGTATGATAATAGCTAAAGCTTTTATTATAGGTTATGTCAGGCACTCTGGCTTAGTCTCTGGTTCAATCCCATTTGTTCCCTACAACAATCCTGGGATAAGAACTATTATCGTCTCTGTTTTCCTGATAAGAAAATAGGTTAGACAAGTTCAGAAATCTGTTCAAAGTTACACTGTTAGTGAGTAGCAGAATAAGGACTGGACGAGGTCCATCCCACCTCTGAGCCTGTGTTCTCAGCCCTGGTCATCTCTGGAGAAGGGATGGATGTTTATTCTTTTCACAGAAACATTCGAAGAAGAGACAGGTTTTAGATATTTGACTTTTGAGATGATTGTGAGATATATTATTGGAAAAGACAACATTCTATTTCCTGCAGCTTGGACCTTGATTTAGTAAATGGTCGGCTTTTCAAATGGTTTATTAATGTATTGTTTGAACTGTACCCTCGTCAGTTTTGTGGAGAAGGCCGTCCCCCTGTGAGGACAGAAGGCCTTAGGAACCCAGGAGATGCCTAGAGAGGGCCCACCTAAGACACTGGCCTGGCCTGGTGACCTGAAGGCAAGTCACTGTCTGCTAAGTGGGCCGTCACATCGAGGGGCGTCACGGGGGACCAACCTGAGCTTCAACTTGTAAAGCCTGCAGTTAAAGGTCAATTGTTTGAACTGTAGGTTTCTGAGGGCCTTGCTGAGGCTGGGCAATGCTTTTCTTCCTTTTCACTTTGACCAACTCACTGAAGCTCTAATGACTGTTTGCCTTGGAGATATCACACGCAATCCCTGGTGTAGAGTTTTATATTGTTTTGGTTTTTAACCTTCAGGAAAGTGTCCATTCCACTGTTGTATTTACACTGTGCTGTGGTTTAAATGCTAACTGCAAACAAGGTAGGCAAAACCACAATTCAATCACATAAAATCAAATGGTAAATCTGAGTGGTGTATTTGAGACAAGGCTGATTTTTAAAGATAGAAAACAATTGGATCAAGACTATCAAATTTCAGAATTGTAACTCCTGTTTGATTTTTCGTTGTAACTTCTGTTTTCCTCTCTCTTGCTCGAGCTCTATCTCAAGACGATCTTTCTGGGTAATTCATTGTTCACAGGAGAGTGGAATCATATAATTTTATTTTGATATTACTGGTGTATTGGAGAAGCACACAATTGCCTCAGACTCTAAGCTGTTTGAAATTTTGAATGATTTTATTTTCTTAAGAAAATGGAAGAAAACTGAAACAGAGAAGGCATCCATGAATGAGCTGGAAAAACCACTGAAGTTCTGGCTGCACACTCCGCTACATGTAAACAGGGCTCGGGGACTCTACCTTTTCATTCCAGACTGCTGGCTGACTGAAACCCTTTGTTCAAGTAAGGCCATGTGGGAGCCATGCTTGGCATTGCCCACTAAGAAAACCTGACACCCACACGTGCTTATGACCCTTTGGAACATCTTTTAAAAAAAGTTTAGCTTTTATATTGAATATCAGTTAACAAAAGCAACACATAATAATTATACTATAATGATAGCATACAAGTCATCTAGAACCACTCAAGTAAAGGAGAAATTAGAAAGTCTCAGGTAAGCACAAAATAAAAGATCATAATATTGATAGACACACACTACTATTCAATTGATTTGTATTAGGAAACTAACATCAGCATGTTAGATTATAACTTCTTATGCATCAGAAACAGTCTTGAGCCTACTGTTTATAATAGGCATTCTTGATTAAAAAAAACTCACGCTGAAGTTCTAAATGTGCTCTTGATGTAATATTTCTAAATCTTGCTAATAAGAAGTCTTTTTGATAGTACTTTCTCTCCCTCTCTCTCTCTTTTTGAAGTTTAGCTCTTCCCATTCACTGTTAATTTACTTACCTCTGAACCAGCAAAATTTAAATGACGTTCCGCTGCAGGACTAAATGTTGTCAGACCTGACATTACACTTTCTATCTATAGAAAATTTGTGCGAACATTTAAGATCATGATTCCAGTGGGATAGTAAAATTTGTCGGAACGATTTATTAATTGAAAATACTTTTGAAGAACACTGAGAGTCAGAATTTAGGGACATTAATTTCAAAGATGGAATTAGCATAGGCTCAGAAAACGTTTCTTTTATTTCCTTCTTTTTTCAGATCATTTACATTTTTATTGTTTTTTATTTATCATATAGAATCTATCTTGTTGCAGAGATTTAACCAAGAGTTTTGACCCTGAAATATTAAACATGTACAAAATATTCCAAGTAGGAATGGAAAATCTCACATGCTTTATGATAACAAGTACAGAAAGTATACAGTATAAATACTGCAGCAAAGATGTTAAAGCAATGCACAATTAGAAGATTTCGATAAAAACATTATAGATTAGTTAAGTGAAAACCATGCTAAATTTATTTCTTCAGGACTTTAGTAATTTGTGTTTTTAAGTGTTTTTTAAAAAATTCTTGTGGGGTAACAGTGATACTTCATGAAATCTGTTCCTTTTTATGTATAATACACAGCACGCACGGGCGCGCGCGCACACACACACACACACACACACAGAGTCAAAGTCAATGGCAGTGGGTGGTTTATGTCAGGGCTGGTTTTGACGCCCCTCTCCCGGAATAAGATAAATGTAAGTGATGAAGAGCTCCTGGGGCTGGTTGAACTCATTTTGTATTCAACACTCTGCCTGGCCCCTTTCTCATCTCTTTCTTGCTCTCTTTGTATGTTCAAGCCTACTTGAGTTTCTTTTTTCTTTTGTAGAACTTTGTTCTTTTGATGTGTTTCAGGGCACGCCCTGTGGCAAAGAGAACTTCCCAGGAATCGGAAACATCAGCACAGAGGTCTGAAACAGTCACTGTGTAATAGAAAGATGCGGGCCCAGAAGCTAGGTTTTCTCTCTCCAAAACAGCATCAGAAAACATCAGAAGAACACGAACATCCAATACAGCCTACACAGGCGATTGTATTAAAGGAACACATACAATGAAATTTAAATGCCAAGTAGGCATTTGGTGAGATTTTTAACCTGGATTGAGCCCATGAGAGTAATTTAACTTGAAATGTGTCTATATGCATTTGCACATTTGCTCATTTAACCAAATTCCCCCTATGATTATAAATTATCTTGTTTCACTGCTGTTATGGCATCAATGTATCTGCGATTTTTTCCATGACACATGGTCCTATTATAAAATGATGTGAGAAAGTGCAGTGCTTTAACTTCCTATTTATTTACGAAGTTGAGAGAAATGCTGCTGTAAGTATTGTAAAACTGGTTAGAAGGCACCATCTCTATTAGTAACAGAAAGTGTAGATAGAAGAAGTTAATTATTTTATATGCTATATCAGTATTTCTATTTTCATAGATTAAAACTAAATAAATTGTGTTATGTTTTATTTAAAATATCTCTGTTTACTCACATATTATACTTTATGTGGCAAATCTTTCAGGACTATGTCACTGAATTAGAACTTGGAACTGAAAATAAAAAAAACAAACAGAAAATAAGGAAAAACAGTGCAGTTTAAATTTACATATACACCAGCTTATCAACTTAAGACCTTCAAATAATAGTTAAATTCAAATTTACTCAAGTCTCTAAAAGAAGCCTTTTATTTATAAAACCAAAACAGGTGGAAAAGCAAACTTATCTATAAAATTGGTAGTTTATTGAGTTAGAAAACCAATCTATATTAATTAGGTGTATTGTTTACTTCTGTTTAAAGGAATTCATTCGCCTACTGAAAAACAGAATGCTACTAACTGAATAATAGATTTAGAAAAATCTGACCAGCAAACAGTTGATTGTTTTCAACTAAATTAGATTTAGTTTAATAAATGTATTGAAGACTGTTTATGTGTGTGCCGATGACATTATCTATTGATTTCTAGGAAAATAATTAGTGGTATCACTGAATTCATTCAGCATTTTCCAACACATTTTATGCTTAAATGGCAAAAATCAACCAACTAATTGCCACAATTTCTTTTAACTTTGGTCTTTATATCCACAGCTTTGAGAGCAAGTGATTTCTGAAATGATTCAGTTATTCATATATTAAAAAAATGCAAACTTTTAACAATAATATGGGAGGATAATTTTAACAAATTGGGAATACTATAAAATAACTTTTATAACCACAATATCTCTCAAGTGTTTTCCACATGTATCTGGGTTACAATTTGTAAATATTTGTATAAATAACTATAAATAACAAATTTTTTGATAATAGTACATACTGGAGACTCACGAAACATGTTTAAACGCTACCAGTTTAAGGGGGCTGTTTTATTTAAACCAAAACCAAATCTTAAATACAATACAAAAATACATAGAGAGTGCAAAAGAAGGACTTTTATCTTTCTGATGCACGTATACTAATCCTGCACCTTTACTTATTGTTGCATAGCATTTCTAGAAACCGGATGCTTCCAAAGTATTTGATCCTAACTTTGATAAGATACACAGATGCATAACGGACATTGCAACACTTTCCAGCTTTGCGGCAGTGACTGCATGTGAAGGGCCACGTAATGTCCTCCTCTGGTTTATAAAGGTCAGGGGAAGTTTTGAAGGAGCAGCACACAGCGGCCCCAGTATACACAGGATCACTGCGGCACAGCACATCAACAGTCACATCATATGTTTTAATGGTGCTAGAAATCCTGTTTTTCCATAGTTGCAGTTGTTTTCTGCCTCTTCTGCTTTTCTGCAGAGGAGGTATCTTTGACCTATAAACAGAAGTCTGGTGTGCCAGGTATCTGACTCATGTGTACTGTATATTAACCCTAAACCAGGAAATACAAGTGCTTTTTATTTAAAAAAAATATGCAAAATGTAAGAGAAATTGAGCCTTTTCAGATGGACTGACGAGCTCCAGCCTTAGCAATGTTTCTGTTTATTTGATGGATGCCTAAAATAAGATTTCCTTAGTGTCTCACTGAACATTTTTCCAGCCATGTTTATAGAAACCACTCGGGAAAACAGACACCTGTGAATTTTTCTTTTGAAACAAAAGCAAGACATAGCAACTGATTAGAAATTAGTTGACTGAATTCAATCGGATTTTAAATTAAACTTTTAATTACAACAAAGAGTTAAAGGGTATACTGGAGACACCACGCCTACCCAAGTCCTACTGATTAGTTACTTTTATTGATTAAGGTTACCAGATAACCATACCATCTCTATTTTACTACTAGAATTGTGAAGCAATTCATTTAAAAAAAAATTTTAGTTATTAGCTAGCTTCCAAATATTTATTTATTTAAAATAAGTAGTTACTTGGCTTGATTGACTATTTTCTACTCTTTTGTTTCTATTCTACCCCCCCCCCCCTCAAGTTGATGTGGATATTATCTAAATATTTTTCTAAAAGAACAATGGGCTGATGTTCTGTACAGTTTCCCTTTGGGCTCACTACCATTTTTTTTTTAAGAGATGTTAAGGATCATCAATCAATATTCCAAACCTCTTATTTTAGAAAGGAGGCAGTCTTGGGAGTTTACATGAGTTTCATCACTCCGATATAGCACCACAGTAGGACTTAATGAAGAGGAAGGATTGATGTAGAGTCACATAAATACAATACCACAGTACTTAAGACATTGCATTGCAACGACTCATTTAGAATAATAAACTTTTAGTCACCTCATAGACACAACACTATGAGACAGGAATCTCAGTAGATCCTAATGATTGTATAAGCTATTTAATGGGTGAAATAACAGAGTCTGAGGATCATCAAATGGTTTGGCCAAGATCCAACAGCTAAGCAGTGGAAGAAATGAGATCTAAACTCCTCTTATTTTCTGACTTCTGAGCTTGACTTGTAACCACTGTGCACATTGCCTATAACCTGTTTTTCTTTGTTGTTCTTTTTTCCTCTCTCAGGTAAAAATCAGGAGCTATTGCTGTTAATCTTCATAAGTCCAGGATGCTTGGATGATAAAAGAGTGTTCAGTGAATGACTGCTGCAGGAATAAACCCAGGATCCAGCTACCAGGTCCAGCTCTCTCTTCTACACTTCAGTCCATTTAGAGGGCAGGAGGTGGGATTTGAGGAGACAGAGGAAGACTGAACTCTCTAAGGTAGAGAAATACTTCAAACCACTTTAACAAAACTTATTCTACATTATCAGTAAGAGCAATTCTGCTTCTTGAATGTGGCTTAATGAGGACAGAATTTGCTGGCGGTTTCCTGATGCAGTTGATGCTTAAGTACTCCATATCACGAGCATAGCACATGGTCCATACATGATTTAAACTTGACCTGGGGAGTCTAGGGGCTTCCCAGGTGGCGCTAGTGGTAAAGAACCCACCTGCCAATGCAGGAAACATAAGAGACACGGGTTCCATCCCTGGGTCAGGAAGATCCCCTGGAGAAGGAAATGGCAGCCCCCTCCAGTACTCCCGCCTGGAGAATCCCATGGACAGAGGAGCGGCGGGCTGCAGTCCATCGGGTCCCAAAGAGTCAGACATTACTGAAGTGACTTAGCAGCATGCATGTGGGGTCCAATCAGTCAGTCCTGAGGCTCTCCCCCACCTCTCCACCTGTGCACTCCAGCTGAGCTTGCACCATGGTCCTGGGTCTGCAAGCACAGCCACTGGGTCTAGGCGGTTCCTCTAGCCATGGATCCACACTGGTTTTCTAACAAGATGTCTCAGGCTGAGGGCAGGGGCCCTGCCATGTCCAAAGGTCTGCTGGTTCTGTCCTTGCCTTAGAAGTAGGGTTATTTGGAAAGACTGTGGTCCCACATGATGGAGCCTCTGCTCAGAGCCTCTTTCACTGATGGTTCCCTCACCTCAACCCGTCTCTTCTCCCTTTTTGTATTCTGGGGAAATTTTTGGCTCCTTTCCTTCTTAATGCTCTCAGAGTAACTCCCTGGCCTCTCTGCCTCTCCAGGCCTCTTAACATTATCTTTCAGATAACTTTAAGTTTGTACCAAAAGCAGAAAAAGCACCTGCTCTCCAGTTTGCAAAGAAATATAAAAGGCTTGGCTCTGAGCTTGGAGTCAGGAGGAAGGGAAAATTGCAGAAAGTAGAACATAGATTGGTATTTCCAAAGTATCTTACCACAATGCTTTTTGAAATAGTGAGTAAGTGTTTTTCACGCATTACCACTATTGTAAAGTTATAATCACTAGTTTGTAGGGGACTTTCTTTCCATCTTTCCAAGGGCAAATCACCTTGGCATCTTCCCACCTGTAGCTACTGAGACATTTCTCTGCAGGGCTTCTAGGAAAGGCAGCTCACAGCTCAGTTGTATCACAGGTTCTCTGACTTGGATGAACTCTTTACATTAGAGCTTCTAGAAAGAGATATTTTGCTTAAAACTGTGCATTGGAAGTAGGAAACTTTTTTTGTTATAAAAATCTCAAAAAAATAGTATGTCCTTTGACATAAAAGTGGAATTATAACAATTTAATAACTCATTGAATTTGAATGGCAACACGTACCCTTTAAAAAAATTGCGGTATAATTACTTGTAAAGTGGTATTATTTTTTGCTGTACAAGGAAGTGAACCAGCTGTATGTGTACATATATCCTCTCCCTTTTGAGCCTCCCTTCCACACACACCCCCATCCCACCCATTTAGGTCATCACACAGCACTGAGCTGAGCTTCGTGTGTTATACCGCAGTACCCACTTGATTTTACACACGGTAGTGTATATATGTAAATGCTACTTTCTCAGTTCATCTTACCCTCCCTTCTCTCCCTCCATCCCTCTGTGTCCACTTGTCCATTGTTTTCATCTGCATCTCTACTCCTGCCCTGCAAATGGGTTCACCTGTATCATTTTTCTAGATTCCACATATACACATCACATAGAGAACACAAGATTGCTGGGAGAAATATCAGTAGCCTCAGATATGCAGATGATACCACTTTAATGGCAGAAAGTGAAGAGGAAGTAAAGAGACTCTTGATGAAGATGGTAAAAGAGGAAAGTGAAAAAGTTGGCTTAAAATTCAACATTCAAAAACCGAAGATCATGGCATCCAGTCCTGTCACTTCATGGCAAATATATAGGGAAAACAGAGAAGGCAATGGCACCCCACTCCAGAACTCTTTCCTGGGAAATCCCATGGGTGGAGGAGCCTGGTAGGCTGCAGTCCATGGGGTCGCTAAGAGTGGGAAACGATTGAGCAACTTCACTTTCACTTTTCACTTTCATGCATTGGAGAAGGAAATGGCAACCCACCCCATTGTTCTTGCCTGGAGAATCCCAGGGACGTGGGAACCTGATGGGCTGCCGTCTATGGGGTTGCACAGAGTCAGACACGACTGAAGCGACTTAGCAGCAGCAGCAGATGGGGAAAAAATGGAAACAGTGCTAGATTTCATTTTCTTGGGCTCCAAAATCAATGCGGATGGTAACTACAGCCATGAAATTAAAAGGCACTTGCTCATTGGAAGATCAGGACAAACCTAGGCAGCATATTAACCAGCAGAGACATCACTTTTCTGACAAAGATCCGTATAATCAAAGCTATGGTTTTTCAGTAGTTGTATATGGATGTGAGAGTTGGATCATAAAGAAAGTTGAGTGCCAAAGAATTTCTTTTGAACTATGGTGCTGGAGAAGACTCTTGAGAGTCTCTTGGATTGCAAGGAGATCAAACCAGTCAATCCTAAAGGAAATCCACCCTGAATATTCATTGGAGGGACTGGTGCTGAAGCTGAAGCTCCAATACTTCAGCCACCTGATGTGAAGAACTGACTCCTTAGGAAAGACCCTGATGCTGGGAAAGATTGATGACAAGAGGAGAAGGGGGCAACAGAGGATGAGATGGTTGGATAGCAGCACTGACTCAATGGATGTGAGTTTGAGCAAACTCCAGGAGATAGTGAAGGACAGGGAAGCCTGGCGTGCTGCAGTCCATGGGGTCACGAAGAGTAGGACACGATTTAGCGACTGAACAACAACGGCAATGAGGGACACAATACCTTTTTCAAGTGGATGCCCTCGAAGGCTCCTTTGTTGCTCTACAAGTCTCAGATCAAATGCTACTGCCCAGGGAGGGCCTTTCTGACCACCTTATCTAAATAGGTTCCTCCCTTCTCTACCCTTGACTTTATGTCCTTCAAAAATTTCACTACCTGTGTTTAACTGTGTGACCAGCAGAATTCTAAGATGGCCTTCACAGTCCCCACATGCAGCTGTGAGTTCCGAGTATTCCTCCTCCTGCATGTAGGCGGGACCTGTGACTGTGATGGATGGGCTGTCCCTCCTGTGAGTCCTGGTCAGTTCAGTTCAGATTAGTCGCTCAGTCGTGTCCGACTCTTTGCGACCCTATGAATCACAGCACGCCAGGCCTCCCTGTCCATCACCAACTTCCGGAGTTCACTCAGACTCACGTCCATCGAGTCCGTGATGCCATCCAGCCATCTCATCTTCTGTCGTCCCCTTCTCCTCCTGCCCCCAATCCCTCCCAGCATCAGAGTTTTTTCCAATGAGTCAACTTTTTGCATGAGGTGGCCAGAGTATTAGAGTTTCAGCTTTAGCATCATTCCTTCCAAAGAAATCCCAGGGTTGATCTCCTTCAGAATGGACTGGTTGGATCTCCTTGCAGTCCAAGGGACTCTCAAGAGTCTTCTCCAACACCACAGTTCAAAAGCATCAATTCTTCGGTGCTCAGCCTTCTTCACAGTCCAACTCTCACATCCATACATGACCACAGGAAAATCCATAGCCTTGACTAGAAGGACTTTAGTTAACGTAGAGGTAATCAGACATCAGATGACCTGTTGAGGGCTGACCTAATCAGGTGAGCCCTTAAAAGGGACCGCGTGCCTCCAGAAGTCAGAGGGATCCATAAAAGTGGTCAAGTGGAAAGGAACTGGGGCAGGAAAAACTGATTCTCAACAAGTGAACTTGGGTGGGAACCTTGGCTCCGGAAAGGAGTGCTGCTCGGTCCACAGCTTTATTCCATCCTTGGGAGACCCTGAGCAAACTCACACACACTCCTTTAAGGCTCTTCCCAGCCAGATGTTTTCACGTTACTTAGTTTCACGTTACTGAAACTAAGCTTATAAAGGTGAAACAATCTATATACGATTTCACATGAACTCCTGCTATTAATATTTGAGACTTGCAGGGGAGGACACCATACTCCTGTTCCTATGTGAATCATATTATTTTCATATCTCAAAGTTAATAATATTTACAGAGGTCGAGACGAAGTCTGTACCTACTCACCTGGTTATTAGAAAGATAATATAAATATTAAAAAAATGCAGTAATTGTAATTTAAAAATTATATCAAGCACTAAAGGTAAATTTGAAATGTTATGTTATTGCGGATTTATTGATACTTATTTAAATAAGTGTCAAGTTTAAGTTTAAATTACAGGAGGAAATCCTTTAGTAAAAATCCTTGAGCAGCTAGCTTTCAGTTTCTGTCTTCTTGTCATTTTTCACATAATGGAAACCTGTAATTAAAGTGGAAATTAAATAAACTGTATATGGTTTCCTTTTGAAAAGTGTTATATGCATTATATACCTGTCTCTTATACACATCTCCTCCATCCCTCTGTGTCCACTTGTCCATTGTTTTCATCTGCATCTCTACTCCTGCCCTGCAAATGGGTTCACCTGTATCATTTTTCTAGATTCCACATATACACATCACATAGAGAACACAAGATTGCTGGGAGAAATATCAGTAGCCTCAGATATGCAGATGATACCACTTTAATGGCAGAAAGTGAAGAGGAAGTAAAGAGACTCTTGATGAAGATGGTAAAAGAGGAAAGTGAAAAAGTTGGCTTAAAATTCAACATTCAAAAACCGAAGATCATGGCATCCAGTCCTGTCACTTCATGGCAAATATATAGGGAAAACAGAGAAGGCAATGGCACCCCACTCCAGAACTCTTTCCTGGGAAATCCCATGGGTGGAGGAGCCTGGTAGGCTGCAGTCCATGGGGTCGCTAAGAGTGGGAAACGATTGAGCAACTTCACTTTCACTTTTCACTTTCATGCATTGGAGAAGGAAATGGCAACCCACCCCATTGTTCTTGCCTGGAGAATCCCAGGGACGTGGGAACCTGATGGGCTGCCGTCTATGGGGTTGCACAGAGTCAGACACGACTGAAGCGACTTAGCAGCAGCAGCAGATGGGGAAAAAATGGAAACAGTGCTAGATTTCATTTTCTTGGGCTCCAAAATCAATGCGGATGGTAACTACAGCCATGAAATTAAAAGGCACTTGCTCATTGGAAGATCAGGACAAACCTAGGCAGCATATTAACCAGCAGAGACATCACTTTTCTGACAAAGATCCGTATAATCAAAGCTATGGTTTTTCAGTAGTTGTATATGGATGTGAGAGTTGGATCATAAAGAAAGTTGAGTGCCAAAGAATTTCTTTTGAACTATGGTGCTGGAGAAGACTCTTGAGAGTCTCTTGGATTGCAAGGAGATCAAACCAGTCAATCCTAAAGGAAATCCACCCTGAATATTCATTGGAGGGACTGGTGCTGAAGCTGAAGCTCCAATACTTCAGCCACCTGATGTGAAGAACTGACTCCTTAGGAAAGACCCTGATGCTGGGAAAGATTGATGACAAGAGGAGAAGGGGGCAACAGAGGATGAGATGGTTGGATAGGAGCACTGACTCAATGGATGTGAGTTTGAGCAAACTCCAGGAGATAGTGAAGGACAGGGAAGCCTGGCGTGCTGCAGTCCATGGGGTCACGAAGAGTAGGACACGATTTAGCGACTGAACAACAACGGCAATTTATATGCATTATATACACATATAAATCATTTAGCCATAGTACAATTTCCCTAAAACATTTTTCTTAAAAAATTTCTCTTGGTTTTGAAATTTTTCATCTGTTACAGACATGCTACTATATACTAAGGTAGTACTGTATTATGAAAAGAAAAAAGTTATTTTCATGATACTGTTCAAAATGTCTAGGATTAAATGTATCATAACTATTTATGATTCTGCTCATTATAGTCTTTATTTCTCTCCATATCAAAACTGCCTTATATGAAAAATATGTCACTGATATTTTAAATTCAATGAATTCTGATCTACTGGGTCATTAGAATCTTTTCTAAAGTAAATAAGATTCTAATAATAGTGGAATATTTTATGAGAGTACTTAAAGATGATGAATCAGGAACCATGGAAATTATTAGTTCTTCTTGTCCACCTCTCACAATCTTTTCCTACTGAAGTTTTCTCCCAAGCTGTGCTGCAGTCCATGGGGTTGTGAAGAGTCAGACAGGACAGAGCGACTGAACTGACTTCCATTCTCAAAGAATATCCTAGTAGAACAACAGATGCTGGGAGTTGTAAGGAAAGGAGGGGGATGGGGAGAAAAAATAAAAGAAGAAATGGGCCAAGCACAATTTAAATGCTGAGGGAGTGTGCCATGTTACTTAATTTGAGCTGCACGATGCAAAACAAAGCAAAAATTATCCACAAGTTGGCAGAGTCTGCCAAAAGTAAAAGACAAGGAAGAAACTGAGTTAGCGAGCAACACATTTAAGACATGCTTGTCGAGGTGCTTTGAAGAAAGTGAGCTGCACGACCCCCATCCGCAAGCATAAATAAACTCCAAACAGACTCATTTGCCACGAAGGGTGAATTGTGGAGGTGCGTGGCGCCTGGGTCTCTGCCTCTCCGTGGCTCCTGTCCCCAAGTCGTTCTGGTGGGTTTTTGTGTCCCAAAGTTGTCCCTATGCAAACAACAGGTTGAATATTGTAGGTGTGGGTTATTAAAGTGTCCCTGGGACAATGGCAGTCTGTGTCCCATTTGTAACGCTTGGATTAATCTTTGGAAAGTGCACACAAAATGTGACATGATGTTGGCTTCCAGCATTATTCAGTCTGCATAGCAGCAAATCCTGCCCTGTCTCCCTGGAAATAAAACTCCGCAGACGTATCACTGCCATGTAAAAAGGAACCTCACGTTCATGCTTGAGGTTAGGGACACCCTGATAGAATTTCTGTTAGGGGTTTGATTTTATAGTTTGGAGAGGCATTTATGAGGGAAACTAGTTATAGTCTATCACCTCATTCTTTAAAGAAAATCTGCAATCAGGTAAATTATTATTTTTCTGTAGATGGGAAAAATCAGAAAGCCTTTATCTTTGAAAGAGAATTCCACATTAGTGTAGAATGAGAACCCAGAACTGGTCCCTGACAAAAGGCAGGATTCTTGGTATTTCCCCTTTTCCCAACTCCTTTCCCCCTTTTGATTTGAAAGGCTTTGGGGGAGAGCCACGATGAGAATACTGGGTGAGGAAAGTGTGCCGAGCAGAGGTGGGTTCTTTGCCTGCCTTTTCTCTGCATCCTTCAAGTTTCTGAAGCTTGGAGGTTCAGCCCCATCTCATTGTTCATCAGAAAATTCTTTTGTGAATTATATGTCCTGTTCACAAAAGTACTCAGTAGCATTATGGAATTTGGAAAAATGGTCTCTCAAATCATTTGTTTTTAAGGGCACCTCAATGTGATGATTTCAGAAGATGATTAGAACTAGGATAGTAGAAATAGAAAAGGCATGTTAAATTATAGACAACCATCAATAGTGGTTGAAATTCCCATAGAACCAAGTTGGAAAATATTCTGTCTCATTTATGACCAACTCGACACATAGGAGAAATTGGAAGTTGCTTAACAAAATGGAATTCAGGCGGAAAAAAATGTCAGGGCATTGTTTTAGAACAATGGCTTTTAAAGTGTGTTACAGATGAATGTCTTTATTTTTATTATTAAAATAGAATCCAGTTACTCCAACTGTAGTTTTTTTGGTCTCATAGGGAAATAAGGCATGATCAAAACAGGTTAGGAATAGCTTCCTTCACATTCTGTGGTGTAGACACTTTCTTATATTGCTTTTGCATGTGGTCCATCTTTTCATCAAAATAAGCTGAATGCTTAGACTTTGGTCTAGAACAGTTGACGAGTTTCCTCATTTATTGCCTTTTAATAAGTAAAGTTCACAAATTTTAAGTTGCAAAATATGTTTAAAATACTGCTTTGATTTTTTTTTTTTTGGTATATTGGAAATCAGCATAAGGTTTTATTTGGAAAATAATATAATTTCCCTAGGGAAAAAAGGTTAAAACAGTAATTATAGAAGACTATAGCTAAATTACATATACCTTCCTTCACAATTTACCTAGAAGAGGTGGGAAAAAATCTATGAAGCCAGAAGTCCAGTGCTTTGAAGGGCTGCCCTGGAAGAGGAGATGTGGCAGAGTGGATGGAGAAGTGGCTTCTCCAGTGGGGCACTGGTAGGGAACTCTGTGAATCCTCTCCTCCCCTTGCCCGTTCACCAAGATTACATGCCCTTGTTACATCAACTCTAAAAGAGTGTATTGCTTTTTTCTGCTGTGCCTTCCTTCTTGGGCTTTGTTTTTTTGCCTGCAATATGACTAGTTGGACCTGCAGAAATGGCTGCATTGATTTCTGCTGTTCTGATGGTTACTTTATTCAGTATCCAGAGGGGTGTGCGTGTGGAAGGGGTAAGGTAGGGTTGCCAAGCATGATTTTTGTCCTGGGGTGGGGCAAAGGTAAAAGGAGAAGAATATTGAGAGCCGTGTTGATGGGGAAGAAAGTGAAAGCTGAGCTCACAATTCTGCACCAGCCAACTCAGTTTTCCCTTTTCATCCTTGGGATGTCAGACGAAACCCAAACTTACAGGAAGATGGTTTAATGCGATCAACGGGGTCAGCTGTTAGGAACTCTTAGAGGCAAGGATGTGTGCATCACATAACATCACCATCAGCAGGAACAAGTTTTCTCACCAAACGCTGAGAGGTTAGAAAGAGTATTGAACTAAAATTGTTCACTTTTGCTGAGCAAAGCCTGTCTTTTTTCTGAAGATTTGGGCAGTATATTGTTAGGAGGTGTTGTAAGGCTTTAAATACAAATTATGGATATCTGAAAATAATGTGGACAAAATATACTCATTTCTTTTCATTTTTATTTTCATGAACTAAGAGAAAAACAATATACCCTAAGATCACCTAGTGTCAATCTTTTGGAAAGTATACTACGTCAGCTTTACATATAGGTTTTAGAAACTTCCTGGTAAAGAGAGTAAAAAATAAAATAACCAATGAACTTAAATGTCAGCCTTACCTATCGCTAAAGAGAAGAATAAAGTACATTTAAAATAATGTTTTTAAAAGAGGGCTTGAGAGTTTTCCACAAAATACTACTGCGTATGCAAGACTGAACGAAGCTAAAATCTCGACAAATGGCACCACAGCGCCACCATCTGGCCATGTAGAAGACAGCAGGTAGTCACAATGTATTAACCCTGCTGCGGCTAAGTCGCTTGTCTTTTTCGGCTCTTCGTGATCCTGTGAGCTGTAGCCCTCCAGGCTTCTCTGTCCATGGGAGTCTCCAGGCAAGAACACTGGAGCGGGTTGCTGTGCCCTCCTTCAGGGGATCTTCCTGACTCAGTGATGGTACCTGCCTCTCTTAAGTCTCCTGCATTGGCAGGCCTGTTCTTGACCACTAGCACCACCTGGGAAGCCCCGTATTAATAATAAAGGAGCACAAGTTAGTGTTTTCTCTTCCCTAAAAAGAGACTGAAGAAAGGAAAAGAAGGGGCTCTCTCAGAGTACCTCTACCTTTGTCACTAATTACAACTTAGCGCTGAATTTTTTTTTTTTTGGTATATTGGAAATCAGCATAAGGTTTTATTTGGAAAATAATATAATTTCCCTAGGGAAAAAAGGTTAAAACAGTAATTATAGAAGACTATAGCTAAATTACATATACCTTCCTTCACAATTTACCTAGAAGAGGTGGGAAAAAATCTATGAAGCCAGAAGTCCAGTGCTTTGAAGGGCTGCCCTGGAAGAGGAGATGTGGCAGAGTGGATGGAGAAGTGGCTTCTCCAGTGGGGCACTGGTAGGGAACTCTGTGAATCCTCTCCTCCCCTTGCCCGTTCACCAAGATTACATGCCCTTGTTACATCAACTCTAAAAGAGTGTATTGCTTTTTTCTGCTGTGCCTTCCTTCTTGGGCTTTGTTTTTTTGCCTGCAATATGACTAGTTGGACCTGCAGAAATGGCTGCATTGATTTCTGCTGTTCTGATGGTTACTTTATTCAGTATCCAGAGGGGTGTGCGTGTGGAAGGGGTAAGGTAGGGTTGCCAAGCATGATTTTTGTCCTGGGGTGGGGCAAAGGTAAAAGGAGAAGAATATTGAGAGCCGTGTTGATGGGGAAGAAAGTGAAAGCTGAGCTCACAATTCTGCACCAGCCAACTCAGTTTTCCCTTTTCATCCTTGGGATGTCAGACGAAACCCAAACTTACAGGAAGATGGTTTAATGCGATCAACGGGGTCAGCTGTTAGGAACTCTTAGAGGCAAGGATGTGTGCATCACATAACATCACCATCAGCAGGAACAAGTTTTCTCACCAAACGCTGAGAGGTTAGAAAGAGTATTGAACTAAAATTGTTCACTTTTGCTGAGCAAAGCCTGTCTTTTTTCTGAAGATTTGGGCAGTATATTGTTAGGAGGTGTTGTAAGGCTTTAAATACAAATTATGGATATCTGAAAATAATGTGGACAAAATATACTCATTTCTTTTCATTTTTATTTTCATGAACTAAGAGAAAAACAATATACCCTAAGATCACCTAGTGTCAATCTTTTGGAAAGTATACTACGTCAGCTTTACATATAGGTTTTAGAAACTTCCTGGTAAAGAGAGTAAAAAATAAAATAACCAATGAACTTAAATGTCAGCCTTACCTATCGCTAAAGAGAAGAATAAAGTACATTTAAAATAATGTTTTTAAAAGAGGGCTTGAGAGTTTTCCACAAAATACTACTGCGTATGCAAGACTGAACGAAGCTAAAATCTCGACAAATGGCACCACAGCGCCACCATCTGGCCATGTAGAAGACAGCAGGTAGTCACAATGTATTAACCCTGCTGCGGCTAAGTCGCTTGTCTTTTTCGGCTCTTCGTGATCCTGTGAGCTGTAGCCCTCCAGGCTTCTCTGTCCATGGGAGTCTCCAGGCAAGAACACTGGAGCGGGTTGCTGTGCCCTCCTTCAGGGGATCTTCCTGACTCAGTGATGGTACCTGCCTCTCTTAAGTTTCCTGCATTGGCAGGCCTGTTCTTGACCACTAGCACCACCTGGGAAGCCCCGTATTAATAATAAAGGAGCACAAGTTAGTGTTTTCTCTTCCCTAAAAAGAGACTGAAGAAAGGAAAAGAAGGGGCTCTCTCAGAGTACCTCTACCTTTGTCACTAATTACAACTTAGCGCTGAAGAATCGATGCTTTTGAAATGTGGTATTGGAGAAGACTCTTAAAGAGTCCCTTGTACTGCAAGGAGATCAAATCAGTCAATCCTAAAGGAAATCAGTACTGAATATTCATTGGAAGGACTGACGCTGAAGCTGAAGCTCCAATACTTTGGCCACCTTATGTTAAGAGCTGACTCATTAGAAAAGACCCTGATGCTGGGAAAGATTGAAGGCCGGAGGAGAAGGAGACGACAGAGGATATGGTTGGATGGCATCACCGACTCAGTGGACATGAGTTTGAGCAAACTCAGGGATATAGTGAAGGACAGGGAAGTCTGGGTCCTTGGCATCGCAGACTCAGACATGACTGAGTGACGGAACAAAGCGGTGTCAGAAACTGCCTTGATCTCTTTTTCTGTTTCCATTTTAAATTGAAGAATGAACATATTTTAAATAGATCAAATCTTAGAAGACGAAAATCTCCCTAATATTAGAGGTCTTTCTTTTCTTTTCCTTTATTTTGACAGAAACAGAAAGACTTTTTTTTTTTTTTTTAAGTGTTAAAAGCCTTTAATTTTAGTGAGTTTCCCTGGTGGCTCAGTGTTAAAGAATCAGCCTGCAATGAAGGAGACATGAGTTTGATCCCTGGGTAGGGAAGATGCCATAGAGAAACAAATGGCAACTCACTCCTGTATTCTTTCTTGGGGAATCCCATGGACAAAGGCTCCGGGCTACAGTCTATGGGGTCCCAAGAGTTGGACATGACTTAGTGACTAAACCACTACCAACCAGAAGAACATTATTTTAAAGTGTTAAAAGCCTGTAAGTTTGGTAGAGCTTCTATAAACAGGCTTATCTCCCTGATTTTTAACTTGTCTTTGGATATGGTCTTTTTATAATGTTATTGAGACTTCTTTTTGTTCTTAAAGCTCAGAGATATTTAAGATAAAGCATATTCCGATACATAATCAGAAGAACAATTTGACCCTGAAGACATGGTGAGACAATTTAATGTATATTTAAAAGTCTGCTTTCTTTGGAATAAAGCTTATCCATCTAAAATTGGAATGTTTTAAAAAATATGCTTTTTTTTGCTTTGCTTTCTATTTCAGAGTTTCATAAGATTGCACAAAATTTCTAAGCAGCACAGTGGTGCATGTATTTTCATTTGGGTATCTCTTGGCTTCCATAGAATTGGCTTGAAAGATAAGCGCTAGCTTTCACCATATTTTCATTCTTGCAGCATCTATCTTTTATTAATTTGTGCATTTCATTACACAAAAATATGGGCAGAATAATAATATTATGACTCTTTTGAGTCTACTGTGAATGAGGAAAAGGTTTCAAGTGCTTTCCATTTAATATAAGACATTAAAATTATTTCAGAAAACTATGAAGAATGTCCTATTATTATTTTCATTTTATAGATGAACAAATGAAACACAGAGACATTGAGTAAATTGCCTTGGGTGACACAGCTGACAAATAGTGGATCCGAACCCTGACCTTTAGACTCCGTGTCCTTGATGACGACACTAACCTATTTTCTTAGGAGACCAGTATTCTCAAACTATTTAAAATATTATACTCTTTTGTATTACTGTATTTTCTCTTTGTACAAGAATGGGGATTATGTGTATGTAAAGCTGATTCACATCGTTGTGCAGCAGAAATGAATACAACATTGTANGTGACACAGCTGACAAATAGTGGATCCGAACCCTGACCTTTAGACTCCGTGTCCTTGATGACGACACTAACCTATTTTCTTAGGAGACCAGTATTCTCAAACTATTTAAAATATTATACTCTTTTGTATTACTGTATTTTCTCTTTGTACAAGAATGGGGATTATGTGTATGTAAAGCTGATTCACATCGTTGTGCAGCAGAAATGAATACAACATTGTAAAGGAAATATTCCCCAATAAAAATAATTAATTAAAAAATAAAAAAGAACCTATTTAACATAAAAAATGCCTTTAAAACATTTTATTAAAATATTTCAATAATAATTGATAGTTAAACATTTTTTTAAAGGCTAACTGAAAAAAAAAAGAAAAACAACCATTATGTATGTTTTCCCCCCCATGGAGATGTGTATAAGAGACAGGTGTATTGCTTTTTTCTGCTGTGCCTTCCTTCTTGGGCTTTGTTTTTTTGCCTGCAATATGACTAGTTGGACCTGCAGAAATGGCTGCATTGATTTCTGCTGTTCTGATGGTTACTTTATTCAGTATCCAGAGGGGTGTGCGTGTGGAAGGGGTAAGGTAGGGTTGCCAAGCATGATTTTTGTCCTGGGGTGGGGCAAAGGTAAAAGGAGAAGAATATTGAGAGCCGTGTTGATGGGAAAGAAAGTGAAAGCTGAGCTCACAGTTCTGCACCAGCCAACTCAGTTTTCCCTTTTCATCCTTGGGATGTCAGACGAAACCCAAACTTACAGGAAGATGGTTTAATGCGATCAACGGGGTCAGCTGTTAGGAACTCTTAGAGGCAAGGATGTGTGCATCACATAACATCACCATCAGCAGGAACAAGTTTTCTCACCAAACGCTGAGAGGTTAGAAAGAGTATTGAACTAAAATTGTTCACTTTTGCTGAGCAAAGCCTGTCTTTTTTCTGAAGATTTGGGCAGTATATTGTTAGGAGGTGTTGTAAGGCTTTAAATACAAATTATGGATATCTGAAAATAATGTGGACAAAATATACTCATTTCTTTTCATTTTTATTTTCATGAACTAAGAGAAAAACAATATACCCTAAGATCACCTAGTGTCAATCTTTTGGAAAGTATTTATTATAAAAAGTAAACCAGGGAAATCATTGTTTATATTTTGGTTATCTACAAGAAAACTGTTCAGTTTTTTTTTTTAATACTTGTTAAAATGTTTGAAATATTCTAAAACTCTCTAGAGGTTCATATTCTTACATTCTATCAATTTGAGAAAGTCTGTGGATATTTAAGTTTTATATAACAATCAGCCTCCAAAACTACTTTTAAACTGATCTTATTTGAATTTTTAAAAAGTATAAAATGTCCCATATTACTCTAATGGGGATAGAAAAATATGGGGCTATGTGCAGTGGTTTACTGTCATTCCAGTCAATGTTTTATGAAGAAAAATTGGAAAAACATATCAACAATATAAGAATATGCTTTTTTTGTCTTGTATATGGATTGGAAAATTGATTTTTATCACAATCATGTTGGGGTCACTGGGTAAGTTCCCATTTGATGATGAGATAGGAGGAAGCATGAGCTCAGTATCAACTTAACTGTTCTATGAAGAGAAGTCATCACTGGAACTTGGATATTTCTTTATTAAAAAAGCCCTAATTGTCAATTGGTGTGGAGCTTGGCTATTATCTTCAGTATTTCTAAGTATTTTAACATGCAAATATGGCATTAATATTTTTGCTTGTTTTCTATTAAATTTCATAATATCTAATTTAGATTAAATTCAAAAGCAAACATTTAGAATAGCAATTAAATATCAAGTAATGGTTATTTGTTGAAAGTTCGAATTGTAGACACTTTGGGTCATCTAGTATTTGCTTTCTTTGACTCAGAGTTTTGCCAAGTGTTATCATTGTGGTGCATGCTTAGTCGCTCAATCATGTCCGACTCTTGAGACCCCATGGACTGTAGTCTGCCAGGCTCTTCTGTCCATCTGACTCTTTGAGACCCCTGGACTGTAGCCTGCCAAGCTCCGCTGTCCATAGGATGCTCCAGGCAAGAATACTGGAGTGGGTTGCCATGCCTTTTTCCAGGGGATCTTCCCAACCCAGGGACCCAACCCAGGTCTCCTGCATTGCAGGTGATCCTTTCCCATCTGAGCCACAAGGGAAGACCCCGAGGATACTGGAGTGGGTAGCCTATCCCTTCTCCAGGGGACCTTCTGGACCCAGGAATTGAACTAGGATTTCCTGCATTGCTGGTGAATTCTTTACAAGCTGAGTTAGCAGAGAAACCCCAGTATTATCACTATCCATGGGCTTTCCAGGTGGCGCTAGTGGTAAAGAATCTGCCTGCCATTGCAGGAGATGTAAGAGACTTGGGTTCAATCTTTGGGTCAGGAAGATCCCCTCGAGTAGGAAATGGCAACTCACTCCAGTATTCTTACTTGGAAAATCTCATGGACAGAGGACCCTGGTGGGCACGACTGTCTGAGCACAACAACATCATTTTCCATGTGTTTTAGCTATCACTTGGGAGATAGGGTGTGAAGAGGGGAAAGACTGTGAGGAGTAAAATGATTATTTCTCTGTTCCCCCAAAATTTTGTTGCCCATTGAACGACTTTCCATCTTCTTACTCTTAGGCACTTATCTTTGTCCTGCGACTTCAATTCTGAATGTTTTAGCTAAATCCAGGCTCTAGGTTTTCAGTGTATTGCTGAATATCTCCACCTGGATATTTTACCTTCATTTCAAATGATATTTCTAAAACCAAATATGTCCTTTTACTCCACATATGTTCTCCCTGAGTCTACTCTTCCTCCAGATAGCCAGCTCTGAATCTGTCGGGATGTTTGAGTCTTTCTTCCCTTTCTGCAGCTAAGTTATATTACATTTGTGTATGTCTCATGTCAACTTAACCTCATCATGAAAGTGAAAGTGAAAGTCACTCAATCATGTCCGACTCTTTGCGACCCCATGGACTATACAGTCCATGGAATTCTCCAGGCCAGAATACTGGAGTGGGTAGCCTTTCCCTTCTCCAGGGAATGTCCCCAACCCAGGGATCGAAACCTGGTCTCCCGCATTGCAGGTGGATTCTTTACTGGCTGAGCCACAAGAGAAGCACCAACCTCACCGTGAAGGGCCTTGTTAAATCTCATGACATTCGGTCATTCAAGAATGACCACCCTTATGCCAGACATTGTTTCATCCCAGGGATCGAAACCTGGTCTCCTGCATTGCAGGTGGATTCTTTACTGGCTGAGCCACAAGAGAAGCACCAACCTCACCGTGAAGGGCCTTGTTAAATCTCATGACATTCGGTCATTCAAGAATGACCACCCTTATGCCAGATATTGTTTCAGGCACTGAGGAAACTGAAAAATAACACTGAAAAATCCCTGCTTACTTTAGAGCAGAAAGAGAAACACTATACCAGATCAGTAAATTACCTAGTATTAGTACATGGGCATAGTAAATCATAAGTGATATGAAAACAAATGGAGATGTACACACTGCTGTATTTAAAATGGAAGACCAGCAAGGACCGACTGGACAGCACACAGAATGCTGCTCAGTGTTACGTGGCAGCCTGGATGGGAGGGAAGTCTGGGGGAGAATGGATGCATGTGTATGTACAGCCGAGTCCCTTTCCTATTCTTCTGAAACCTTCACAACATTGTGAATCGGCTATATCCCTATGTTGTTGTTATTGTTCAGTAGCTCGTTTGTGTCTGACTCTTTGCAACCCCATAGACTGCAGCACACCAAGCCTTTGTCTATCCCTATACAAAATAAAAAATTAAAAAAAAAAGGATATATAAAAAAATGAAAACAAATTGGGCCATGTAGAAGGAGATGGAAAATGTTGGGGGAAGGGTTCATATCTTTAATTAGGATGGTTTGGGTAGGTCTCACTGACCCTGGATTTTTTTTTGTTTGTTTTGTTTTGACCCTGTATTTTAACCTCATAATTCCTTTTAATGTCATGCTTTACACAGAACCTTGTTTATCATCCTTGAACTATGTAATCACCAATTCTATTAATTTTCTCAGAAAAATCTTTGTGCTTTCATTTTCATTTGGACTACTTTTTGTCTTGTTCGGTCTCAAGCCTATGAAACCTCCTAACTTGACTCTGTGCCTCTACAGCAGTGAGGGCAGATGTTTAGTGAAACTGTTTCCACCTGACCCTGTGGTAAGCCAGTGGGCTGTGAGTGGCCATGAGCATTACAACTCCCAGAATCCTCTGCGTTCTCTCCCTACTTGGTCTACCAGCCGGATGCAACAAGTCCCTCCCTCGGGGTGGGGTGCGGGGGGTCCAGAGTGCTGGGGCATGAGAGTCACTGGATAGGAGGAACCCCCTCCTAAAGAATCACATGGAAGACAACTCTTTGCTTGTCTTTGAACTTTATAGGAGTGAAAAATAGTCTATTGTATTAAGCCTCTCAGGTTGGAAGAGGGAGTTTTTTATACCCAGTATCACTACTTACCCTAATTAATATGGCTTCCTTCTATACATCCTATACCACTGGGACACCCCATTTAGATGAACATTTTGTAGTACTACATTGAGTCATCACTGTTGTTTATTCATAACCTAGGTAAAATCTACAGCTGTGGTTAAATCCAACTCTATCTCCCTGTGGCTAAACAGAAGCTGCTGAGAATGCCTAGAAAAAACTCACAACTAAACAGACCACACGGTGGCCTCTACCTCAGATGGGCCCACAAAGCTGAATGCTGGTCCGACTGTGTTGCTCTCATGGGTCCCTCTGTTCCTTGTTCTTCTAAAATAGGTGACACCTGACCCTCACCAATGATTTGCTTCCTCTATCTTATAAAAAAACTGGAATCCGACAGAGCTCTCACTGAAACCTCGCTACTGAACCTAGACATTTACCTGCATTCACACTCATCCTTTCGCCCTCTCATGCAGTTACAGTAAAATATATATCCCTTCTCTTATTGAAAATGAATTATGCCCTGGATCCAATTCTTTTTGTCGTTTGAATACCCTGCTTGCTACTGTACTCTCAGTGAATAAAGAACCTGCCTGCAGCGCAGAAGATGCTGGAGATATGGGTTTGATTCCTGGGTTGGTAAGATCCCCTGGAGGAGGGCACGACAACCCACTCCAGTATTCTTGCCTGGAGAATCCCACGGACAGAGGAGATTGGCGGGCTACAGCCCATGGGGTCGCAAAGAGTCCGACATGACTGAAGCGGCTGAGCACAGCACTGTATTCTCAACGTTGACCTCTATCCTGGTTCCTTCCTCTTGCATTTAAATGTGTCTTTCCTGTCTTGGAAACAAATATCCTCCTTGGTCCTAGTCTCTCCCCTGGGTACAGCTCCTTTCCCCTCCTCTCTTTCATCACCGTATTCCTTGGAAGAAAGTGTATTACCCTTCCACTTACTCTTTCTCTGACTGCAGCCTGGTTTCAGCTCCCTCAGTCTCCCGAGCACTCTTCTTGCCATGACTGGGAGAACCTCCACGTTGCTAACTCTAATGGGTGCTTTCCTTCTCTGAGTGGCACCTGACAATATTGTCCACTCTCCACCAAACACTCTCTTCCCATAACTTCTGAGACTGCTTGCTCCTATAGTTTTCTTCCTTGATTGTTTAGGCAGTATACCCTTCCATCTTTTGATCAAACGTTGATCTTCCTCAGGGTTCTATGTCCAGATCTTATTTTCTGCTAACTAGACCCACTTATTCCTTGGATGATTTTGTAAGGTCTCATGATTCCACCTACACTAAATACTTCAGAAATATCTTAGTCCCAAACTCAGACCCATTCCTGCAACAACTCTCTCTAGAACCTTTCCACCTCCTTCCTTTCCTGCTGTTACTACCAGACAAAAGGACTCCACTTTGATTGCCACATGAGGTTCCTACTGGTCCACCTTTCTTGGATCTTGCCCTTCTCCAGAACTTTCTCCTAGGGCAGCTCAAACGAGTCTATGTGATCAGGCCACTACTCCACTCTGAAATCTTTAATGGCTCCCTTGTGTTGCCCAGAACTTTATTCCTTAAAAATACAAATTCTTTAATGTGGCTAATGAAGCATTTTCCAGGCCAGCCCTCAACCTCTTCATTTTAATCCCTTGATAGTCTCCTTTCCCTCTAAATTTCAGCTCAGGCAACTTCTTGCAGTTCCCAGAATTAATCTTGCCCTCTGGCATCAGGTCTGCACCTATGCTGGTCACCTGGTGTGAACAACCGCGGTCCCCTCTGCCTGGCTGACTCTCACGTTCCCTGCAGGTCTAGCTGGGAGTCCCAGCTGGGGAGCTTTCCTATTCCTGCTCTGGCTTGCAAATCACCTTGTGTTTCCATGACCACAGCACTTACTGCAATTTATTGTCACTGTCTGTTAAATAGTCTGTTTTCCCCCGTAGACTATAAACACTGTCATATTTCTAAAATTCACAGATGTTCAAAAATGGGATAGATTGTAAACAGGCTGAGACTCAAACATTAGGTTGGTGGTTGGGCTTGATGTTTATAGCTTCGTCGTCTTAGGTCCTTACTGCTCTTCATGGGCCATGTGTTGCAGCCAAATGATTTGCTCTTTCTCAAATGTGCTTTGTGTTTTTCTCCTCTGTGAGTTGGATCGTATCTTTCCCCTTTACCTAATGATGTCTTTCTCTACTCTATGTTTGTGGAAATTATACTCTTTCTTGAAGCCCGGTTCCAAAATCGTCTTCTCCACGAAGCCATTTTATCACCCTGGAGAAACGTCTTGCTTGCTTTTCTCTGAATTTGCAAAACGTTACAGACTATTTTGAAGTACTTATCATATGTCATATGTCATTTAAAATCATTTTGTGTTTCAACAAAAGGGTTTCTTGGGGAGAATCTTCTCTCCCTTCTCTGAATTCCTGTAATACATTATGTCACTTTTATGGAACACATTATACTCTGCCTTATGCGGTAGTTATGCATATACATGACATCTCTTCTTAATAGCTTTGGAAGTCTTGCAGGTTTATATGCACTGCAGTGCCTAGAATCTTGTCATGTATATGATCTCTCAAAATAAAATCATTGAATGCTTCTACCAACCTCCTGATCTTCTGTCTGACTCCATAAGCCACTGCCTGCCTCCCTCCCCACACATCAGCTTTCAAGCTAAATAGTTTCATTCCTAGTCCAATCCTCATCAAGTGTATTTTTCCATTTCCTCTTTGCACATCGCTTTTACAGCATACGTTCATTTCTCTGATTGTCAAAATCCTGCCTCCTTGGCTCAGATATTGCTTCTCTGTGAAGGCTGCCTTAGTGCTATCTGGCAAAAGAGACTTTTGGCTAAGGTCTTTGGCCATGGCTTAGTGGACCGCAGAAATACCTTGAAAAAATTAAATCAGCATTCTGATTTAGGAAATCATGTGCATTTCCCTAGTAAGATGGGTAGGAGCAAGGTGAGTTGGAAAAGAGTGACGCTTAGGAGACCTCATGCATGTTTCCAGACAGAGGCTACTGTGCGCTTACACTTGCCTCGTAGCTGTAGGGCTGGAAAAAGGAGATCAAGAAGTGGAGCATTATATAAGCTGACTCAATAGGGGTTTGTTTTTCTAATGGTTCCATCTAAGGAATTCCAAGAAAGAGGGGAAGGGGACCTGAAAGTTTGCTGACACACCACTGGCAGAGATAAGGAGGCTGAGCGGGAGGATGGACAGGTTTGCTGGGTTTTGACCAGCCCTCTGGTGTAGATGCTGATCTAGCAGGGTTTTTCTTAGAATCTGTTTATGTTTTCTAGGCAACTATAATGTGTGTGGCATTTATATTCATCATTTATGAACATTTTATTTACTATTTGAAATTTCTATATCAAAAATATATCAGCTAGTGAGGACCAGTTGATTTTTATGAAATTCCATAGTGTACAAAGCTTCTTACAGCTCTGAGGGATCATAAGAGGGTCCTCTCTCTCCCATCTCTCTTTGATCCCAGGAGCAGTCTGCTGTGGTCCACAGGGTATGAGTTTGTTTTGTTTTTAAACTATTCAGTTAGCATCAGCAATAGCAAGTTTGCAGAGATATGATGAGAATGGAGTGAAACAACATGTATGGAGCCCAGTCCTCTGCCTGACATGTGGTCTGCATGCCCCACCTGCACCCCACCCAACTTACACTGTGTAGATGTTTAATGCAACCTGTGTACACAGTTTGTGTGCTGTTTTCTAGGAAAGAAAGATTAGTGTGTATGTGTGTGTGTGAATCGTAGCTTATATTTTAAAAATGAGACTGGAGCAAGAGCAAATTGTGAGGAATTATATTGTCAATTTGAAAACAGGCTTAACCAGGGTTCTTCTAAATTTATAAAGGCACATACTACCAATTTCTGGTTTTATATTTGATAAAAGGCATTTTTTTCCTCAGACCTGGAAAATCGCCTTTGACCTCTTAAAAGTGAACCATCATCATAACCTCAGTGTCAAGAGATAAAGCTGGCAGACAACATCTGAAACAAAATTAGTCTTTTTGATGGTGCCTGCCTGTTGAAAGCTCACCGCTGAAACACTCAAAAAGGATAGGATTGGCGATGATGACTATTTCAGACCTGACTTTTTATTCTCTCGTAGTTCACTTAACTGTGCTAGTGATGCTTTCTGACCTCTCTGAACTCTCCTGAAATAGACTCAGAACTCAAAGCACACAGCAATTACGGGAACCAAGCACAGTTAGTTCTACAAGTATTTGATGTGACTCATGCCAAGCACACTGGCTTTCACATAGCAGGTGTTTGTAGTGTTTGGGCTAATTTTAGTTTGTTCTTTTATAAGACAAGCTTGTATTTAGAACATTTTCTTTGAATTTCTATTCAGGTATGTCTGCTCCATGGTTGTTCTAGCCAGCCTAATTTTTTTTAAGCTAGGGAACTAGGTTCCAGCCTGTTCTTCTGTTAGGACTTTGGAGATATTGGGTCTGTGTCAAGCTGCCATGATGGGATTTGAGTCTCTGTCACAGTGTCACAGTTTGGTCAATTCTGGGTATTCACTGTGTGGTGAAAGAATTAGTCACTCGGTTGTGTCCGACTCTTTGCAATCCCATGGACTGTAGCCCTCTGTCTGTGGCAAGAATTCTTTAGGCAAGAATACTGGAGTGGGTAGCCATTCCCTTTCAACCCAGGGATCAAACCTGGGTATCCTGCATTGCATTGCAGGCAAATTCTTTACCATCTGAGCCACCAGGGAAGTGGGCAAAATGATAAATGTCATGGAGGAAAAAAGGGATGGAGCTTGTTCTGTACTATTTTAAAGAACCAATTGGGGCAAGTTTTAACACAATACAAAGGGAAACTGTAAGGAAGAGTAACAATGAGGCAATGGAAAATCTTGACTGCTGCAGTGAGTTGCCTCGGAAAACATCTGACTTGAAATCTTGGTCACCTGTCAGCAATGTGTCATTCGGAATGTGAGGGAAATATCACCAAAAGTCAACTATGTTAAGAGATCAGAGCAAAGGTAGCTCTGACTGAAGCCCAGGGGGCCCCACCTCAGACCAGCATCCCAGAAATCTTGAGGAAAACTTAGGCACCTGTGGAGCACAGATTAAAAATCATGGACTCTAGACAATGCCTCAGGTCCCCCCGCCGCCGATACCGGTTTGGAATCTGTCCTCAAGTTTCAACCGAAGGAAAATAAACAGTTCTCAGTCTTATGATTTCTTCTGCTTTAAACTTCCCAACTTAAGAAAAAATGAAGATTAACAAGAAAAAAAATATTCTTCTGACTTCAGTACTTTTTGATAAAATTATTTCCACTTTTCTAGCATCTAACCTTGAAAAATCAGTCATATATGATTTCTTTTTCTCTTTTACACTCTATATTCAGTGAATCATTAAGTTCTCTTAATTCTTCTTTCAAAATATATCTGCCATCTGTAACCTCTTTCCTTTTTTCAGTTACTACCGAGCTCAGCTCACACTTGAACTATATTGCACAAGGGTTTCCATTGGCTTCTTATCTGTTCCATTCCCTGAATCACTAATAGCTTAAACTTCATAAACAACCTCTTTAAGAGCCTGATTTTTCCTTCAGTTAAATTCTTCAGTGGGTTCTCCAATGCCCATGGAAATCTCCAGCACACCATTGTCATGAGCCTCTGTGAACACCAGCCCTGTTTCCATCTCCTTCTGACGGTTCAAGGACTGAAATTCAAAGGGAGGCACAGCCAGCAACTGGCACCATATGTCACTCTCCCAAAGCACTCGAATTTCGGGCAAATATTTAGGCCCCAGGGAGGGTGGGAAAGTGGCAGCACTTCGATCCCAAGATTGATTTACTTCTGACTTTGTAATCAACATGTTGGATAAGTAACAAGCATTCCCCTGTGCTCAGTACACACCAATGATTTCCCATCTCTCGCAGAATAAAAGCCAAAATCTGATGGCATTCTATAAAGCCTTATAAGTGGGGTCTGTGTTCCCCTCTGGGCTCTTTTCCTCCCTTCCCTCCCATCACCCATTTCAGTCCAGCTACATTGATTTTCCCACTGTTCTTCAAACATGCCCATACACCCCTACCTCAGAGTCTTTGTACTAGCTGTTCCCAAAGTCTGGATGTTCTTTCCTCAGAAAGCAGCATGACTAACCCTTTCACTCGCTTTAAGGCAGGGGTCCCCAAACTCTGGCATCTAATGCCTGATGACTGAAGGTGCAGCTGATGTAATAATAATAGAAATAAAGTGCCCAATAAATGTAACGCACTTGAATCATCCTGAAATCACCCCCCTACTCCTATCCCAGTCCATGAAAAAATTGTCTCCAGTGAAATGGCCCCTGATACCAAAAAGGCTGGGGACCACTGCTTTAAAGCTTCAGTCAAATGTTGACTTATTAGGGAGACCTCCCCGGTTACCTTCTTTAATATACAGCAAATCCCACTTTCACTTTGGCCTTCCTGGTCCTCCTCTTTGTCTTTCTCTACAGCACTTATCATCTATCAGACAGTGTGCTTCACTTATTTATCCTGCTTATAGGTTATCTCCTTCAGTTCAGTTCAGTTTGGTTGCTCAGTTGTGTCCAAGTCTTTGTGACCCCATGGATTGCAGCACGCCAGGCCTCCCTGTCCAGCACCAACTTCCGGAGTTTACTCAAACTCATGTCCATTGAGTTGGTGATGCCATCCAACCATCTCATCCTTCAGTTGATTGTAAATGCCATGAGGGCAGGGATTTCTGTCTTGTTTACTGCTGTATCCCCAGCACATGGAATAGTTTCTGCACTTAGTAGGATCTCAGTGATGATACATTGAATATATGAAAGGATGAATGAACAGGAGAGTATGCTCTCTTGTGCCCAGTCTATAGGCATCTTCCCATAGTCTCACCCCAGTTTCACTTCCTGCTACCTCCTGATGTGAAACCACATTCTAGACATCACGGGCTACTGCTCTTCTGGGCGTTCTCTCCCTTTCCTGTGCTTTGATTGCCCTGTTCCCTCCACTGGGAGGCCCTTTTGCATTCTTCTGACCTTTCCTCAGGGCTCCCCAGGTGGTGCTAGTGGTAAAGAACCTGCCTGCCAATGCTGGAGCCGTAAGAGACGCGGTTCGATTCCAACTGGAGGAGGGCATGGCAACCCACTTGCCATGGGGAACTGCATGGACAGAGGAGCCTGGTGAGCTACAGTCCATGAGATCGCAAAGGGTCAGACATGACTGAAGTGACTTAGCATACATGCATGACCTTTCCTCTATGCTAGGCTAAATTTCTACTTACTCCATGAAACCATCCCAAGTCACACAGCCTCATTCTTCTTCTCTTCTCATAGAATATTCTCTTGATAGCACTGATCTGACAAATGTACTGTGTATCATAATTCATATTCTTGTCTTCTGATGTTACTTAAACCATGAGTTTTTATTCAAAGTTTAAAATGTGTCTATTTTGTCTCTCCAGCTTTGGAAGCTCTCTTAGCTAAGTCTCAGTGTAAGTGAATAAAACAGCTCATGGGTAGAGCTCTTGGCCAGGGGCCCACCCTACCGCCCTGATGATGAGGGCACCAATACATCAGAACCTCCCACCTCCTGCTGCTGAGGAGTATGCCTTAGTGCACCACTTAGGAAAGCTCTGTCTAAGATGCCTTGCTCATAGTGGGTGCTCAGACAGTGTCTATCAACGGGCCGATTGATCTTGTGTGGTTGTTTTGCTCCTAATATTCTCTCTGCAGCCTATGTATTAATACTCATTTTTAAGAGACATGAAATCATTATTATGAAGTAAAAAATACATCATTAAAATGTCATTTAATGGTGACGAACAAGAAAGAATTAAATATATATGAATTGGTGATTGAGCAGTATAGGACTTACCATGCTAATTGGACGCACCAAAAACTATAAAGGCTACATGTGTGAGAGGTGATTTTGTTCATGTGTTGCTCAGATTATGAACAATTGTTTTTACCATAACATTTCCATGGAGAAATCTGAGTGAGTGAGCAATAAATTTTAAAATGCTTGGTTATGCAGAATTGAATCTGGAAGGTCTGCACTGCTTATTTTTAATTTTTGTACTTAATTTGGAAAAAAGTATTATATTCATTAAAAACATTGTGTGAATGAAAGTTCTGCATTTGATCTCTAGGGTCAATTATGTCAATTAGACATATGATGGGGCTCTAATCCATCTAACAACTAATGTTCAAAGTGTTTTCTAACATCACCTACAAAAGTAGATGAAGTTACTTCTGTAGCACATTAGGTATCAATAACTATTTTGAGAACAAAAAGTCAAACTAAACAGCTGGGCATGTTGACACCTTTATTTTCAGCTTAATTTTACTGTGCTTTGATATCTAAAAACAAGTCTTATAGCCAACTTTTATAAATGGATATTAATAGAGGGCTAGCATTAAGTTCAAATAGGATTAACTATTTGAAAGTCAATTTTAACACAGTTCTGAAGAAGAATTAATTATCACCTATTGACTCCTTATTTATCTAGTGTGAAATAGATGAAGGTATCCCTTGCTCCATGAAATGGCTATGATTCTGAAAAGTTTTATATAACTTAAAATTTTGCAAATTGAACCTCATTTTATTTCACATTAGAATAATTCTTTAAGGCCCGCTATTATGAACCCTCTGGGTAGTGAGTAAGCAAACTGTAATTTGTTTACTGATATCCAATACTGATGTTTAATTTTTTTAATTAAAAATAGCCGTAGGTATAGGCTACTTGATTCCTAGAATTTTCAATAGCAACAATTTAAAAATAAAACAACTTTAAAAATTAAAGTTTGCCTCTACTTCTACTTCAAATTTTATGGCAGGAAAATTACCTGTTAAAATATTTGTATTTATTATTCTGTCCCTCTCTGGTTCTGACATTTTACTGTTCTTTGATTTTGTGACATATGCTTCTTCTTTTGAAATAGCTGCTATGAAAGCTTAATTAGTTTTAAATTAATGATAGTTAATATAAATTTTTTGGAATTTTCTATCATATTGAGACTTTTGAAATATGTTGCCAAGTCTATAGGTTGGAACCTATAGAGTTTTTCCAAAAGGAAAAAGGGGCCTCATTCTTAATGAATGAGGTATGAAAGGTATGTTTGTGGCACAAGGTAGGTAACAAGTGCAGACAAAACAGTTTCTCATCTCCACTGGGAATAAATCCCGGAAACACGCAAAATCAGTCCAAAGATGACCCTTTGTCGTAAATGGTGTGTAATAGCATGTTAGGGTAGAGCTTTTAGATGATAGGCAAAAATTTCTCAACTTTGAACAATATTCGCTTTGTTACTAATATTCCATGGAAACAAATGAAAGCTATTGAAAAAAAGAAAGTAGGCAAAGTCAGGTGAGAAAACCCGCGGCAGCTCGTTTAGTGTTTCTGTTCCCACGGTAGGCTGAATCGGTAGGTGGTGCAGTCGCTCTGTGCCTCTGTGCAGCTCTGCAAAATGCAGCAAGACCACGTCTTTTCTGTTCTCCTGGGGGTGTGTGTGGGTTGGAGGCTGTCCTTGTGGTGAGCAGCCTGTAAAACACTTTACTTTCATCCGGATCTTAGGTCACGGTGTATCCCGTGCCTTAGGTGACAGGAACAGTAACTAGGAGCCTTATTTGCAATTCAAATAAAAATTTATGAAAGTTGAAGAGTAGCCTGAATAAGATTTCTTGCGTTTGGCCCCTGTGAAGCAAGCTGTTGGAAAGTCTACAGTGCGCTAACCATCCCGAGGGATTATCTGCAGGCACAGAAAATGAGCGCCCTGGTCTGCGCCGCTCTGATGCGGATGCCTGAGGCAGGGAATCAGTCTTTGAGTCCTATGGACCAGGAGCACGGGTTAGACAGCAGTTTCCCCAGGTCTCAGGGTGATTTTCATGTTTTTGAAAATTTGGCCTCATGCTCTGGCATTTTGGGAGATTTCCAAGTCTTCCTTGTGGGAGGAATCTGAATCTAAGATGGCAGACTCGGTCAGCACATGAGAACTTCCAGGATGGACTGGTCCAGTCAGCTGGCCTGTCCAGGCCCATGAGGAGATACTGGTTTGGGGTGACTAATTCTGCCACTCTAGAAAGTCTGTAAGGTGGCCTCCATATGCTGCATGTTGGATAGGGACAAGGAAAGGCCGGTGCCCTCAAACACATCCAGACCCATGCGTGAAAATGTCTTCATCTGGGTGATGTGGGACTGCTGAGCACCGTGGCTTTATGTAAGAGGTTTTCACTCAACACTAAGAGAACTGAATTCAATCTATCAAATCCAAGAAGCTTTATCTCCTAATTTTTCAATGTCAGGTAAGTCATTGCCATCCAAGAGAGCTCACAGATGTTACCTCATGAGATGGTGTTTATTAAAATTTGCTGAGGGACTCCCTGGTGGTCCTGTGGCTAAGACTGTACTTCCAATGCAGGGGGCCCAGGTTCGATCCCTGGTCAGGAAACTAGATCCCCACATGCTGCAACTAAGACCTGATGCAGCCAAATAAATAAATGTCTTTTTAAAAAATTGAAATGATTTTTATAAAATGTCATAATTACTAGTCACTTATTAATATCTGATCACAAGGACTGGATAAAGGATTCGCTTTTAGAAATAAAAACACTCTAGAGGGAAGCCCATTTCTAAAGAACCCATTGTGTTTTATCGATTATCATGAGATGTATATTTAAGAATAAAACCTACGTTTACTAGCACAAAAGTTATTAGCTCTGATTTATTTACTATTCTCATAATTCAAAATGTGTTTCACCATCCCAAAATTCTGATTATAGAATACTTATAATTTGTTATCCAATTTTGTGGCTTTAAAGGTATTATGTAGGATAAATTGATTTTTCTCATCTTTCTTTCTAATTGATGAAGCAAAGTACCGTCCAGCAAAGTCTCTTTTTTAAAGCATTTATTCAGTTGACAACCAACCATACTAAAAGAGATGAAAAATAACATAATTGAGAAAATGACAAATTGCCTGTAGTTCGTTATGTATGAGGAAGAAAAGGTGTCATGATTTTCTAATGTAGAATTAAACCAAAACCCTGTGTACAACTTCTGATGGGGTTGAAAGGGACAACCAATTCTCTTAATGATTCACCAGTGGAATAAATTCGACATCTGAGTGGAATAAAAGTATGTGTACGTAGGGTGTTTGTCTTGTTCTGAAATAGCAAGTTTGGTGGAAGTGGTGAGGATCAGGGGGAGCCCTGGGCTACTGGAAGTAGCACAGAGCAGAAGCAGGATGCCCCAAGTTCCGCCACTAGCTGTGACCTGATGCAGCTGGAGGTGCTCACTTTCGCATCTGTAAAATGAGAAGGTGAATCAGATGTTCTAAGTGGTCCCCGAAGAGGAAGGAAGGTTCTAGAGATTTGCAGCCTAAGCTTGGCGAGAGAGGAGTGGGTGGAGTCATTGTACCATCCCTCAAATGCACCACTGATTAGGATCTGCGTGAGTGTGACTGAAGCATGGCAGAGTTTAAAAAAGACTCAGACTGTCAAATATTGGGGCGAGTCACAGCTTCTCAGCCTCTTATGTTTCCTTATCTGTAAAATAAGGGAGATAGTCTAGATCGCTACAGTTCCTTCTAGTCTCAACACTTAAAAATCATAGAAAAGTAGAGATTTTAAGCTAAATTGAATGTTTTCAGATATATCTCCATTGAGTGAATTAAATGCTAGAAGAATTAAATATTGTAGTTCAAATGCAGAAAATAACACTCTATTAGAAATAATGTGGGAGTCAATTTCCAAATTAATAGATTCAGCATAATGAATATTTCCCCAACAGCAAAGCAAATATTAATACACAAACTCTAAGTTTAATAATTACCTTTAACTTTTTTTAAAAGTAACAAACCCTCATCCTCCTATTATTACAATGGCTGCATTGTTTACATGAAACAGGATAAATCTTTCCCAAAAAGGTGCTCATAGAGATGTTCACAAAGGAAAACAAATATATCATTGATTTGAATAGTCTCTAATAGCAGAAAGGCGGTCTTGCATTGGTTTAGAACATCAGTTGGTACTGTTTTTAGAGAGCCACTCATTATAATATCATTCTGCTAGCAAAACTTAATGTGTGTTATGCTTTAATTCAAGATAAATTTTTAGAAAAATTCAGTTCTATCTGTGAGAGGGTAAGCATTTTCAAATTGTATAGTTAAGACTTCAATGGTAGGAGAGCAAGTTTAGAAAACATTTTTATTAGACAAATTATTTAGACAAATTATACACAGAAAGCTCTGTCACTCATAACTGAGGCCTTCAAAAAGTGGTTTGTGTATTTGTATAATAGGCAATACATCAAAATAGGCCTATTTTAAATATTGTACATGGTTAACAGTTTGTTGATAGCTAAAATCACTGCAACATCTGGTATGTCCCTATATAGCTTGTTGTAAAGGTTTTTTTGTTTTAAAATCAGAGTCGTGAATGAGATCATGGATGTTACAAGGGAAAACAAGTTGTGCATGCACGTAGATACTTGTTACCCTGGAAACAAAATGGTTTTGCATGATAAGGAAATTTTCTGCCTTACACAGTAGACAATATTTGACAATTTAGTACAAAAACAGTGACAGGACAAGATGCTCCCCAGAACAGAATTAGCATCAAAATATAATATACCTTAAGAATATATCTTTTAATTTCTCCTAAAGCAAATCACATAGGTTGATTCCTATATCAATCCTAGCCACAGAATGAATTAGAATAAAATAAGTCTATGGCTGCGTAAAAACACAGGATAAGTTCTTGCTTCCTACTTACCACATTTTAATTGAAGGATTACAAACAAAATTCTTTCTACATTTCTAAAAGGTAAGAATGCTACTTTAAAAGTATTGTGCACAAAGAGGCACTGTTTTTTTGTTGTCATCCTTCTATACACTTGGCACTAATGTAAAAAATACATAACTCCTCCAAATAGAACTGAATAAAAAAGGGGGTGAAATTGAGAGCCCAGTAGCGTTGTTATATTTTCTTCTTTAGGATAATGTATGACAGTAATTAAGGCCACATCAATATTTCTTAAGGGCTCCCATCTCTCCCCAACTACAGTTGTATTGATTGGCTCACTGCTTTGGAAGAGAATTTATTAACCTCCAATGATCTACATCTAAACTCGAATAGAGCTCTCTGTGCTGTGGTGGATGTGGTTCAGCTAACAACATTTTCCATTTAGGTAATTAATTAAAAGTAAAATTATCAAGGTTAGCTTTATACATTGCTGAATAACAAATGCAGAAATCTATTCGAATGAGTTACATCTAGGAACAAATATTAAATCGCCCTGGATGTTTTAATAACAAAAGTATAAAATATTCTCTGTTGGCAAACAATGCGAGTCAGAATAACATTAAAGCAACCTGCCTTTTCTAACTGAAAAGACCCCCTGCACTATACATAATTCCTGTATACAATACTTTTTTTTTTAAACTAAAGCTTTATTAAATGAATTGCAATAGCAATGGCTGCCTTTGAATATATATACACATTATATAGGTGCATATATATGTATATATGAGATACTAATTTATTTAACACAATAGAGGCTGCTGCCATATGATAAAGTTTACTGTACATAAGCAAAAAAAACCTTTTTAATACTGTACAATCACATAAAGGTCATATGCACTGTTGCAGTGCAAGAGTAGTTTTAACTGTAGTCTTGACTGGCATATTAATGGCTTTTTTGTAATCCTACAAAATTGCATTCTCATATTATGTGGCCTGAATGGTCTTTAAATTATTCTATAAACACTGCAGGGGTTGCCTTTGGTCCATAGTCAAAGGACACTCGACAGCAGTGGAGCATTTTATGGATGTAGCAGAAGAATGTAAAAAGACTGAAGTTATTGCAATTATAGTTTTAAAAATAGAGAAATGTTACAGAAGAGGCCTTTATGTAAAATTAATCCTGCATATACTCCTAGTATACTCAGTGCATGTTCCCTATTCTTGAAGTACAGTATATGAAAAGCAATCTAATAGGATCCTAGCACACTACCTTCTGGGGGAACAAATTGAGTAATGAAACAAAGTGGAAGGAGATGTCTGGAAAGAGAGGGAAGAAGAGAGAGAAAGAAGTAGAGGAGAGAGAAGAGGGAGAAGGTAGAGAGAAAGAACTAGAATTGTTACTAATAATCCTGATTTAAAAAAAAGTTACATCCATGTTAGTCCCACAATCTTACAGTTGCTCCTTGCAAAGGGAGTCCTACAAGAGAAACAGTGGAGAGATTTTGTTGGATTCTCATATGGAAGTGCCTCGGTCTGGATCGTTACCCAGATTGAGCCCCAGGGTAGGAGTTGGTTGATAAGGAATAGATGACATTGTTTTGATAGGACTCCTGAAAAAGCCCCCATTAGGTGCCCTGTGCCTAAAAGGGCCAGTTCGGTGCTCAGGCACGTTGCCAAAAGCGAAACCAGAGGCAGCTTTAGCTGACAGTGTGCGGCTAAGAGTCTGGATCTGCTCTGGGATAAAGGTTGTTGTGGTAATATGAGTGTTCCTGAAATCACTGATTTGCTCCAGGGCTTGTCGTGTTGGCAAAGTGTCAATGTCCAGAGGGGTCAAGTCAATTGACGAGGTGGAAAACTGTTTATGGGGGCTGTCGTCATCTGTGCACAAGCTATTTACACGTCTATGGAGGTGCTCCAGGTCAATTTCCTTGTCATCCTGGAGATGAAGAAAAAGAAGATAAGGTTCTCATCAGTACTAGCTTCCATGGTTAAAAAAATAAAAAGTAGTTCAGCAAACATGATAGGTAATGAACTGAACTTTGGGGTTTATTCAGTTAACAAATATTTATTGAGCACCTAATATGAGCCAGGCACTGTGCTAGGTTATGGAGGTACCCATATGATTCTAAGATAAGGTTATCTATCTTTTTCTTGCAATGAAAGTTCTTAAATGAGCAAATGCCACATGCAACTACAAAATATGGGAGTAATAGATGGGTGATTGCCTTCTACAAGAGCAGGGACAGACCCAGGCAAAATTATACAAATAGAATGTATGGTTTTGGCTACACATTCCCCCACCCCCACCTCTTCTATTTGCATGCTTCCTCCTTCTTCAAGATGTCTCATTCCAAGCTGGGTTTTGTTTCTTTCCTCTGTTCACTCCTAACCTTAACTTTCCATTCTTGGAGATAAGTAATACTAAGTTGATATGCTAGTTTACACTAAAGTGTTAGTGACTGTTAAAGGGTTATTTCTCTTTCAGCTAGAAACATGTGAGATTGTTTAGAGAGAGCAACATTCAACACAAGAGAATCAGTTTTTGATTGAGGGATTTCATACACTGAAGCTACCTAGAGCCTAAATGATTCAATATTGTGAGGTCAGCAAAAGAAGCTTTAGAGACCCCTTCAAGTCATGACATGTGAGAGACAGCTTCAGTTTAGGGCCAGCTTAATACTAAATGGCCTCTAAATCAAAGACACTTTGAGCTACACTAATAGAATCTTAGTAAGAAGGTGCTTAATGAAGAAAAAGGAAGTAAAATCTCATATTCCTGGAGTTGAAATTAATTCATAAATTCCTTAGGACTTTCACTAAAAGTGAGCATTAAAGCCCAATATTTGAAAAATAAAACTGGCAGGAAGGAAAATTGCCCTTTTTATCAGTCTTCTTTATAGCCAAGTTCAATAAACTAAATTTATGAGGATTTAATTATATCCAATAAATTAAAATTTAAAATATCTATTAATCATAAAACAAAATATTTGTTCATATGATCTGGATTAGCTGCTATGAATTAGAATGGAGGATGTATTTTTTTCATTGTGCAATTAAAGTGCTTCTCAGTGAAAAATATTTTGATGTGCATCACTGTTTTTCCTTCTCCTTTCTCATTTCAAAATCCAATAAAAATATCCATTAATGCAATATTATCACTGAGACTTTAGAGTGTTGAAAGATAGAATTTTATGGTTCCCACAGCAACTATAATGTAGTCATCCATCAACAGATATAATAATGCAAAAATTTAATATCATGTATAGTAATTCAAAATATAAGGAGCTTGGGGAGTCCTTAATTTTCAGATTTTTGAGACTATGATGTCTCAGCTATAATGTTGCATTAATGTGGTCTTTGGCGTTGAATCAGTGTCAGCAGAGATACCAGAAGTTTATTCCACAAAGAAAACACTACAGAAAAATCTGATTAATTTTTAGTTTATACCCCACTAATTTAGAATGTATGATCACTCAGACAGGTAGGAAGCTAAAATTTATCTTTGCCGAGCCAAGCTTTTCCTTATAAATGGTGCTGATCAATTTTTTGTATAAGGTGGTAGGAAGCAATCCTTAGAAAATTTTAGGAAACAATCTGTTTGAAAGAATATATTGACATGCAAAAATTCACATGCAAATGAGAAGTCATTTTTATTTGCAACTTAAAGCAGATCCTCTTAGGATTTACTTGGGCATAAGTTAGCCAAGGTCTAGTTACAGAAAGTTTAAAACTGTCTTTCTTTGAAGCTATCCAGCAAATCAAATTATTCAGCAAATTCAGGTTGTTTTTCATTTCAGTTTGTGAAGCTTTAGTGAATATGAGTTCATTATTAAAATTTTTTTTCACCTTTTGATCCAGTGGAAGTAAAATAAATAAATCAAGTAGTTTAACTTCAGATAGTCTCTGAAAATTTATAAATCCCTCTTTATTTTTTTTAATGAAAATAAAGCACAGGGCACTTTAAAAGATATATGTAACTCTGAAATTATTCTTTCAAATCTCTGGAAAAATTTTAATATGGCCCTGGAGTAAAGCTGATCCAGGAGGAAAGATGAAAAATGGCATTCTAGATGATTCCATGGTATGGATTTGTTAAGCTTAGAGTCATCAAAGGGCTGAAACCATGATCACTTCTCTAGGTCTACATGCAGACAGAGGGATGCAGTCCCTGGCAGTAAGAGAAAACTGATTATTTTACTGTAACACTGCATTTCTTAGGCCGAATCTCAGAGACACTAGTAATTTACCCATAAGTTAAACAGCTACTTGAAATAAAATAATAAGTGTCTTCGGTAAATGGTCAAGGGAATCACAACCTTTAGGAAAATCATAGACCTAGTCTATCCTAAGATTCGGGAGAATTTCAAGGCCCATTATGGCTCATGAAACTGTCAGTCTTTCAAACGCTATCGTTTCCTCTTCATGGATCTGGGATGTCTTAAAAATGCAAATTGGTATTGATCTTACCAATTTTTACATTTCATAAGCGTATTTTCATTCTTCAAGGAAAGAAGAAACAAATCCCACCCCCAACCACCATCCCCTTCCCTGTGATGACCCTCCCTGGAAACACAGCCTGCGTGTTCGCTCAACATAGTGCCGAAGCTTTCAATCAAGTACCTCTTTCGATGGAACCCGGGAGCCTTTCCTCTTGTTCCACCACGTCTCCAGCATGGCTATAAAGCAGGAGAGGACAATGCCAGCAGCCAGGATACAAAAAACCCCTGCAAAGCTCTTTATGTCCAGGGCGCCTCCTTTCTGCTTTGTGTCCACTGAGGAGTACAGGTCACACTGCCCATTCTTGGGCCACCACTTGTGCTTCAGAATGTCCATGTCACCATTCTGCTGAAGCTCCAGGATCCTTGGGGTGAAACACACAATCATGTGTTACTGCAGACCTGGTTAACTGCCTCAGTCCACAATATATCCATCAATAACCCCATCTCTAAAGGATGGTGGCTGTCAAGGGGAAATAAACATATCGATTAGCCTACAGGTGGAATGTTAGGACATGTAAGACATTATAAAGTTAAGTTCTTTAGATAAGATTTGTGCCACAAATGCTTTCCTCTCTCCATTCTTATAGTCTTCCCTCTCCCCTCTTTTTTTAAAATTTCATTTTAGAATCCTAAATATTACCTACCCCCCACACTGGTTTGTTGTGATGTGTTTTTGCAATTACATTTTGGAGGCACTGTTTTTATGTGGTTTCAAGCTGCTGCAGTTCTGTGTTCCTACCCTATATCCAGAAAGATGCTCTGAATCTTAATGCTTTTACGAAGAACGTTTTGCTGCTTAGAGCAAGATGCTGGCATAATGTCACCCAGCATATGCCACAGACAAAGAAATTCAATTAAACAGACTTCTATTATTTAACACAGTGTGAGAGAAAGCCTTGGGACAAGTCTGAAGTTGGTAAAATACATCATTTTGGGTTTTTCACACAACTGATCTAGTTTCCTTTTAATGCCAAAGGCGAAATAATCTTACCTTGGAGAACAAGAAGAAAAGTTGACCAGAGGCTTTCAGAAGTAGTTAAATTCAAATAAGAAATACCCTTTTTCTTCTTTTACTCACTTCCAGAGTCTGGGGTGGGGGTGGGGGTAGCTGCAAAGATTGCAGCTTTTAAAATGTATACTTTTCATAGAGATTTTACTCTCAATTCCAAATACTCTTTGGGCTCTGTCTCAGACTTGCCTAGCTCTGGGCTTCCTCCAGCTGTGCCCCTTCTCACAGGGTGAGAATAGTCAGGGCCAAGGTCATGAGCGTTTCAGAGTGTGTACTATCTGCACAGTTACCTGACATTTCCTGCCCAGGCAGCTCAGAGTGCCCTGCCAGGGCTCATAAAGGCCTATTTCCATGTCTGATTATGAGAGCAGGTCTCAAAGCGAGGGGTACATACAGGTCTCCGTGGTGGTATTTAGGGGGTGCCAACAGAGTTCAACATGCAAGCTCAGACACACACACCTCTGTGTGGGGAATCTCTCACTGTGTGGGTGGAAGGGGAACCAGAGGTCAACACCTTGTGCCACTGAATCAGCACGGAACTCTTAGCTGGTCATGAATTAGAAACCCAAACCTGACGTCCTAGGGGTCATGAAGGTATATTTATCAAGATAAGAGGGCAGAACATATTTTATCTAGCAGAATTTAACCTGATTCTTATAGTTAGGATTCTCCAGGCAAGAATACCGGAGTGCATTGCCATGCCCGCCTCTAGGGGATCTCTGTTGCAGGCAGATTCTTACCGTCTGAGCCACAGGGAAGCCCAGACTTAGGATATGTGGACCCATATTGTACTCTTGTCCCAGCTCTTGTATTATCTGAGGACAGGCTGCTTAAAACTTTAGAGAGAAGTACTAAGCCAATCTGGACGACATAAATAACTCACTTTCGGTGATGTATTCACCTTTTGTATCTGTTCATGTCACCCACATGTCTATAAGCATGAGCTTAATGATAATTGACATTTAACCAGAGCTAAACAAGAGTAATACCAGCCCCTAAGGGCTACGATGGAGAGTTAAGCCTTTATTTCTTAATTTTCATTTTCTTTTGGAGTATAGTTACTCCAAAAGAATGTTGTGTTATAGTTTCTGGTATACAGCAAAGTGATTCAGGTATACATATACATGTATCTATTCTTTTTCAAATTCTTTTTTCATTTGGGTTATTACAGGATATTGAGCAGCATTTCCTATGCTATACCATAGGTTCTTGTTGGTTAATTATTTTAAATATAGCAGTGTGTACATGTCAATCCCAAACTCCCAATCTATCCACCTCTCCCCTCCTGTCCCATAACCAAAAGTTCATTCTCTATGTGTGTGAGTCTTTATTTTGTAAATAAGTTCATTTGTACCATTTTTTAAAGATTCTGCATATGAGTGATATCATATGATATTTGTCTTTCTCTGACTTATATCTCTGCCAGCTACCTTTGGGTTTGCCCACAGCCTCACCCCTGGTGCCCCCTGCTGACACTCTGGGATCAACATTGCATTGGAGTCTCCCTCACAACTTGGACAGTTTCCTTATGAAATTGATGGGCCTAAAGTTCTGTTGCTTCAGAGTGTTGCTCAAAAAGGGCAGTAAATGTGAATTTACTAAAATGATTATGAGTGTTAATGGATTCTATTTCACCCTTATTCCAGCCTCCAGCCCAGATAAGGTCATTTGCATTTCCAGAATTTCCAAAAGTGTGTTCCAAGGGACCCTAGTGCCTAGAGGGTTTCTGTGGGAAAAAAAAGGGTCTTGTGGTCATCAACTCTGAGCAACACTCTCTTGGAAATTTACCAAATAAGGCAGCCTATTAAAGGCTTTGAGAAGACCTGTAGAAAAGAAAACGTGTATGATTTTTGTTTACTACAGCATTTCCTAAATTTATAAGACTTTCATCCTCCTTTTCTTATTTTCTTTAGAGCTAAAATTTTGAGGAATACACTTGAGAAATAGTTGCTTGAGTCGTAGGAGCAACTCTCTGTGGGCCTGTGAGACACCATCACCCACATCCTCAAAGTTGCTTGCTTGGCTTATTTATCTGTGAATATCATTCAGATACCATTAGTAAATTGACACTGTAGGTATTTGCCTACCTAAAGACACTAGGTAGTCAGGGCATTACTATATATATTGAAAGAAAAAATAGTCATCCATAAAAGAAATAACTTCTTCTTAAATGTGGATTTATAGGTACCTGTAAAAATGAAAAGAAACTACAACAGCATCTTCTTAATGAGAACATATCTGAGTACAAAATGAGCTCCCAAATTTCTCTGTCTTTCTACTCCTGCCACAGGATATTATTGGTTAGTATCTGTGGAATTGGAAGAGTTTTCCTTCACAGACAGCACTTATCATCATTTGTAATTATTTGTGGTTACTTGATTAATGTCTGTTCCCCTCCAAGAATATGTACTCACCATCTTCCATACTTCAAAACATGGAGCAGGCATATATTTACTTATTTTTAATTTAATTAAAAAAATTTTAATTCTATTTTTTAAAATATATTTTTAATTGGAGGACAATAATTTTACATATTGTGTTAGTTTCTGCCCCACAACAATGTAAATCAGCAACAATTATACAATATCTACCTTCTTTCTTGAGCCTCCCTCCCTTACCCCCATGGAGCAAGCATATATTTATGGATTGAATATGCTCCACAGAGTTTTTGGTAAATGAACCCTACCTCCAGAGTCTACTTATTATTTCTTATCATTAATCCTACTTTCTGATTTATTCCATTTCCACAGATTCATCTATTTATTTAATAAATATCAAAATAGTGATTTCACTTCAGGCATTGAGTTGGGTACAGACTTTACGTTAAACCACAACTGTACATTCAGCCAGCATGCCCTGGGCAACACTGAAATCATTTCCGTGCTCAATTCATGCTAATTTATTCTTTCATTCGTTCACATATTCATTCAGGAAAGGATTATTGCTTACTCTTTCTTCTTAGTGGTATCTTGTACCACTTATGATATGTCCCTATTATTTCAACACCTGGAAAATAACTTGGTTTTAAAAATAATCATTGAGATATGCATATTCTATATCACCCATTTTGATTCCCATAAGAGTAAAGGGCCTCTACTAAGTCTAAAGAATGTGTTTAAAACTGTAGAATTTTTTAGGTTTAGCAAGCTGGTGGTAGGAGTTTTTTAGTTTCAGCAAACTGGTAGTAGGAGTTATTGAGGGAAAAAAAAAGAGACTTCTGGGACTTCTCTGGTGGTGCAGTGGATATGAATCTGCCTGCCCATACAGGGAACATGGGTTCGATCCCTGGTCTGGGAAGAATATACATCCTGCTGATCAGCTAAGCATGTGAGCCACAGCTTCTGAACCAATGATCTAGAGCCCAAGAACTGTACTGAAGCCCGAGTACTCTTGGGCCTGTGAGCTGAAACTACTGAAGCCCATGTGCCTTCGAGCCTATATGCTGCAACTAGAGAAAGCCTGCACAAAGCAATGAAGACCCAGGCCAGTCAAAAAAAAAGAAAAAATTTAACCTTCCACACACATTCTAGTTAAAGAAAAAAGAAAAGAGACTTCTCTATGCACCTTCAAGTACCATCACATCACAAGATATCTTTATTGGTTGTTCTCATAAAGCACAGGTAACCGAGGCATTGCAGAAGACCCTGTCTTTGGGGATATACAAACTGGGCCATAGAATTCCTCAGTCAGGCTCTGACCAGCCCACAGCAAATTCCAGGAACACAGACTGACCTGGATTACAGGGCTCTGAGGAAACAGAAGTGTTCTCTAAGCCCAGAGTGCTGCTATACATTTTTCCTACACAATCCAGTGATCTTAGAAATTCCCTCAGAACAGTTATACTACACTTTCCTTTCTATTATATAACTAAAACTATTTAAGGATTAGGTAAAGAAAGTTTAGCAAAATCTAATGCACTGCCTTAAAGAATGATGGGATGAGTCCTTACAATTAATAAGATTCTGTTTTTCAAAGCTTCAAAAGGTCTGGCATGTTTAAAAGAGACTTAAAAATCACACTTAAAGGAGAAACTGGCCATTTATAAGTAAGTAACACTGATGTTTTGTGTGTGTATGTAATAATGCAAAAATCTAGTTGCAAATTTCTAGTGCAAAGATAAAGTTTAGTCCCATGGAATGATTGTTCTTGTTATATGTGAAATTTCCACAAGATGGCAGTCTTTGCTCATAGAGAGCAAAGTACTACTCACAGTTAACCTGTGGGTTTGAAACATGAAAGTACAAACTTTTTGGTGCTGTAAACACTTAAATTAATGAAAACAAAGTTGGATCTTAGACTGTGATGATTGGATACCTAAAACTCTTCTTGGAGTGTAGTCAGGAAAATTCCTGTCATTTTACTGCAGAGTGATGATATGCTGACTTTGGAGAGTTATGTCGAGAATTAATAAGACCATAAACAAAAGCATCTTGTTCATTGCTTGGCACTTAGTAGGCTACCAAACCTCAAAAACTAGAATTATTATTGCCAGCATGTGTGACAACCATTCTTTCTCTGAACCTGTTCTGGTACATCTTCTTAATGGCGAATTATATTCCCAGATGATCAGTCCATGATTCATGATCCACAGACAAGAATATCGCATTTCCTTCTTTTGTCCAAAAGTATGAAAGCATTTGTAATCTCATTGAACAGAAAAATCTCAGAAGTCCATAAATTTCACTTGAATTTGAAAACGGCTAATAGATCAATCCTGCTTGCATTATTGATCTAAGTGTGCAAATTTCAGGGAGAAGGCAAAACAGCCTTCTTTCATATTCAAATAAAAATACTCTACAGGTTTGAGGCATTTATCTTGAAAAGCTTTTTACTTACTTTGAAGATAACAACCTTATTTGGGTGTGAGAATTGCATTAATTATTGACCACTTAACATCCTTCATCACTACTCCAGAAACTGATTTTCAAATTAATATATTTGTGAAAGAACAAGTTGCTGAAAGATGCAAATTTCTAATCCTGCATAGGTAGCTTCAATTTTGCCTTTGAAAACTATAGTAGTCTATAGTGTCCTTTCTAATTTTGTTAGGTTTCTGACTCTTAAATTCCTGCTGAGCTTTAAAAAAGATATTGGTTAGAGGACAGCTGACTTTTTAGTTGCTTCTGCTGGGAAAGAATTTAGGGGTAATCAGAAATTAAAAAGAATAAAGGCAGGATTTCTTTTTTTTAGGCTATGTACAAAGGAATTTCTGTGATTCTTTTCCAATTGGAATTTCCCTCTCATGTTCACAGAAGTATAAACTACTAAACTAAAAAGACTGAAAGTGAAAGTGTTAGTTACTCAGTCATGTCTGACTCTTTGCTCCCCCATGGACTGTAGCCCACCAGGCTCCTCTGTCCATGGAATTCTCCAGGCAAGAACACTGGAGTAGGTTGCCATGCCCTTCCCTAGGGTATTTCCCCAAACAAGGGGTCGAACCTGGGTCTTCTGTACTGTGGGCAGGTTCTTTACCATCTGAGACACCAGAGAAGCTCCCAAAAGACTGAAGACCTCATTTATTGTCTCTACTTCCCTCCACTCAGTCTATGGATGAGGAAACTGAACATACTCCCAAATCATCACATTCAACACACACAAAATAATTTACATATTATGGTCATCAGAGGCTCTTTGCAGCCAGAGGTAAAAATGCCAGGGTTCCAGCCACGGCAGACCATGTCTTGGCTGTCCTGAGGGCTGAAGGGATCGATACTTTAGCAATATTCTGTGCATCATTTAAGACACATCTGTTGTGAAGCACTGCTGTAGAGATTAAATGATTTTCTTACTGACTGACACAGAGTAAATAGTTCAGTTGGGCCCAGAACTCAGGTCTGTCCCCCAGTACCTTCTCCTCTGTTACCCTACACAGCCTCTGCTGCTGCTGCTGCTGCTGCTGCTAAGTCGCTTCAGTCGTGTCCGACTCTGTGCGACCCCATAGACGGCAGCCCACCAGGCTCCCCCGTTCCTGGGATTCTCCAGGCAAGAACACTGGAGTGGGTTGCCATTTCCTTCTCCAATGCATGAAAGTGAAAAGTGAAAGGGAAGTCGCTCAGTCGTGTCTGACTCTTAGTGACCCCATGGACTGCAGCCTACCAGGCTCCTCTGCCCATTGGATTTTCCAGGCAAGAGCACTGGAGTGGGGTGCCATTGCCTTCTCTGATACAGCCTCTAATATGCAACTATTTGGAGAAGACCCATCTCTTTTAGTTTCAGAGATATGTTAGACTCTGAGTAAAATTTTCATCAATATGTTCCTTCAAATCACGATATAATTGTAGCATGATTGCAAATTTATTCATGCTACAATTTGGGTGTACAAAAAAATACAGCTTTTCTCTAGAACGTAATTGATTTTCCTAAGTAGGAATGGGCCTGCTGAGCAGTGGGAACCAAACTAAAATTAGCTCTAGGAGTTAAAATTTAATCTGCTCTAATAATTTAACATGTCTCTAGCTTCAGCTCAATTTACTTGAATGAATTACTCCATCTTCCCCATTCCTCTTGGTTCCTTTGGTCTTTTCCAAGATGGCATCAGGGTTCATGGGGGATGACATTATGTCTCCTATGTGGGTATTTGGTGTGAGGGGCTGCTGGCCTCTTGTTGGTCCCTGGACCTGTCCTGGCAGCTCTCCTTTGAGATTCCTTGCGGCTGGGCCCAGCCGTTAGATACTGACGTGACTGCTGCTAAAGTCAGCCGAGGCGTCAAGTCTGGGGTGTGTGTGTGTGTGTGTGTGTGTGCGTGCATGCACGCTCAGTCATGTCCAACTCTTTGTCACCCCAGTGGACTGCAGCCCACCAGGCTCCTTTGTCCATGGAATTCTCCAGGCAAGAATACTGGAGTGTTGCCATTCCCTTCTCCAGGGGATCTTTCCAACCCAGGGATTGAACCCATGTCTCGCACATTGTAGGCAGATTCTTTACCACTGAGCCACCAGGGAAGCGTGTTGAGTCTGTGAAACTTGGCTAACGTCTTTCTCAGCTTCTCTAGGGTTTGTAGCCTCCTCCCTACTCACCCGGCCTCTGACATGCTATAACCTTTCTCAGCTTCTACCCTTTTCTTCATCCAGCCCCTGACTATTCTGTAGTCCTTTATACACTACTCGAGTGTCACCTTGTCATCACTGGGGGTCCTAAGGGTGGTCTATGTGCTCTTCCTCAACTTTGCTCCCACATGGGAGGAAGGGAGGCCTGGGAATGAAGGTGGAACTTCAGTTTTCTCCTGACAGTGTGGCTGTGGCATCTCAAACATCTGAGGTCTTCTCTGTTGGTGCAGAGCCCGATGGGCCCAGGGAGCATCCCTAAGAAACACAGGGTGGGAGGGATGCTCAAGACAGATGGGATATATGTATTAACAGCTGATTCTTGTTGTTGTAAAGCAGAAACTAGCTATGTTTGTACAGCTATGACAAACCCAGACAGCATATTAAAAAGCAGAGACATTACTTTGCCGACAAAGCTCTGTATAGTCAAAGCTATGGTTTTTCCAGTAGTCATGTATGGATGTGAGAGTTGGACTATAAAGAAAGTTGAATGCCAAAGAATTGATGCTTTTGGACTGTGGCGTTGGAGATTCCTGACTCCCTTGGACTGCAGGATCAAACCAGTCAATCCTAAAGGAAATCAATCCTGAATATTCACTGGAAGGACTGATGCTAAAGTTGACGCTCCAATACTTTGGCCACCTGATGCAAAGAACTGACTCATTGGAAACGAACTGATGCTGGGAAAGATCGAAGGCAGGAGAAGGTTGGACGACAGAGGATGAGATGGTTGGATGGCATCACCAACTCAACGGACAGGAGTTTGAGCAAGCTCTGGAAGTTGGTGATGGACAGGGAGGCCTGGCGTTCTGTAGTCCATGGGGTTGCAGAGTTGGACAAGACTGAGCGATTGAACTCAACTGACAGCAGAAACTGATACAATATTGTAAAGCAATTATACTCCAATTAAAAATTTTTTTAAAAGGAATGTTTTGAACAAAAAATAAGAAAACTCTAATGGGAAGGAAACTATCGAGCCCTCTACTCTTGTGCCTTTTAATCTACCAGATGTCTGTCTCTCCACTTGCCCATTTTCTTTCCCTTCCCTTTCCCTCTCTTGGAAACCCCTGGCCAGAAGAGGTACAGATTCCCTGGATATCCTTCTTTTCCCCAGGACTAAAATTTTCTTGGCATTTCACCATAGTAAAAGGGAATTTTAGCTACATAATGATAGAAGCCATTATGATAGCTACATAATGATCGATACCTCCAGGCATTTCCTCAATTTGGAAGTACTGAGGCAACTCGGAGATAGGGATTGGTGAGGATGAAAATATATCTTTTAATATCTCAAAACATTTATTGGTTACATACTTATGAGTTTGATGTAACCAAATTAAAAATACATTTCAGAGTCTCTTATTAATGTTAATGTTATTTGTAACTGAGAAAGAAATTTGGGAATAACTGAAAAAAAAAAAGGATTTTTTTGACACAGCAAGTACATCTGTTTTGACTTGGAAAAGGTGGCGCTAGTGGTAAAGAATCCATCTGCCAATGCAGAAGATGCAACAGATGTGAGTTTGATCCCTGGGTCAGGAAGATCCTCTGGAGTAGGAAATGGCAACCCCCTCCAGTATTCTTTTCTTGCCTGGAAAATCCCATGGACAGAGGAGCCTGGCGAGCTACAGTCCAGAGTCCCTGGGGTCCCATAGAGTCACACACACACACACACAGTCATTTGCTGCGTGTTCACAAATTTTTCCTCTCTGGATACTGAGAAAGAATTAACAATAGCATGCAGAGGATTTTCAAAAAATGGGAGCTCAAAGGGTTTCTCATTCATCCATCGCTTCTTTAGTTATGGTCTTGGAAAATGTAGGTAAACTTGGACTAAAGCCAAAAGACTTATCAAAGACTTAGATTTAGCATTTGATTAAGTGGAGTGACCCTCTGATTGGCATGTTTGTTATCACTATTTAAAGATCAGAGTTGTAAAAACAAATTCAACTTCCTGTGAATCAGACATTAGTGGATTTTTTTTTTAAAGTAAAATCTCTAAATGATCAGTTAGGAGTATTAGATATAACAAATATTTATTGATAACATTTAATAGCTCAGTAATACCAATAGCCTAAAGGAGGCTATTGGAAGGATTTGTTTTGTTTATTGAACTTCATTAACTAGTTCTTCCAGTTAGTTGAATTAAATGCTAGTTGCTTATTCAATCCACTGAGATTGCCTAAAATCATAGACAGAAATACAGTATTTCAAATGAATTCACAAATATCCCCTTTCACAGCAGGGCTTGGGGCTTCCCAGGTGGCCCAGAGGTAAAGAATCTACCTGCCAATGCAGGAGACACAGAGACGTGGGTTCAGTCTCTGTGTCGGGATGATCCCCTGCAGTAGGAGATGGCAACTTACTCCAGTATTGTTGCCTGGAGAATTCCATGGAGGAGCCTTGTGGGCTCCATGGGGTTGCAGAGTCAGACACGACTGAGTATGCACGCAGAACAGGGGCCAGCAAAACTTTTGTGTTAGGGGCACAATAGTTAATGCTTTAGACTTTGAGGGCCACACGGTCTCCATTGCAGCCACTCAACTCTGCCTTTGTAGTTTCAGCAACAGACCCAAGACAGGTTTGGCTTGATGGTTCTAATTGCTGACTGCTTTAGAAACCCCATAGCAAATAACTCCATGAAGTCAACACGTTTCTACTTTACTGATGAAGATGTTGAAGTTCGGAGGGCTTAATTGCTTTGGCCAAAGTCACATCATTAGAAAGCATCAGAGACCGTTTTAAAACCAGAGTTTTTGACTCATTCCATTTCTTTAGACTGTATATTTACATATGAGAATAAGTGGTAATGCTTGCTGTTAATATGTGTGTGTCTTTAAATGAATACAGAGCTATCATGTGTTGATTTTGTATTCCACCATGTTGAGACAGAATTGACGTGAATTTTGGATATCCCTGGTTTTCTGATTATCCTAAAACATACCTCTGAACATTTAACCTGAGACTGGGACCACACAGGTTCCAAGACTGACTGCCTTAATTATTCAAGATCATGTAGTATTTGTTGACTGAGTCAACATTTGCTGATTTATCTTTCCGGTAACTGGAGCAACTGAAGTCAAAGAGATATGAACAGATACTATACCACTAAAAGAAATACCAGGGAAGTGACCATGATTAACCAAGAATGGGAAAGACAATTGAATGAGGCAGAAAAGGTGTTGTCTCTTTTAATCAAAAGATATAAAAACGCTTTTTAATTATTCATGACTAGAAATACTGTAAACTAATTAGAATTTTTTCAGGGTTGGTAAAGAGTTACTACAGACAATAAATGAGAATGAAAGCACGACCAGAAGGGCTCAGGGCCATGGGATCATATTTAACTCCTGCCCAATGAGATGAAGTGACCTGCCCACCTCCCCACTACAGGGCCGAGTCAACAGGGCTGGATTTAATTACAAGTTCAGTTATTGCTGAAGACTGCTGCATATCAGAGACCTGCATAAAAAGAGGAGTTTCCTGTCTTGGTTGAAACCTGTTATCTTACTTTCTAATTTGAAGAATGTAATTTGATACAATCTTTAATTGGTCAGATCTGGTTTTCTTTTTAAGAAAGCAGTGTTCAATGTCCTTATGTAGTAACTAAGTCATCCATTTCTCTGTGTATGGGAAATAAAGTGTAAATTCATCCAGAAAACCCGTTTTCCAAAGGAACAACAATAATAAATGCATGCACAAGGCTGCAAAGTTTATAAAGCACTTAGCAAAAACATTGCCTATCATTTGATTTACTTAAAATAGCTTTGTGAGGGAGGAATTATAGTGACTGATTGAATGATTGATTGATCCCTCCCCCCGCCTTACTCCTTATTCTTTCTAAGGCCTTCAGAAGTCTGATGTTATTAAGTTCTCATTTTAAAACTAAGGAGATTGAGACTAAGAGGTGAAGAAAATTTCCTAAGGTTGCAGGGCTGGTAAGTGATGCAGCCAGCTCTCAAACTCGGGTCTTCTGACTTCTGCATGGTTTTTGAATTTGCCGTCAAGATTTCTGGCATCCCTAAAGAAAATCTGTATATTTGGAAGCTGCCTCTTGATTTCTGGGCTCTTTATTAGCTGAGGATTTGACTACTCAAGTGCCTTGGATAACATGTCTTCCATTGTATCCATTAACAAACATTACAGTTTGTGTAACACATCTTGTTGTCCCAAGAGAGCTCCATGAATATCACATGAGTTCATTAATCTCTCTGTGATTAGAATAAACGTCAGATGAATTCATTATCATGAGGCACTTCAGGGACTTTGCCAATGTTATCAAAATGAGGCAGTGTGTTCAAAATAAGTAAGTCCTTACTCACAGATCAACATGTTGTGAAGTTTCTATTTCTGTTAGGCAAACTTCTGTGGTCATTAACTCACTGAAAATTTTCCTTAAACAATAGCCTACCAAGGGTATAATACTTATTGAATAACATTTAACTGTTTTGAAAACTGTGCATTTTAAGCTTTAACACTTAATTTTATGTTCCCATACTGATGAGATTTTTGTTGTGGCTAAGAATAATCATACTTTATATAGACATGCTATTTGATTGAAGATGAACCTTAAAGTTGACATATATAATGCTCGTTAAAATCGCTTTCTCTAGGTAGAGTCATCTCCTTGCACCCCAAGTCTTGTACTGTCTAAGGGGGGCAAAACCAGTCTTGTTCACAGAGAAGCAATTGCTTGAAAAATCAAATTAGTAACATGATGGATCTCAAGACTTTGGTGACTAGTGAACTTTAATTATTATATGTTTTATGTGTTTATGCTGGCAGTAAAAGTCAAGCACTCATTACAGAAATGGCAGACATGATCTTTCATAAAATGAGTGCTGGGCGGCAAATGAATAGATAATCAGGATAATGAAAGCAAGCCAGAAAGACATTGGAGAGCTGAAAAGACCCTTGACAATGGCTCCCACTGAGATAGAGGGCATAATTGCAATTGGAAAGAGAACACTTTGGGTGATCTTTTAAAATGTCAGCATCATCCTTAAGCTCAATGTGATATTTAGGTTATAGGGTAAAGGGGAAAAATTCTTTCATTCTGCAGTGAGAAACTGGCAGTGATCCTCTCTGCTTACAGTCCCTCTTCAGGCAATAAAAAATCTTCTCATCCAGACCTTTCAAATGCCTGTTTATGAAAAAGGGTCATAAAGTCAAACTTATTTTGCTTAGTGTATTGTATACATTTCATGAATATTTTCATGTCTTTGAGTCTGACAACTAAACCTTAAATTAAGTGGGATCTTGATATTTGCATTGTGTATAAAAGGATAAAGCTGTGATATGTTTCTTTGGCATAGCCTAGGAGACAAGAAGACAGAAAAGGAAACTTTTGAACAAGCAAACATTTTCATGAATATTTTCATAAACATTGAAGTTTTTGTAAGTTGAATAACAACTTAAATATACAGAAGTAAGTTGTTTTTCTAAGACCTGTTTTAGTAGTAGGTACTTTAATAACTGGTACTTCCTTGGTAGCTCAGATGGTAAAGAATCTGCCTGCAAGGCAGGAGACCTGGGTTCAATTCCTGGGTTGAGAAGATCACTTGGAGAAGGGAATGGCTACCCATGCTAGTTCTTTTACGTTTAACTTAGAGGCAATGGCACCCCACTCCAGTACTCTTGCCTGGAAAATTCCATTGACAGAGGAGCCTGGTGGGCTGAAGTCCATGGAGTCACTGAGTCTGACACGACTGAGCAACTTCACTTTCACTTTTCACTTTCATGCATTGGAGAAGGAAATGGCAACCCACTCCAGTACTCTTGCCTGGAGAATCTCAGTGATTCTATGGGGTCTATGGGATCTATGGGGTCACACAGAGTCGGACATGACTTTGCAGCAGCAGCAGCAACTTAGAGGTTGCATATTGACATATACTTAAAAATCCTCAAGGTATATTTGTATTAAAGTTGGTGGATAAATTCAGCATATAACTTTCTTAGCCAAGAATTAGATAATTGATAAAAGTACAACTTAAAAAAATAATTTTACTACATCTTACCCATATTTTCATAGATGGAAAATCTAAGGGATTAAAAATTATTCAAACTTTATAGGTGTAATGTGTTATATTTAGCATTATTCCTGCTCTTCTGGAAATTGCCTTCAATTTTTTAAAGTAGAGAGCATTAAGATAGTCATGTAACATAAAGTTTTCTCAAAAGACAAGAACCACAGAAAAATAATGAGGCTCTCCATTTTAAACATTTTAGAAAGTGAATTCTACTTTCTAACTTCTTTCTATCAGGAGCCTGAACATGCTATATTTCTATAAATGGGGGGAAAATAAAGGCCCAAACTGTTTCTTGGATGATTATCTGCAATTACACTACTGTATGATTGAGCTGCTGTGTGATTATGTGATCCCAAAGGGCAGTGTAGTGAAAGACACTGTGAAAAAGGGTCACCAAAGCTTGGTTTTGGAATGATGGGCACTGTAAGGACAACCGTTTGGGTCAGTGTTGTCTAGGAGACCTCATAATGAAACCTACCTTAAAAGTACCTTGATCTGGGACTTGTAGCCTTCAGAACCACGAGAAATAAGCTTCTGCTGATCAAGCAGCCCAGTTTGTGGTATTTTGTTACGGCAGCCTGGGTAGACTAATACACATGGGTTGTGAAACACAGCACAGTACCAAGTGTCATGTTTCAGACTATGACTGTCACTTAAGAACAACTTTCTTATTGAGTTGCTCTTCCAATTCTGGAATGTCTGCCCCCTTTCCTTCTGAGTCATGTTTGGGATCAAACTGGTCTCAGTCTCAGAACCTGCAGAATTTGTGCTGCTTCTTCTCTCCCTATCAATATTTAAGATGTTTTAAAACATCTTACATACAAATATCTTTCTGCTTTAAAATATCACTTTATAATTTGCAGAACATTTCTACTGTTATTACTTTGTTTTTATTGCACAGCCCACAAACTAAAACAAACAAGTCCTCAATCATTTACTTTATTAAATAAAGTTTTTATTTAAAAACCCCTATTAATGTAACTCTTATCATGTGAAATTTCTGTGTCTGGGGGGGCTTATAGCCATATAAAAATATTTGCAAATAAAAGTAGTGTAAACAAGTGTAAGGGAGATATTTAAACTGCTCAAGAAGTGAAATTGTTTCAAGTAATTCACATATGATCATTGTTATGGCAAAACTGAGAAAAACAGAGAAAGTACCTAAAACTGACTATAGATCATTACTCAACACAGGATTTCCAAAACCTTTATTTTGAATCCTAATAGCTAGCTTCACTTTAGGTGGTGGTAGCCAATTTTCATTCAAAGTGTAATATGGTCAGATATGTGGCATTAGTTTTTAGGCTAATACTAAATACTCACTCTTTGGGCACATGTTAATAAATAAGAACATACATTTTAAATATTTGGATTTAAAGAATACTTGGATTCCTTAAGTAGTTTTAGGATAAGTCTTATTTGAATAGATGACTGCTGTCTTTTTTTTTTTTTTTTTTGAGACAGCAGAGGTACTCTGATGTAAATGATAATTTATAAAAAAATTACATAATATGCTATGTAGCAGTGAGACTCTAATTCTGTGCAGAAAGGATAATTGATGTGTTACTGCTCTATTTCACAATTTAGTTTTCCGCATGGGAGATATGCTGGGAATTAGTCTATTCCATCTTCTTAATGAGACTTATCTATTACCTCAGATAATGTATCTATTTTCTTCAACCAGCAGGACTAACTGCTTACTGGAGTGAAGTTTTCAGCAGTTATTAGAAAGAAAATTTGCCAATAAATATAAAGTCTATCTTTCCACAAGTCTAGGTGTCTAGATAAAATGAAATGGGGTGTATATGCTGCTGCTGTGATAGGGAGGTGGACACCCACAGCTCCCATGCAAGCTCATGAGAGCTGCTTGTTATTTTCCATAATAGCAAGAGCTTTATGCACAACAATGTTTACTCACTTAATGATATTATGGGAGGCTTCAATAACTCAGGGAAGAGGCTTGATAAAAATTGAGTGTCATTCAATTCTGATAACAATTGTGAGAGGGACTGTGTGGCTAGTCTCTTCAGGGAAAAAGAGGTTTTGTAACACTGTGTGTATGTAATGTACTAAATGGAAGCATTTGCAAAGCCTGCTATTTCTCTACCCCAAATCTGACATAATCAACCTTTCATATCTATTCTAAATCCAATTAGAAATTAAAACAACCTAGCTAAGTGGGGATGTGAGATATTTCTAAGATCCTTGATGAGTGATCATGAGGTACAATTTACCCATGTTTGGATAGCCAGTTATATTTTTAAGCAACTAAATTCATCAGAATATTGGCAGATTGTGAAGATTCTTTACCAATACTGAATTCTATGCTGTGTTTATTCACTTCTAGGTGAATAAAAAGGATAAAACCCTACGATAAAGGGATCACCAAGCTAAAACTCAAGCTATATAGTTCACTGGAAGTAATGGCATTCCACACACAATAAAGAGGCACACTGCCATAGCAACAAGGGTACTGTGAGGAACAGATCCACGCTATGGTTATTTACACCCTTGCTGGCTTACTTTCTAGGAGAGGCTACACTCTACAAGGCTAAAGGAAGGGTGCTTTGAAGTGATTTTCCTGGAGTCATAACAGAAACAGCATTTGTGCACATCTCTGGTTCTCACAGTGAGGCATGACCTGCAATACGAATCAGATGAAATTAAGATCTAAGAATTGCTTCCAGAGTCCTTGTCACATGAAACACTACATACCTCTCAGTGAGTCTCAGTGGTGGTTTACAGAGCTCTGGAGACTCCCCAGGACCTTTCGTACATGAGAATTAGTCGAAGATGCATGAACAAGATAAGCTGGTTTTGGGGTCAGCATCTCAGGTAGAGTGCAGAAGAAAGAGGAGCAAGGATGTTACCTATTCTTGTCACTCATCATTACCTAAGATCACAGGGCAGAGTTCCTAGGTTTCTGAATTTTCTTGTTAATATTTGGATTCTCTTTTCTTTCAGCTCTGGGCAAAGGCTGCCTGTAAATATGCAGATGGGAAGGGGGGCAAATAATATCCTAAGAGAGGATACCTAATAAATTATGGCAATGGGTTCCAGCATCCCCTTGAGATCAGTGGTAACTATTCAGTCTCTCCTGTCATCTCCTTCCACCCCATGGTGGTCTTATCACTTTTATTTATGGATAAGATCCCTGTAACAAACTGAGCATACCAATACACTAGGTGTTTCAGTGGGCACAAATAAGTGGATGATATGAATTCTAACTCCAAAACTATTTGCAAATATGCAGGTGTGTGAAAAGCACAGTCATAATACATAATTGGAGATCAAAGAGAAGTTAAAGAATGACAGTGACAATACAGATAAGGGTTTAGGACATGTGAAGGAAGGGAAGAAATTTCTGGGCTGAGATTTCTGGAAGACAGGAGTGTAGCAGTTGAAAGTATGAGTATTAGGGTAGACAAACGAGTGGAATCCTCATTTCATTACCTCTTGTGTTGGTACTGGCAAAGTGATATGACCTCTCTAAGCTTCAGTTTCTTTTAATGAAATAACTCCAATCTTAAGTTGTATTGTCTATGCAAAGTGCTCAGCACGTCATCTGACATGTATTAAGCTCTCGACGCAGGGTAGCTGTCATTATAATCATTATAAAGAATCATGTGGAGCCTCCACGAGGACATTGTGGAGTCCACCTGCTCTAGGCGTCCACTTTGCCTTTTCAGAACTGAGCACCGACACAGACAAGGACTAAGTCCAAACCCGCAGGGCTGCTTAGGGTCCAATGCCCACTCTGATCTTTTAGCCAAGAAAAGAAGCAGAATGCTAAAGTGTGGAGTACTGAGACCATGGTGACAAAGCAGGCAGCTGTGAAAAGCCTAGGAAAACGGGGTGGTGGTGAGGGAGGCAGCATGAAGCTGTTAGGAGGCCAAGCCAGGGGTCAGAGGCCCTGTGGAGACAGCAAGGACTGTCTCAGTTTCAGGGTCATCCTTTATGATGTTCTTAAACATGTTTCTACCAACCTTTCATTGACCTGGTTTTAGTTTGAGGGACAGAATATGATTTGGGGTGAGGACACTTTCATTTCAATAGAACTAGATCACTCCCTAGGTCTCTTGTCAGGTTGAGACTGAGGGGGCCACTGAAGGCCGTCACCGTGCGGCAAATTCACAGCTGCACGGGGAGCGACACAGTAAATCATCGTCCTTCCCACGAAGGCTGCCATCAATAATACCGCAGGAGCCTTTCCCCCCAAGAACCATAACTGCCTGGAACTGTGGGAGGCCCATTACAGCACTGAGAATTTGATATGGAAAAATGAGAGGAATAAAATAGTTTGCTCGCCAAAAAGAAAAATACATGAAAAGCAACACCAACGTAAGTTTAATTATGAAGTCTTATTCTCACCCTTAGGGAGTTCATATATTCAGATGCCAGCCACAAAGCAACAGAGAGCACAATGGGAGATTTGTTGCTATTCATGAGAATCTGAATCCTAGACATTTCATGAGATCAGTTTTTTAGATTTTATACTAGCTAGCAGAAACCAAATTGTCAATTGATACTCAGAATTCACAATACTTGATCTTATTGTTAGTAATATTAAAAATGTGCCTGTATTCGCAATGCCAGTCCATTTTCATTTGTATAAACTTTTGGGGGCTTGAAAAGTATGACCTTAGCCAAGGTGTAAGCTGGACTTGGAAATTCAGTAAGAAATATTGCAACATAACAGACTCTCAGCTTAATTCAGCTCTAGTTATCCCTGTAACACAGCCCCCGGCAACTCTTCCAGTCTTCTCCATATGTGTCCAAGGGTGCTTAGTCACTCAGTCACGTCTGACTCTTTGTGACCCCACGGACTGCAGCCTATCAGGCTCCTCTGTCCGTGGGGATTCTCTAGGCAAGAATACTGGAGTGGGTTGCCATGCCCTTCTCCAGGGGACCTTCCCAACTCAGGGACTGAACCCAGGTCTCCTGCAGTGAAGGCAGATTCTTTACCATCTGAGCCACCAGGAAAGCCCCCATATATGTCCAACCCTTTACCAAATTTACCCGTCTCATTCTCAGTTGAGGACTTTATTTCCTACTTTATTGAGAAGGTTAAGCCACTGGGTAGAAAGATTCTCACGACTTTTAAGTAACATCACTCCTGCTTCATTCTGACTCTTAGATAGTGTCCCCATTCCTGGCCTAGACTACTTTCAACAGAAAGCCTTGATGTCCACCTCTGTGTGACTGTTCCAGGGATTCCTCACTTGGATGAGCATTAAAATCACTTGCATTTCCTTGGCTACAAACCAGATATTCTTTTTTTTTTTTAAGATTTCTTTTTAGACCATTTGTGAAGTCTTTATTGAATTTGTTATAGCATCCTTTCTGTTTTATGTCTTGGTTTTTGGCTACGAGGCATCTGAGATCTTAGCTCCTTGACCAGGGATCGAATCTGCACTTAACCACCAGGGAAGTCCTCAAACCAGAGATTCTGATTTACTCATCCAGGGCTGGGATCTGGGGAATCAATATTTCTAAATAGCACTCTCCTCAGGAGATTCCATATAATCATGCTGGCTTGGGGGAAATCACTGATTTATCTGTCTTTTGAACTCTCTGTAGAAATGCTTACGATTTTTAAGGATTCTTGTTAAAGTGATTTGTTTTACTTCTTCCAAAGGACTGCAAGTTCCTCAGGTCGGGTGGCTGTGTCTTGGGGATTTTTGTGTGCTTGGCAATACTTTTCACTGTAGCTTGCAGGTTGTTGTTTAGTCTCTAAGTCACGTCCACCTCTTTGCAACGCCATGGACTATAGCCCGCCAGGCTCCTTTGTCTGTGGGATTTACCAGGCAAGAACACTGGCACAGGTGGCCATTTCCTTCCCCAGGGGATCTTCTCAAACCAGGGACGGAATCCACATTTCCTGTCTTGGCAGGCAGGTTCTTTCCCACTGAGCCACCAGGCATAGGATGCATCAATCAATATGTTGAAGAAAAGGTAAAATTTAGGGAGGAAAACTATAGAATATGTGGTTACCAGGTGGCCGCAGCCAGTAATAATAGTAATAGCTTCTCACATTTATTGAGGACCCACCTCTTGACTTGCCCTGTTCACTTTACAGCGATTCACTTACATAAGTCTCAAAACTACTCTCTGAGGTTGTTACCGATTTTATGTTCATTTCTGGATATTATGAAACCCAGAATAGGCAAGTGGAATACTTTTTGTAAGGTCATACAGCTTAAAGACTGTTTTATTTTTGGAAGGGGGATGAGAAAATATACAGCCTGTAGAAAGAGAGCCTTATAGAGGTTCACTGAAGAACCATGACTTAGGGAATTCCCTGGTGGTCTAGTGGTTAGGACTTAGCACTTTCACTGCTATGGCCCAGGTTTAACCCCTGATCAGGGGACTGAGATCTGGCAAGCTATGCAGAATTAAAAAAAAAAAAAACAAAACACACCCCAAGCCATTACTTAATTCTGCAGAAGGAGGTGAGCTCACTTTGGCAAACGTGATCAAAGAGAATGTTGTACAGGAGGTGGTTATTTGAACTGAAGCTCCAAGTTGTTGATACATACAGCAAGAGTACACAGCATTTCAGGAGAAGGAACAGCACCCTGGAAGCATGCTGGTGTTAGGATAGTAGCTTCTGCCTGCCTCTCTGGTCCATTCTTCATTTGGAGGAGGCTCAGGGCCACTCCCTCCTCATCCCCTTCCCCTTCATTTACTTGATTCCACGAGTGAGAGAAAAAGAGAGATGGTTGACAGGCCAGCTCTTTGAAGCATGGAAACTAACAGTGACTATTATCCTATCAGTCACTAAACTTTCGTCTTCCCCCTTGAAAATCATCTCAACCACACCTCTCCCTCCTTTCTGATCCATATCTTAGTTTGTAAAGGATTATTTCCTTTACATCTTGCAACTCTGATGAGCTGTCTTCTAATTTGGCTAACCCCTGAAAGCCCTGTATCATAGAGGAAACTAGTACATTTTGAACAATACCAAAGTGCAAATTTAAAATAAAACTGAAATGATTTCACCAATCTATCTCTATCTGTCTCTCTCTCTCACACACACACACAATTAAGGAAAAGTACAAGGTTGGCATCCCTGCCTCTACCCACTTTATGTATTCCAGCTAACAGAATGAAGAAAAGTGTCAGCAAAGGGAACATTTTGAGTTGAGGCCAAGTGTGACTGGAGCTGAAGCACACTTTATCCAATAGTTGCTCTGGTTTACTTAACATTCATTACTTGGCAAGACCTCGTGACAATTACAATGAAATATGAAGATACAATAAATTTATCACATTGACTTGTTTTCCTTTGGGCTTTTTCTTTAACATGACAGAAAAGTAAACAAAACAACAATAACCTCAAAGAAGTCATTCAGGACTCCGCCTCACCTTGTGTCCTCTCTGTCAGGTTCTACATCATGTCAGACCTTGCAAGCAGCAGAATGGGTCATTTGGCACACATTGAAGTTATTCTAAAGGAGATCAGCCCTGGGATTTCTTTGGAAGGAATGATGCTAAAGCTGAAACTCCAGTACTTTGGCCATCTCATGCGAAGAGTTGACTCATTGGAAAAGACTCTGATGATGGGAGGGATTGGGGGCAGGAGGAGAAGGGGACGACCGAGGATGAGATGGCTGGATGGCATCACCGACTCGATGGACGTGAGTCTGAGTGAACTCCGGGAGTTGGTGATGGACAGGGAGGCCTGGGGTGCTGCGATTCATGGGGTCACGAAGAGTTGGACACGACTGAGTGACTAAACTGAACTGAAGTTATTTTGGGGGATTAATAAATGATGGAAATGGAAAAAACATAGGACATTTTGAAGGAAGTATGCTAGCTATTTTATGCACATGCCTTAAAAAAAAAAATCTTGGTTTAGATGCTTATAATCATTTAACGCCTTTAGGCCGTTTTCTCCCAGGCAGAAGTGGCTCCAGAATCCTGTTCAGAAACAAGTTCCAACTAATTACGACTGGCCTCCTCAGTGCTCCCCAAGGAGTAATCTGAATGATGGAGAGAGGTTCTTGCTCCAAAGTTCTATTCTGCCTTTCAGTTTGTAGAGTCTTACAGACTCTAAAACATTCTACTGATGTTGCTTTTCACAGCGGTAATTTACACTTAAAAAATCCCACAAACAAATGAACTGTTAACCACACTTATAATTAGGATGCAGGCCCATGACACTCTTTATGTACATCAGTTACCAAGTTCTTAGGTGATAGCTCACTCTAGATACAGACCCTCACAGCATCTCTATACAGTGTCTCAACTCAGACTCAATTACTATTTTGGTGAAATTGTGATTCATTCATAGATCATCTTCTCTTGATGGCAATAAATGATGCTCTTGGTTATAATACTTTTTATACTTACTGATTTCTCTAAACATTAATGAAACAATTTTTAAGTTGTTAGACATCATGCACCCAAGAAAATCTACTAATCCAACAACCAACATAACCAAATAGTCTTTTTTATAGAGTAGGAGGCATTTCCTTTGCAGTCTGAAAAGCAATACTTACCTCATGGTAACATTGTGAACATTAATAAAGTTTCTCAATTTTTTGAATATTTTTAGGACAAATGATTTCAAATAGCAGGTAGCCTTTAGTAATTTTACACTTGATAATATAACAAATTAACTTTGATTTTTAGTATGCAATTTCTCTGAATGACTTAAAACATTTTACATATAACACTCTACTTGAAAAACAGATTATGTATAGCAATTTTTTGGTATATAAGGTGAATAGTCTTTATAAAAAGAGTAAGACTAAGTCAAACAAAGGGTGATTATCCACTTTTTCCAAAGTACTTTATATGGCATAAAGTTCATTTAACAAGTAATCACTGAGCAGTTACTACATGCCAAGCACTAAGCCAGTGCTGGGAACAACAACAGGCAATGGAAGATGGTCCCTGCCCTCACCAAGCATACAGCCTCACGGCCAGGGAAGACTGGCATTAACTGAATAGTTACACAGACCTAACATTGTGGCTGAGAGAAGAGCTACCCGTGGGAGTCATTTGTGGAGTCTATAATTACTTGCTCAGAGATTCCAGGGATCAGAAGGAGATATATATTTTAGAGTAGTCTTCCCACTCTTTAACAAATTAATTGCTTTCATAGTTAAACAGAGCAGAATGGAAGAAAAAGTTATTTACAGACAGAGGCATTTTTTGGCTCCCTCCTGAATTACAGATGCTTTTAAACAATTGCTTTTGACTTTATTTCAGTGGAATAACAGGACTTTGGATACATCTATCAAAAAGTGTTATGAGTGTTATGATCAGCTCTAATGGATGTCATGTCATAGTTGCTTTTTTTTTTCCTTTTTTAAGGATTATGTACCTTTTGTGAGATACAGCTCGAGAAGGATAGACTCTTGTCTTACATAATCCACACACATATACACACACACACAAGGTAAGAGTGAAAAAATAATCTCTTCTGTGCCCTTGTGAAAAAGTCTGGGAATTTTTGCCAACATTTGCATCAATCAAGGAGCATTACTTTCTTAGGCAATTTTCAAGTGAGAAACAGAATTGATCAAATCAAATAATAACAATGAATATAACCACTAGCCCAAAAGTCCATTTTAATCACTAGACTAAGCAAATGAAATAACCTCATTATGTAACAGAAATGGTCTGAAGAGAAAATTTTAGTTGAAAATGATCTATTGTAATATACTGTATTGATTGGTCTAAATAATGTTCACCACAAACACAAAGCAAAGTTGTCATGTCTACCATGGGGGGAGCAACATTTGCTACTCCAAAATGTCTCCTTAGCGTGCAGATTATTTCCAGCTGAAAACAATCAAGGCCCGAAAGACTCAGGAAAAAACTTTGACCGTCCCCATAACTGCACACCAAAATTTAGATAGAGGGTCTGTTTCTGGGATATACCTATTACCAGAGACATCTGCAAAGAATACAGGCTGGCAGGGCCACCAGAGATCAGAGTCCACTGGGTCCCATTCATTGTCTTTGCAAGGCTCAGCCCATATTTGTTTACCAAATATTTGCTTTTCTATTTTCATGTGAATTGCCTTCCTCCCCTTTGAAGTTCCAAACAATTACCCACAACGTTCTCTTTTTGTAGTAAAGGGGAAGGTTTCAGCCATTTTTGCGATTCACTCAGGTTTTTCTGGGTTTCTCCCAGGTATACATGTCATTAAGCTTTTTGGGTGATTTTCTTCTGTTATCTAACCCATGTAAATTTAATTCTTAGACCAGCCAGAAGAACCTAGAAGGGCTGAGGAAAATTTCTTCCTCTCCTGACACTACCAAAAAGCGATGAGTCTTTTTCATTCCTTTTTTTTTTTTTTAATTTCTTTACACCTTGGTAGTCTTACTGTGAGTAAATCCAGCAGTGAAAACATACGTTGATACAACTGTTCCTGAGACGTTTGCAGTTCAAATGAAAAACCTGAGGTTCAAGAATCTGTAGAAACCAAAATGTTTATTAGGGAATTCCCGGTGGTGCAGTGGTAAAGAATGTGCCTGTAATGCAGGAGCCTCCATTCGACCCCTGGGTCAGGAAGATCCCCTGGAGAAGGAATAGGCTACCCAGTCCACTCTTCTAGCCTGGGACATCCCGTGGACAGAGGATCCTGGAGGGCTACAGTCCATGCGGTGGCAAGAGTTGGACATGACTCTTTTTTGGTTTAGTGAGTAAACCACCACCACCACCACCAAAATGCATACTGGCCCATACATGTTGGGACAGTTGGCTATTCTACCTTGTGGCTACTATTTAATCAAGTCATCCGAGGAACCCAGCTAGGGCTCCACACATAAGGCATGGAACAAAGCATTCTTACACCAGGGCTTTATGTGACTGGTTGTAGCAACATGGCTCTTGAAGAGCAGCCATTGCATTGGATTCACTTGCGGAGCTCTTTCCTAGAGTAAGCACTAGGCATTTTGTTACAAACTGTTAAGTGACTACTCAGCAAATCCCCCTTTTCACAAGAAAATAATTTTTATGACCTATGAACTTCAGGATATTGCTTGCCCTTTATTCTTTCTCAATTTAGACATTAGCTTTTAGAATATACAACAGATATGGAGAAATTTCCGGTCCTTTGGCCAACATCTCCTGCTGCACACTTACACTTGCTGTAGCAGAGACCACTCGAGGCACCCCCATTATGTTAGCCCTTGCACCCCTGCGTGCATGCTCAGGCTCTTCAGTCGTGTCCCACTCTTTGAGACTCTACGGACCGTAGCCCACCAGGCTCCTCTGTCCATGGGATTTCCCAGGCAAGAATGCTGGAGTGAGTTGCCATGCCCTCCTCCAGGGCATCTTCCCAACCCAGGGACTGAACTCGCATCTCTTCTGCATCTCTTAAATCTGCTGCGTTGGCAGGTGGGTTCTTTACCAGTAGTGCTACCTGGGAGGCCCATGTTAGCCCTTACTCTCCACCCATCTAATCTACAGATAAGTTCTTTCTCCTTTTCTCTTTCTTGCTTAATCAAATTCTGAAAATGATTGCCCTGCAGCTAAAGTTGTATCAATACTATGCATCTGATGTTTACCTCTCCAAGACTACACTTCCCCACACTCCTTTCCTCTGAGAGCATTCTTCATTCCAGAAAGAAGGTCACAGAAGATAACCTTGAGGGCCACCAGAACCTGTTCTGGAATCACTTGACACCAGCCGTAATGATCCCAATGCCCCCAGGAGGAGGAGAAGAAGAATGCAAGAGTACATCAGCCCCCATCCTTACCTACAGCCCTATTTTCCACCCTAAAACTATAAGACCTTTTCTAGCTTCACAGTTTTGAGGAGAGCACAGTCTTGAGAGCTCTAGCCTCTTTTGCCTGAAAAGTATCAAAGCTACTCCTTTTCACTCCTCCAAAGCTCTTTCTCTCTGCATTTCTATTTGGCACTGCTGAACAGAGGCGGAGTTTTTCTCAGTATTTCTACTGGGATTTCTTTTCAGAGCTGACAGGACCAGACAATCAAGGTCTTGCTGTCAGTGCAGGGGAGACTAACCTAACTGGGAACCGACCGTGCCAGAGCGTCCACTAACAATCACTGTTTAATGTTTTACTTTTCCTTGCTGAAAGAAGAGTTAGCTCTGTCAGGAACAATGCAAAGGAAAAAAGAAAAACAACATATACAGCTAAAGCAATTGCAATTTTCATCTTTTCTATAATTGAAAATATAATTGTTTTCTTTTTAAAACAATAAATTTAATTGAATAGTTGAAAGTGGCTCCATATTTAGCTTCTGAGTCAACACAAAAAGAGAAGCTCAGATTGGCTTAGCCTGTGTTATATACTTTTTTTTTTTTTAAGATCAAGTGCAAATTTAAAGGGAAATTTTAAATCCTTTCCCAAGCTTCCCAAACTGTGGTTTCCACTCACAGATTAAGGGGTCACACACTGTTCTTTGGTAACCTCACCCCCCAAAGAGATCCTCATCCTCACTGACATGAACAAAGTGTCATATATTGTTATAAATGTGCATCTGCTTCTGCTGTGTAATCTACTTTGTTGAAACGAGGAAATTAGAGTTCTGGGGCCGAGGAATATATTCAATAACTAGGAGGCAACAATTTCCCTCTTATTGAATTGACTTCTGCTCTGTTTTTCTCTAAGCCTTCTAAAATCTGCTGTGGTTTACTAAAGCAGATGGCCTTCAAATTGTTTACAACACCAACAATAAAATTCTTGATGTGAAATTTAGTTTTTGTAGGTTTTTTCCCCCAGAAAATTTACATTGGATCAAACAGTTGGCTATGAAAAAATAATGATGATGACAACAATGAAAATTACTATAGCTTAGAACTACTCAGCACTTCTATGATGTTAGACTTTATGCTGTTTTACATATGTTATTTATTTTCATTCCCAGAAAACCTTATGAGAAAATATATTTGAAATTATATATCCAGTTTACAGATGAAGGGATGGAGGCTCAGAGAAGTTGGGGAGTTTGGTCTATGAGGGCAGGGCTTGTGGTCTTGTCTGTTGCTAGTGTCTTGAACAGCACTTGGCACTTACTGGGCATAAACACTCGATATATATTAATAAAGGGGCTTCCCTGATGGCTTAGTGGTAACTAATCTGCCTGCAATGCAGGAGACAAGAAGTAGGTTTGATCTCTGGGTCAGGAAGATCCCCTGGAGAAGGAAATGGCAATTCATTCCAGTATGCTTGCCTGGATAACCCCATGGACAAAGGAGTCTGGTGGGCTATAGCCCTTGGGGTCACAGAGAGTCAGACCTGACTGAGTGACTGAACACACATATATTCATAAATTGGATGAATGAACACATTTGTGCCTGGGACATATATTAGGGAGATTCAGGAAGGACTGAGTGATGAAACTGACAATGATAAAATGCAGAACATTATGAATAATAGCTTAAAATGATAAGAGTAGTAATAAAGGAGGGCAGATAGAGGAGATTAACATGCTTCTTAATCAGCAGTTTTTTGGATTGACTGCTCATCAGCATCCCTTGGTGGTATTTTTTTTTAGTTCACCTGGAGTTTTTTTAATGGAATACTTTCATGCTTTAAGAAAAAAAAAACACTATAAAAAGAAATGTATAAATCAAAAAGTAAAAGTTCTACATTTCCTTTGCTTTTTTTCCCAAACATTTCTTAGTTTTGACTTTATTAACAGTTCAATGTGCAATTTCTATAAACCTATACATGAATATGTACACACCATAAGCACTTTCTATACTTAAGAAGATCATCTGAAAAAGCTGTTATATGATTTGCTTTTTAAAACTGAAGAATACTGTATGCCTTGGACATCTGTCAAAGTCAGCATTTCATTCAACTGTACAGACTTACCATGGTTTACTTAAAGTCTCCTACTGATGGACATCCAAATGGTTTTTTTAAAGTATAAACAAATCTGTAGTAAGAATTCTTGTATCTATATCTTTCTACGTGTATTCAAGTACATTACTAGGATAAATTTCTAGAAGTAAAATTATTAGGTCTTAGGGAAAAAAGGTTAACATCCATTGCTAACTCCTTCCAAAAAGCTGTAGCAATTTACTTGAGAAACTTAAAAAAAGTCTCCCTGGGCCCATATCCATGTTCACTGAAACAAAACCTTGGTAAGTAGAGCCTGAGTACCTTTATATATTTTAAAGTTTCCAGGTGAAATCAGTCAGGTGTGAGAACCACTGATCTAGATCATTATCTTCTTTTTGGGCAAAGTGTGAGTGAGACGGAAACTAAAATAAGCCTTAACATGCAGAAGAAGTTGGTTGAAATTATAAAATCACTAAATTATCAGTAATTTATATTTCCATTGCTTCCAAATATTTTATCTTAATTCAGCATTATGACTACTTCTTTCAGGTAAGTAGAACAGAAAGAAAAATGAACTGAAGCTCTGAAAACTTAAGCTTCCACAAACAAAAAATGACAGAACCAAGACTGAAATTCAGGTCCTTAGAATAGAAAATTTCTTCCCTTGCTCCCTCCCATTAAACTATATAGCAAAGTGAATTATGACTTAATTGTTCTGTTCTGTTAGAAATCTATGCATGCTAACCCTGGGAAATGAGATTTCTGATTTTAAGACAGTTCAGGCATCACCTGTAGACCTTGAGACAACCAGTTGTCTGATAGTAGCATAAATAACAAACATCTATATCTATACATTTTGTCTCAAAAGATCTGAGGCTGGGACTATAGCCAGACTGACCCTGAATAACATCTCTAAAAGTCCTTATCTTAAAGAAAAGTGACTGGGACAATGGAAATAGCCAAAGGAGACGGCTGCTCTAAGTGGATTAGAGAACTGAGTCTCACCCAAAGGTAGACAGTGGAGAGGCTAGTTCTCTGCAGTTTCCCAAGGTTTTGTTTGGTAGGGCTGCTGTCTAAGCTCTGAAGTAAATATTTCAATTAATAAAGCTTCAATTAAGAGTCATACAGAGTGAAGTAAGTCAGAAAGTGAAACAAATATCCTATATTAACACATACACGTGAAAGCTAGAGAAATGGTCCTGATGAACCCATTTGCAGGGCAGGAACAAAGACACAGACATACAGAACAGACTTGTGGACACAGAGCGGGAAGGTGAGGGTGGGACGAACTGAGAGAGCGGCTTGGACATATATACTCTAGAATGTGTAAAACAGATTGTTAGGGGGAAGCAGCTGTATAGCACCAGCTCAGCTTGGTACTCTGTGCTGTCCTTGAGGGGTAGGGTAGGGTGGTGGGCGGGAGGCTCAAGAGGGAGGGGATATATGTATACATAACGCTGATTCATTTTGTCGTACAGCAGAAACTAACACAACATTGTAAAGCAATTATACTCCAATAAAAAAAAAAAAAAAAGTAACTTAAAACCTACCTCTCAAGAAAATTTCTGCCGTAACAGAAGGTAGGATGACATCTTCATGAAGGTGAACTTTATAGAGTTAGTATGATTATTAAATGTAATAATGAATATGATAATGGATTTTATTACCAGCGTTTATAACATCTCAGAATTAGGAGAGTAATCAGGTCAACTGAGATGCAGGCTTGCAGCGGGGCACAAGAGGAGGGAACTAATATTTGTTACGCTGTTGGCATTTATTAGGCATTATGACTTCTGCTCTCTGAGGGTCCTGGCTAAGGCATGGAGACCAGGGCAGACTATGGCAGAGAAATAAGTCGATATAGCCAAGGGACAATCAGAGGTGTCCGTGTTGTGTCAAACAGGCCAGGGTTGGAGGCAATTATCAACATGTTTCCTATGGGGTGAATTTCCTGATATACATTTGTTTCCAGGGGCTGCTCACTTAGTAGGGTGGGGTGGAAGAAGTGTATCATTTTAGGGAAGAGTGACTACTTTTCCTCCAAATTAGGAGTCCTTCAAAGCACGTGTTTTGTATCAAGTCAAGGAAAGTTAAGTGACCAGACTGGAGACAGCAAGTCTAATTTATTACTCCTTAAAATTGGGATAATCTCAACTTTTTTTCCCCTTTAGGTTTAGGAATTTTAACAGGCAATCTGCAACTATAAGCAGAGTGAAATCTGCAGTTTGAGGAAACTGAAAGCACCTGCTCTGTGTGGCATGAAGGGAAAATAAACAAGATGATTTCTACACAAAGATCACTTTTTGGACCATAATGAGAGAGTTGAAGAAACTGCACCTTCTTTGTGGCAGTGACCCAAATTGCTGCTGTAGCTCCTAGAAAGAGATTAACAGAGTCTAAGCATACTAGGATGTTAAATGAAACATACAGAGTGATAGTTAATGTCTTGTATACAGAGGAAGCTTCATGGGCAATAAAGAAATGTTTGTCTTAAATAACTGTGAAGTGACTGAAGTTTCTCCAAGCCCCTGAGGAGGCTGTGACCTGCTCCCTCCTCTCTCCCCTGTGGCCAGTCTCCAGCTCTTTGACTGATTGGCTCAGAACCTAACCAGGGCTGTTCTCCTTTAGGAAAGAAATATGTCCTATAGCCTCAGAACTAAGGATATTAAGTGCTTTCAGTAGGAAGTAATTATTCCATCTTTATTAAAAATTTCGTGTCTTCTTCCCCGATGGTTCAGCAGTGAAGAATCCGCCTGCAGTGCAGGAGACACAGGAGATGTGGTTTCCATCCTTAGCTTGGGAAGATCCCTTGGAGGAGGAACTGGCAACCCATTCCAGTATTCTTGCCAGGAGAATCCCATGGACAGAGGAGCCTGGCAAGTTACAGTCCATAGGGTTGCAAAGAATTGGACATGACTGAGCACGCACATACTCTGACCAAATATCAGAATTAGATCTGTGTCCCACGTGCTTTTCTGTTCTTTTCTCCTTCTATCCTTTCTTTTTAAATCACCTCATTTCTCATAGTGTTAAATACCATCTACATGATATAAATCCAAATTTGTTGTCACTTGTCCAGATGGCCTCTCTCAGCACCAACTGCCCATTGTGTCCTCAGTCTGAATATTTGATTTTCTTCTACAAATGGACACATCTGCAAGTCATCCCTTTCACCATAAATGGAGTCTCTTTTACCCAGTTGCTTAATCTAGAATCCCAAAATCATCCTTCAGTTCTTCTTCCTCCATGTCCACATCCTATCATTAGTCTATTATGAATAAATATACTAGCATCTAGTAAATCTGCCCATATATATGCATATAAAATTCATCCACTTCTTACATCTCCATAGCTACTGCTCTGGGTTAAGCCATTATCAGTTCCAGCTTGTATTATCACAGTAGCTTGTCATCTGGTCTAAAAGTTTCCATTATCTCCCTCTCACTTCACTCTGCACATGAAATCCTGAGAGCTCTTTACAAATCTCCACCGTATTAGATCATTTCTAGAGATGTCCATGGACAGAGGAGCCTGGCAGGCTATAGTCCATGGGGTCGCAAAGAGTTGGACATGACTGAGTGACTAAGCACAGGTCATTTCTAGGCTTATAACCCTTATGTAGCTTCTTAGGTGGTCCAGTGGCAAAGATTCCACCCGCCAGTGCAGGAGATGCAAGAGACTCGGGTTCAACCCCCGGGTCAGGAAGATCCCCTGGAGAAGGGAATGATTACACACTCCAGTATTCTTGTCTGGATAATTCCATGGACAGAAGAGCCTGGCAGGTTAAAGTTCACAGGGTCATAGAGTAAGACACGACTGAGCACACATGTATCTATGCATGCACGCATGCACACACACACACACACACACCCCCCTTATGTAGCTTCACTCTGCACTGGATATGAAATACAAAATCCTTGATATGACCAGCCAGCTTGGGTGATCTGAGTCCCTTCCCATCACTGTAGCCTTTGTCAATTGCCAACTGTCTAACACTCTAGTTGTGCCTGCTCAGTCATGTTTAACTCTTTGAGACTCTGTGGACTGTGGCCTGCTGGGCTCCTCTGTCCATGGGATTTTTCAGGCAAGATTACTGGAGCAGGTGGCCATTTTCTACTCCAGGTGAACTTCCCGACCTGGGGATTGAACCCGAGTCTCTTGCATCTCCTGCATTGGCAGGTAGGTTCTTTACCATTGTGCCACCTGGGAAGCCCAGTATTCTAATTATACTGACATAAAGGCTTGAATTCTATATTCGCTTTCCAAAGGCTTATCACACGCAGTTTCCTATGTGTAGAATAAGTTCTCTTCACTCTTTGCTTGGAGTATCTATTAAATTTTTAGCTTTCAGCTCAAGGCTCTTCTGTTAGAGATTCCACCTGAAACTATTGATAAATATTAACAAAGCAAGTAATATGGCTATATCAACAGGACTGGGATACATTATCTTTCATCAGAGATATAAACAGAATATTGATAAAATTAATCCAGTTTACAACAATTAAACTTCAAGAAGACTATAAAGAAGAATGAATCTGTCAAACTTCTCAGCTTTTTGTTGGAATTACATGGACTAAGTGTGGAAAAAGTGATTTTATGCTGATGAGAAACTTGATTGTGTATGCATATATATTTCAATGAATGAAAATGAAGACCAAAATAAGTATTACCGGAAAATTCAGTTTTCTTGAGAGATAAAAATCTTTCAAAACAAGGGCCAATGGAAGAAACATTAATAAAAGTGCCTTTATAGGGTGAACATTTCTATTACCTAACTAAATAACCTGAAACATTTGATTAATGTCTAACATGCTAATGGAAATTCAAACATTTTAAATGTGACCTTCTGGTGATAATACCATTTGTGTTTTTTTCTAATTTAAATATAGTGGTGGAGATTTAAGATGTAGAAGGTAGGATCTTGGCAATCCATTCTGTCCCCTATATCTAAATATAGAATATACACGTAGAGAGAGCATATATATCAAAGGTTATTGAAAGTCACTTGATAAAATCTTTGGTATCTTAAAACAATTCTTTGTGGAAATTTGCAGCAAGAGATAACTTGTCACGCAGCCTTTATTTTACTTGGAAAGATAATTACAGTCATAATAGCATCACTATAAAGGAAAAGGAAATAACATTTTTCAAGCTTTTACTATGACCCCATGTACAAAATTCTCCAAATAATGTTAAGAAATTACACTATTATGTCCACTTTACAGCTAAGGATCATTAGGTGCTGAGAAATTATAAATGTGCCTAAAGCCACACAAGATGGTAAGTGGCAGGGCAAGAATACAACCCCAAATTTGTCTGACTCCAAAGATCAGTCCATTACCTCAATGATGACAGTGATCTGGTGGCCCTCCTAAGTTCCCTAAATCAAAGTTCATCCACAGTCTCAGTTTTTGAGCTCATTAATATATTTTTTAAGCTAATCTGAGCAATAACAGGGCTTCCCAGGTGGCAGTAAAGAATGTGGTAAAGAATCCTTCTGCAAATGCAGGGGATGTAAGAGACCTGGATTCGATCTCTGGGGTGGGAAGATCTTCTAGAGGAAGGCATGGAAACCTACTCCAGTACTGATGCCTCGAGAATCCCATAGACAGAGGAGCCTGGCAGGCTGTAATCCATGGAGTCTCAAAGAGTCAGATACTACTGAATCAAGTTAGCATGCATGCAAGGGTAATAATAGGGACCCAACCTATAGGTTTACCATAAACACAATCTAAAAATTAGAGCTATTCTCTTTGGGCTCCCATTTCTCTTAGATTTAATATAAATCTAAATGACTAAAGAAAAAATTCAATATCCTTTGCATCGGCAGAGAATATCAAGTGAAAGGGGAGAGAGAAATCCAGGCTTATTTTAGAAGCCCCAATAGATTGCCTCAAATTTTGAATGCCTACTAAGATAACTTTCAGGAGCCTGCTGCTGCTGCTGCTGCTAAGTCGCTTCAGTCGTGTCCGACTCTGTGCGACCCCATAGACAGGAGCCCAACAGGCTCCCCTGTCCCTGGGATTCTCCAGGCAAGAACACTGGAGTGGGTTGCCATTTCCTTCTCCATTGTGTGAAAGCAAAAAGTGAAAGTGAAGTCGCTCAGTCGCATCCGACTTCTAGCGACCCCATGGACTGCAGCCTACCAGGCTCCTCCATCCATGGGATTTTCTAGGCAAGAGTACTGGAGTGGCTTGCTATTGCCTTCTCCGTTCAGGAGCCTAACAGAGGTGAATCAAACTGCAATTTAAGCAGGACTAACTCCTGCAAAACAGTATACAGAGGCAGCATGGTGAATGGGAATTAAGGCATTTTGACTCAGGAACCAGAAATTCAAATGTCTGGCTCTACAATCATTGGCTGTGTGGCTTTGGACAAACAGCTTCTCTGCTCTGATTTCCTTACTTGCAAGATGAAGATAATAATAAACACATTCCCTGAAATTGTTACAAGGAGTATAAGGGTTAATATTTATAACATTTATAGGGTGCTTAGAGCAGTGTGTTAGCACAAGAGTAAATGCTGGTTTTGGTCTTGAAGAATAAACAACATTTCTCTTAGGTCATGCTCACTGATTTATTATTTATTGAGTAACTACTATATGCTAGGGGCTTCCCCAGTGGCCCAGTGATAAAGAATCTACCGCAACGCAGGAGACACAGGATATGAGGGTTTGATCCCTGGGTCGGGAAGATCTTCTGGAGGAGGGCATGGCAACCCACTCCAGTATTCTTGCCTGGAGAATCTCATGGACAGAGGAACATGGTGGGCTGCAGTCATGGGGTCACAAAGAGTCAGAGGAAACAACTGAGCATGCACTAGATGCTAATCATTGTTATACAGTGTTATACAATAACTTTGGCCAAAACAGGAAAGCTCAGGAACCTCTAAGAAAGGTCATTTTTGAAAGTACTATATAAGTGTGTTTAACAAACAGCATTTTCCCCTAGACAACTAATGCCTTTTATTATTATTTTTAAACAGAAATATGATTTCAGCACTCAGATTATTCTAAACTGAGAGATGGTTTTACTTCTCTTTCTTTTCCCCATTTTCAGTAGAGTTGGTTCTCTCGAGGCGCAATGCACAGAATATGAACAATATGTCAACGGATATCATTGTCAACAACAACAAAAAAGATAGAAAAGGAAATGTTTACTGTTCCTCAATACTTAACTGAGAACAAGTAACACATTTTAGGTTTTCACTATGGTGGACCAGTGGGTTGCCCCATCCTGACTGTGTTTTTACCAAATGAATTAATATAGAAGAAAGCAGTATTCTATCGACCAGGCAGTGCCAACATTGCTATGAAGAAAATGTGCTTATATTCTCTAAAAAGACCTATCATTTAATGCTTTTCATACTTTAAATCATAATTTGATCTGGGAACATTTTCACTGTTTTTACAAGAAACCCAGCCTATGTATATTAATGCAAATTAAAGTACATTTCCCAAAGAAGCAATATTAGATTTTCTGTATCTAGGACTCCATATTTAGGAAATAGAAGGACTTAAATAAATTGTTGGTGATTTTATTTCTTCTTCCAACAGATTTGGCCACAAATGAAAAAAAAAAAGTTAAGTGTTGGTTGTACACATGCCGCTTTTTTCAGGTTATCTTAAGATTTGGAGTTTGAAGTAATGACAGAAGGGGAAAAATTCCATTTGGTTAACTAAAGCCCGACACTACTAGGGGACAAATGTAGTGATTCCTTTGTGTAATCAAATGAATACTGAGAGAAATGGTAGCTTTGTACACTGATTCTATTTACTTAGTGTGAGAACAAGATTCTTTTTCCTCTGGTCTTCATTTATTTTTTCCTCCCAAACTCATCATTCACCCTTTGCCTCTCACTGAGCCAGCGGCCCTGGTCTCTGATTTGACAATCAATGCTTGTGATTTGACAGTGCATCTTAGTCTCAAGATGACAGGTAGGGGGATATTTCATGAACTCACACTCTATTGGTATTTCCAAAAGTTATACACATACCTGCATATTGCAGCATCATTGTATTCAGTACTTGGATGACTGCACTTCAAAACGAGTTGGTGGCAAAGATTTATTTATTGATGTTTAGTGTTGCTTTTTAGCAATACAAGTTTTTATTAAAAGCTTCACATTTATTCTGCTATCTTCCAAAGGAGGAAAGTTTCTTTGTCAGGGCAAAAATTAATTGTTGGCAATGTTTTGTGTTGAACTTTCTCTGCAGTTTGACTTAAAAAAAGATTTAAAATAAACCTCCTGTAGAGCATCCTGACATCTTTATTTGTTACAATTTGTTTTCCTACTAGCCTGATACACTCCACACCCACACCAAGATAAATAAGATCAGGCCACAGCCTGTTGTCTGGGCTGTCAGTGACAGGATTCTCCAAGTTCATCCCTCTGCAGAAAATTGGTGAATCCAGTTCAAAAAGGAAACAATGTTTTGTGATTTCAAATTTAATTTTACTTGAGAAAGGCTGTGAGATTTTTATGGTAGTGATTTCATAGATATCAAATTTTATAACATTTTATTTGATTAAGGAAAACTAAAAACTACTGACAGTCTGGCAATGTCTACAGTTCAACTTGTCTTAATCTTAGCAGAAAGCAAGTAATTTTACATACTTATGAAAATGGCTTATAAAATAGATGAGCAAATCAGGAATATGAGCCTAATCTTATGACAAGTTCTTTTAAGGAACAGGCGAGAACGAGAGTCATTAATGAGAGAAAAGAAAGGGGGGAAATGATTCATGAAGAATTTAGTTTCTTGCAGTTATAGAGCTGGGTGCTCTCATACATGTTAAGTCAACTATTCTTTCCAGCTATCCTCTAAGGGAGAGCTATTATTGGCCTGGTTTTTACAAATTAATGCCTTGGGATTAAGCTAGTTTGAATAACTTGCCCACAGTTTCCCAGTAGAAAGAAGCAGAGCTCTGATGCAGATCTAAGGAGGTCTTAACTCTTAAGCCTATTCACATGATTAAAAGACTTTTATAGAGAGTGAATACCTTTGGGAAAAGTTAAAAAAAATGGTTTTGGGTAAGGTAAAATTCAAATGGCAGTAATGGTTAATGGAAATGAGCTTTCCTGCTTCCTGGCCTGGGACATCCTTACTGTTATGTCAGCTCTACACAGACCATTTACTGCTGAAAACTTCAGAGGGTGAGGATTATGCATTGATGAAATCTACCAGGTATCAGTGCAAATGACACTGACAAATCCTACCACATTTGGAAGCTTGATGCTGAGTTTTAATCTGTGGATACTTATTGATCATTATTAATAGTTGAAAGAAAATTAAAAAAAAAAATCTCTGAATTTTTTTGGGATTTGGGAAAACCCTTTTTCATGGATACATATTTATAAATAGGTAGCTAGGTAGGTAGAGACAGAAAGGTAGATTTATCTAAATGTCTGTATTTTCATTACTGGAAATTAAAGTGGAAAATATCCTCCTTTATTTCAATAGGGAGGCTACTCTGGAAACAGGTATTTAGGGAAAAATTTTTCCAATAGACTATCTTGGGACTGTCTTGTAAACAAGAAAGCCAGCGCATCTTTGAGTGTCTCATAGCAGGGCCCAGGCAGAGAATTCCTACTTTGGTACGATGGAATACATGCAAGGCAAGCTGAAGGACCCACATGCTGACTCTGTTTGGGGTTCTTTCAAAACATAAAGAAGAGTCTAAAAGTGCCCATCTTATGGAAACAAGATATAGCATCATCTGCATATTGATGCACATAGCTGCATTACCTAAAAGTGACCAACTGTTCAGAGAGACAAATACAATGAATCTCAAACAGACTCTAGAAATCCTTTCTGGATGATGGTGGGATGTTGTAATAGCAATAAAACCCCTCAGATCCTTAGGAATCAATAAGCACATTGATTTGAGTTGTAAATGTAGTAAAAATATGTTGTTAATGCTGCCAAATCACCTGCATCTTTCCCTACTTTCAAGCAGATCTTTCCCTTTTAACTGTAGTGTTTCTTCCACATTCTTCATTTTTTAAAAAGTGGCCCCACATGTGCATGAGAAAGCAAATGTTTAATTGGGGTGTATTTTTTTAGCATCATTATGAAGAAAAGGTAAGAAAAGGACATTTGTACTACAGCAGTGTGAGAAGCCGTCCTTTTCAAAAACATTTTTGCAGTGTGGCCATTAGCTGCTGATGGAGTTGCCATGGTTATAAGAGGTCCACTGTGGGAGAAATCTTCATTTATTAGCAGATTTTGACAGCGGCAGTCAGAATGCTTGATGGGGGGAAAAATAAGAACAACAACATAAAAGAACCTTGGCCATTTTAGACACACAAAGAGTTGAGTTAAAACATTAAAAAATATTCAACGATAAAGTCATGGGTGATTGAGTGCCAGAAAAAAATCTTGCTTTTGAAATAATGTGTATTCCTGTAAACAGCAGAGGCTGAAAATGATAGCCTACTCAAGAAACAGGCAAGAAATGGCAACAATCATAAACCTACTGAGTTGAACATGATATAAATTATTTCATGTAATAGTTTACAGTAGTTCTGCTGCTTTTTTCTGCATCCTTTCTCATGCAAAAATCTGATCTAAGCTACAACTTTAAGGGTTACTGAGCTTCATGTGTCTTTTAGTGTTTTAGTACAAGGAAAAGCCTTTGTATTAAATATACCTAAAAGCCCTGGAAATATTCTCATGTAAGAAGTGTAATAAATCCTATTACATGGGCCTCACTAGGCTACGGATCCACATTTTCCATGCAAAGTCTGTGAAATACATGTTAGCATTCTTCCTTGGTCTTAGGACCATAGGCGGAATTTGATAGGTTTTTTTTTGTCTCCTTGGAATAACAGCTGATTACTCTTGAAGGCTTAGTGTTTAGAGGTGAACCACAGTTTGCCTCCAGCCTCAAAAAGCACAAATATTTAATAAATTCTGTAGCATATTCATGGTTAGGGCAGGAGGAGAGTAGAGCCTGCTCCCTGCTGGATTCCCACGTGAACGTAAACCTGTGATGTTTCGGATTTTTTGAGCAGCGGTGAAGCTTGCTACAGAGACAGTGAGCCGGCAGGAATGAGGGCCCTCACGGCTCAGACTCGGGGGGGATGAAAGCTGGCAGATGAATAGAAAGAGGGCTGGTGGTGATGGAAAGTGCACAGTCATTTAGGCAGAACAAAGGCTAAAGCCTGTACACCCGGAAGGAGGCTCCAAACGGCTCGCTCAGTGCTTTCATCCGCGCTGCGTCCCTGCACGACTCCAGCTACCTCCGCCCAGGGTCCCGATCAGAGGGCCTCACCCTCAGTCCCGGGACATCTCTTTCCTGGCCTTCCTCGTGTAGCTTCATCAGTGGCATCCAGGCGCTCGGTGGCACCAGCGTTGCCTGACTACTTGGTACTTGCTCTCTCTCCTCCGTACCTCGCCTTCGTTCATCACTTTGCACTCTGATGTTCATCGTCCTTACTCCGTGGAAATTACTCTGCTGAGGGCACTAATGACTCCACTGTTGACTGAAACAGATAATTTTCAGTCATGACCTTCTTGGCCTTTTCCCTCTTAGCCCCAGTGAATTCCCTCCCATCTGACTTGCTCCTGTGCTGTTCTCATCTGTGGAGCAGGGCAGAGAGGTCAGGCGTACAGCTAAGTTTCTGCAACGATCCACGACGTGGGAGCAGGTCAGGAAGCTGCGGCTTACAGTTCAAGAAACTTACTGACGGCCTCGCTGGTGGCGCAGTGGTGGAGAGTCTGCCTGCCGGCGCAAGCGACACGGGGTTGGGTCTCGGGTTCCAGACAATCCCACATGCCACGTGGCAGCTGGGCCTGTGAGCCACAGCTCTTGAGTCTGTGATCTGGAACTGGGAGCCGCAACGGCCGAAGCCCGAGTGCCCTGGAGCCTGTGCTCCTCCGCGGGTCGGGCTGCCGCAGGGAGAGGCCCGGGCACTGGCTGGAGGGTGGCCCCCTTTCCACCGCTCCACACCTAGAGAAAAACCTGCGCAGCAGCAACAAAGACCCAGCGCAATCAAAGATAAGTAAGTAAATAAAATTATTGAAAAAATGGTCCACATAAAATATATCTTCAAAAATATTTTAAAAAGAAAGAAGCTTATGAGGATTCTGGCTCCTGACCAAAGATCAATGAGTCATTTCTATGGCCAGGGATAGGCAGTTATGAAGGCTTTGCCTTGCAGGCTTCACGGAGGAGAGGGGCCCTCTGAGGCAACAGACCTGGTGCACAGCCAGCATCCTGCAGCCCCTGAGGGGACTGTAGGTGCGGGCTCAGCTTCCGGGCTGGCCTTGCTCCTATGCATCTCTGCATCCTTAGCCCTGCGCTCGCATTCCGGAGCCTCCCTCCAGCTTCTCTGCTGAAATCTCCTTTTGGGAGAAGGAGGAACCCTGAGGACACTTTCCCCCACCCTGATTCACTTTTCAGTGCCTTTCCACTCCTAGTCCTTTTCCCTCACCCTCTCCCCAGTCCCCAGGTCCATAAAACATTCGGAGCCTTTTACCTGGGGACCCCTCAGCAGTAAGCCAACCCAGCATACATGCTGATATAGCCGATTCCTGACCAGCGAACCATTCCCGGTGGGAAAATTGGGCGAGGAGGGAAAGAGAGGGTTGCCCTTTTTCCCGTTTAGCCTCTTGCTTGTGCTACTGTAGTAAGTGATTTTAAAGGTTTGGCTACTTGACTGTTACTCTCATTTTTGACTTGTTTCAACCAGCTATTCTGACTCTGGGCAGCTCAGCTTTCTCTGGCTTGCTGAGCTTCAGTTCACAGTAGGAATTGGAGCTAGGATTTTTTTTTTTTTTTTTGACTGCACTTTGTGGCATGCAGGATCTTAGTTCCCTGATCAAGGATCAAACCTGGGCTCCCTGCATTGGGAGCGCAGAATCCTAACCACCAGACAGCCAGGGAAGTTCCTAGCGCAAAGATTAAAAGTCAGTTTGTTTGAGTAAAACAATCTGAGCTCTTGATCACTATCCAGACTGCAGCAGACTTTTGAGCAAGTTTCTGAATTACTTTCACAGGATCCACATTCCTTGTTTGTCTTCAGTCCTGTGCAGTTTTACTCTTCCTGGAAGATTTATTCTCCCCTATGAATTTCATCACCACATGGAAGCTGGTGACTCTTAAATCTTTATTGCCAGCCCTAATCTCTCTTTTGAGCTCAGAATGATAATTCTGTCTCTGAGATATACCTGCTTGGATGGTTCAGAGACAACAAATTCATTTATTCATTTATTCACTCATTCCTCATTCATAAATTTAATATAAATATTTCTGGAGTACTTTTTGGGCTTCCCTGGTGGCTCAGAGGTTAAAGCGTCCGCCTCTGATGCAGGANGAGCTCAGAATGATAATTCTGTCTCTGAGATATACCTGCTTGGATGGTTCAGAGACAACAAATTCATTTATTCATTTATTCACTCATTCCTCATTCATAAATTTAATATAAATATTTCTGGAGTACTTTTTGGGCTTCCCTGGTGGCTCAGAGGTTAAAGCGTCCGCCTCTGATGCAGGAGACCTGGGTTCGATCCCTGGGTCAGGAAGATCCCCTGGAGAAGGAAATGGTAACCCACTCCAGTATTCTTGCCTAGAGAATCCCGTGGACAGAGAAGCCTGGTAGGCTACAGTCCACGGGGTCGCAAAGAGTCGGACACGACTGAGCGACTTCACTTCTTATGTGTCAGGCTCTGTCTTAGGCCTAGATGTACAGTTTCTGATGTCTGGAAACTTGCACCCACACACAACTGTAGAGACAGATGTTAAGCATGAACATTTACTTATACATGGACTGAGTGTCAGGAATCAAAGTGTAGAGTGCTGTAAAGGGCTTTCAAAAGAAACTCCTAGCCTGGCCTAGTGCTTTGGAAAATGCTTCTCTGAGGAAGTAGGGGATTCTCAGGTGGCTCAGTGGTAAAGAATTGGTTTATCATTGCAGGAGATGCAAGAGATGTGAGTTCGATTCCTGGATCAGGAAGATCCCCTGGAAGAGGAAATGGCAACCCACTCCAGTATTCTTGCCAGGAAAATCTGGCAAAAGGAGGAGGACAGAGGAGCCTGGCAGGCTACAGTCCATGGGGTTGCAAAGCTGGACACAACTGAGTGAGCACACATGCACGAGGAAGTGAGATTAATACGCGTTAACAACAAAGGACTCTTGAGAATCCCTTGGACAGCAAGGAGATCAAACCAGTCAATCCTAAAGGAAGCCAACCCTGAATATTCATTACAAGGACTGACGCTGAAGTTGAAATGCCAGTACTATGGCCACCTGTTGCAGAGGGCTGACTCACTGGAAAAGACCCTGAAAGACTGAAGGCAGGAGGAGAAGGGGGTAACAGAGGATGAGATGGTTGGATGGCATCACTGACTCGATGGACACGAGTTTGAACAAACTCTGGGAGATGGTAAAGGACAGGGAAACCTGGCGTGCTGCAGTCCAATGGGGGTGGCAAAGAGTTGGACATGACTTAGTGACTGAACAAATACCAATGATAATAAAGGGCAGGGGAAGAGAAAACAATGTCTCAGGCCGGAGAAATGGTATTGAAGGAGAAAGATAACATGGTTGGAACACAGAGATGGTGTGATTCTGGCAATGCTTGGGAATCCATAAGTCTTCTGTGTTTCTTTTCTAAACTCTAACCTAAACCTATAGGTTTTCAGTCTTGTTGCAGCCTGGATCTCTAGCCCACAGATTAAAATATACTAATAGAATTTGCTATTTAATCAGTGGATCTTTAGGCCTGTCACTGCCTAAATGCCCTCTGCTTTAGCTCTCAGACATTCTTTCAGGGACCCTAGAACATCCTGCAGTGACGGTGTCTCTCTCCCCCACTGGAGAACTAAACCAGCAACAGGTCTTACCCTTCTTATCTCCACACTGGTTCCTCCCTCAGTTTCTTCTTTCATTTATCCACAGTCTCTTTTCTGGTAATTACAAGGCTTTGATTAAAGGATCAAGAGATAATCCAGTATAGAACAGAAAAATGACATACAACTTTGGGTTATTTTGATGGCTTTCTAACAGTATATTTCATGGGTTAGGTATATAAATCTTTTCAAAAAATTTTTACTATAAAATATTTGATATGTACAAAAGAATATGTGCAATGTATATTTAAGTTAAAAAGCATAATGTGTAACCACATATAAACCTACCACCCAATATAGAAATTGGTGGTGGTGGTTTAGTCACTCAGTCGTTCCAACTCTTTGCGATCCCATGGACTGTAGGGTGCCAGGCTTCTCTGTCCATGGGGTTTCCCAGGTATGAATACTGGAGTTGGTTGTCATTTCCCTCTCCAGGTATCTTCCTGACTCAGGAAGCCAAGTCTCCTGCATTGCAGGTGGACTTTTTACCGACTGACCTACCAGTTCAGTTCAGTTCAGTCGCTCAGTCGTATCCGACTCTTTGCGACTCCATGAATCGCACCATGCCAGGCCTCCCTGTCCATCACCAACTCCAGGAGTTCACTCAGATTCACGTCCATCGAGTCAGTGATGCCATCCAGCCATCTCATCCTCTGTCATTCCCTTCTCCAAGTCGGACATGACTGAGCGACTGAACTGAACTGAACTGAACCAAAATACTGGAGCTTCAGCTTCAGCATAAGTCCTTCCAAAGAGTATTCAGGGTTGATTTCCCTTAAGATTGACTGATTTGATCTGCTTGCTGTCCAAGGGACTCCCAAGAGTCTTCTTCAGCACCACAGTTTGAAGGCATCAATTATTTGGTGCTCTGCCATCTTTATGGTCCAGCTATCACAAACCCTATGTGACCACTGGGAAGACCATAGCCTTGACCTTTGTCAGCAGAGTAATGTTTCTGCTTTTCAGCACACTGTCTAGGTTTGTCATAGCTTTCCTGCTGAGAAACAATCATCTTCTGATTTCATGGCTGCCCTTAATTGGTTGTCAGGCTTTTTTTTTAGTTGGTGTAATAAAAATGGAGAAGATTCTAAAGCCTTTGACTTTTAGAGACAAGGTTTGTGTCTTGTTCAACTAGGAATCCTTGGTATTTTAGACAGTGCTTGACACAGAGAAGGCAGGTAATAAATATTTGTTGTTGTTACATTGATTGACTAGTCAAACTTCTGAATTTACTCAGAGCAACCCTACAGAGTAGATACCATTATTATCCCCATTTTTCAGAGAAAGGAATTGAAGCATAAAAGACTTGAAAAGATCAATCGCTCACCAGTGGTGGAACTGAGATTTGACACTATGCATCCTAACTTCAGAACTGAGGACTAAAAATGATCTCCTTTATTATATCTCAAATATTTGGCAATTGTTAACCTAGACTTGCCTGAAAATAAAAATTCTTAGTGCATAGTGATAACTGCCCTATCTTGATTACTGCCCAATAACCAAGTCTAACTATCCAATTCAGAGAATTTAAGTTTATGAAAAATATCTTCAATTTTTTTTTTTACACTTCAATCCATTACAAAAAAATTTTTTTTGTTTACAATCTGTCTCTTTAACTGTGCTAATTTTAAGAGCTGTATAACTCATTTTTGTTAGGTTCAGAAGTACCACCGCTGTAAAACATTGAGAAAAACCTCTGAAATATACACTATAAAGTTAAAGACTCAAGAAAGTTGAAATGTCATCAATCATTGAAAACAAAGTCTTTGGTTCCTTGTAAGATTCCATTGAATAATGGAGTATAATCACAATGATGTGAACTTTTAAAAAATGGGTAATAATAAAGGACTTGAGGTTTGCTTTACTGGCAAATCTTAGGATGCAAACATTACATCTTGTGTTCACCCTGTAAATCCCACAGACAGACAGTTCACTGGGAGGAAAAAAAACAATTACTTTGCTCTTGCTATGGTCTATAAACACAAAGCACTGGATGAGGCCTATAAACCCATCAGAGATATCATTTATCTTGGCACCTGTAGAGATGTTTGAGGTAACTTACATTTAAGTGAAACTCTGTGTCTTAAGAGATTATAATGAAGTGGTTAAACGTCTCTCTTTTTGCCCTTTTGACTTTGAGCAACAAAGAAAGGTCAGGTTTGGCTGATTCTAATGTGACTAAATATGAAAGTGTTTGGAGTTTGTCTCCTGCAAGCAGAGTCCATATGATGAGGTCAGTCTGTGAAGTGTCCAGGTGCCTAATTCCAGTGTATGCTAAATTCTCAGTACAGTGCCTGCTGCACAGAAAATGCCCAAGTGTCCATGGCCATTTCCCTGTCTCTTGCTCTGTAACTACTTCCTGGCAATTTCACTAATTATTATTCTATTCAGAGGATGAGCAGAGGAAATAACAGGAGATAAAATGAAATTAGCAAATTATACAGTCCTTGAGCATATTTCGGAGAAGGCAATGGCACCCCACTCCAGTACTCTCGCCTGGAAACTCCCATGGACGGAGGAGCCTGGTGGGCTGCAGTCCATGGGGTCGCTGAGTCAGACACGACTGAGCGACTTCACTTTCACTTTTCCCTTTCATGCATTGGAGAAGGAAATGGCAACCCACTCCAGTGTTCTTGCCTGGAGAATCCCAGGGATGGCGGAGCCCAATGGGCTGCTGTCTATGGGATCGCACAGAGTCGGACACGATTGAAGCGACTTAGCAGCAGCAGCAGCAGTGAGCATATTTGGTCAAAAATTTTGGCAGGAGATGAGATTATTATAAGGTTTTTGGACCATCTATAGACTTGACTGATACAGATCATTGTTCCCTGTCCTCATTAATACTACATTCACAATTGATCGAGGCTGCATACTGTTTAGAATAAATAAGACAGGCTGCTACTAGGGAGTGAACTTCCTGCAATGGATAGTTCTTTCATGTACTCTTTTGTCTTCTTCCTGCAGTTATTTTTACTGGGTTCTGACTCTCCAAACCAACTACTGGAATTTGTTCTTTTATATCATTAAAATAAAATGTTATACTCAAAAACAGGGTAGACTTCCTTCTAAGAGATCTGGTCTTTAATGATCTTGTGGTGAAAGAGACTTCACCTGAGAATAATATGTGGTGGTAGGAAGTCAAACATGTAGTTTGAGGGAATAAAGACAGAAGCTGAGGCCAGGGAGAGAAATCTACAGTTTCGAATGAGGCAGGGAAAGAGCAGCTGAGAGTGAATGGGAAACATCAGAGAGCCAATCAGCCTAGCCAGGAATGCCCAGGAAAGGATGATTTTTCAGTCTGCTAGACCTAAACTGCCCGTGGCATACTGAACAATGTATCTGAGTTAGTAACCTGGCTTTTGTGCATCTTACCCAGATTATCAAGAGTCAAGTAGAGGGTATCCTAGCTAATATGAATATTTGTTTGTAGGCCTAATGATTAATGACATCATCATTAGTGTTACTTGTGCCTGTTAAATGTGTGTTAAAACTATAAGTCTCGTGGTAGAACCTTAATCTCCCTATGGATCTGACCAATATTTTATAATTTTTCACTGTCCAAAGATATACATTAATAATAACACTACCTTGTAAGTGAAAATTGCCCTACTGTGAATGGAGAATGAAAATCTGAAGTACCATAACAGCTCTGATGTGGGCAAGGAAAACTATTTGCTTTTATTTATAACAAGACTATGCTTTAGAGCGGAGAAGGCAATGGCACCCCGCTGCAGTACTCTTGCCTGGAAAATCCCATGGACGGAGGAGGCTGGTGGCTGCAGTCCGTGGGGTTGCTAAGAGTCGGGCATGACTGAGCGACTTCACTCTCACTTTTCACTTTCATGCATTGGAGAAGGAAATGGCAACCCACTCCAGTGTTCCTGCCTGGAGAATCCCAGGGACAGGGGAGTGTGGTGGGCTGCTGTCTATGGGGTCACACAGAGTCGGACACCACTGAAGCGACTTAGCAGCAGCAGCAGCAGGCTTTAGAGAGTTCAGCAGTCTTTCACATTTAAGGAAACAAATCCTTTGGATTGAAATAAATTCTACCATTGTCTTCTGGTTTTATTCTAACCCAAGGCTAGGAAAAAAACTTGCATTTTCTTAATCCACATAAATTTGCATCAAATTCTTCTGTTCTTCTTGTCAAATTTAGAAGATTGGGTTAAGCAGGTTCAATCCAATGTACATAAAATTTAGCTAGATCTATTCTGAAAGAATTGGGAATACCAGACCACCTAACCTGCCTCTTGAGAAATCTGTATGCAGGTCAGGAAGCAACAGTTAGAACTGGACATGGAACAACAGACTGGTTCCAAATAGGAAAAGGAGTATGTCAAGGCTGTATATTGTCACCCTGCTTATTTAACTTCTATGCAGAGTACATCATGAGAAACGCTGGACTGGAAGAAACACAGCTGGAATCAAGATTGCTGGGAGAAATATCAATAACCTCAGATATGCAGATGACACCACCCTTATGGCAGAAAGTGAAGAGGAACTCAAAAGCCTCTTGATGAAAGTAAAAGAGGAGAGTAAAAAAGTTGGCTTAAAGCTCAACATTCAGAAAACGAAGATCATGGCATCCGGTCCCATCACTTCATGGGAAATAGATGGGGAAACAGTGGAAACAGTGTCAGACTTTACTTTTTTGGGCTCCAAAATCACTGCAGATGGTGACTGCAGCCATGAAATTAAAAGACGCTTACTTCTTGGAAGAAAAGTTATGACCAACCTAGATAATATATTCAAAAGCAGAGACATTACTTTGCCGACTAAGGTCCGTCTAGTCAAGGCTATGGTTTTTCCTGTGGTCATGTATGGATGTGAGAGTTGGACTGTGAAGAAGGCTGAGCGC
>SJYT01062493.1:131304-146157 GCA_006410635.1 Cephalophus harveyi | reverse complement strand
GCTGGATGGCATCACTGACTCGATGGACGTGAGTCTGAGTGAACTCCGGGAGTTGGTGATGGACAGGGAGGCATGGCGTGCTGCGATTCATGGGGTCGCAAAGAGTCGGACACGACTGAGCGACTGAACTGAACTGAACCTGTATTTTTTCTGAGACTGAACTAGACTGGACCAATTCGTAGTAAATGGACTAAATAGGCAACAGGCAGGTGAGGGAACCTTGGCATGAACCAACAGTGGGTCTCTCTGCCCCCTGATTGCAAAGCATTTGTGGTGATTCCTCCCAACCAAATGTTGGTGACTTGGGCATACGGGTGAGAAAATTGTGTTGTACATTGAATTCAGCCAGAAGATTATATATTCTTTCCTTTCTACTCTCATACTTCTCAAAAGTCACATTGAAAGTTTTGTTAAAAACTGAAGAAGTACCATTAACAATTTACAAGCCAAATATGCTTTTTAAGGTTAGACAGACCAGAGTTTAAATTCAGCTTCTCAGTGGCTATGTGACTCCATGCAGGATATAAGCATTCTGAGCTCTGTTTCCTCATTTTATAATTGAAGATAATGATGCCTGTCTGTGGTGTCAGGCTTAAAATTAAGGCTCTGTATTACATACTACCTTGACATCAGATAAAATCGTGAGGGCTTTGAAAAGACTAACCACAAATTCCCTCCCAAATTCTGTTCTGGTGGATAAGGTCCCCTAGGCAAGCAGCCCTCTTTATCATAGGGACCAAGTTCCTGCTTGTCCATGACTAGTGGGTTCCAGTTCTCTGCCAAGCCATGGAATTACACAATTGTGGGATTACACAATTGTAATGTGGGAACCAGGAGCCATCCCACCATCTTGACACTACAAAGCCTGCCTCCTGTGGCACATAATGGTTCACTCTGCTCGAAGTGCATCCCCCATGTGGGTCTGCATAGTGTGGTGTCCTCTTCTTGGGGGGTCTAAATACATGTGATTAGCAAGCTGCCAGAGAAGGCAATGGCACCCCACTCCAGTTCTCTTGCCTGGAAACTCCCATGGACGGAAGAGCGTGGTGGGCTGCAGTCCATGGGGTCACGAAGAGTCGGACACAGCTGAGCGACTTCACTTTTACTTTTCACTTTCATGCATTGGAGAAGGAAATGACAACCCACTCCAATGTTCTTGCCTGGTGAATCCCAGGGACAGGGGAGCCTGGTGGGCTCTATGGGGTCTATGGGGTCGCACAGAGCTGGACACGACTGAAGCAACTTAGCAGCAGCAGCAAACTGCTGTTAATCTCATCTGTCCAGTATTTGGTACTGTGTGATCAGTCATCCCCATTACCCTAGGATGGAAATTTCTCCCTCACTAATGGGATAAATAGGAGGCTATTTAAACAGTATCTTATGGGGTTATTGTGAGGAATAAATGGAACTAAGTGAAATGTGAGAGTCTGTGCCCTCAAGGCATTCAAAGCATAGTGGAAGAGATATCACCTAGCACTGTAATCCTTGATTTACTTGTGGAAGTTGAAAGTGTAGAGATAAACTGAGGATTTTCTGTGAACCAAAGAAAGGCATGCAATTTAGTAACCTTTATCATTTCATCTTGCACTCATCTCACATGCTAGTAAAGTAATGCTCAAAATCCTCCAAGCCAGGCTTCAGCAATACGTGAACCATGAACTCCCTGATGTTCAAGCTGGCTTTAGAAAAGGCAGAGGAACCAGAGATCAAATTGCCAACATCCGCTGGATCATGGAAAAAGCAAGAGAGTTCCAGAAAAACATCTACTTCTGCTTTATCGACTATGCCAAAGCCTTTGACTATGTGGATCACAATAAACTGTGGAAAATTCTGAAAGAGATGGGAATACCAGACCACCTAACTTGCCTCTTGAGACATCTGTATGCAGGTCAGGAAGCAACAGTTAGGACTGGACATGGAACAACAGACTGGTTCCAAATAGGAAAAGGAGTTGAAAAGACTCTGATGCTGGGAGGGATTGGGGGCAGGAGGAGAAGGGGACGACCGAGGATGAGATGGCTGGATGGCATCACGGACTCAATGGATGTAAGTCTGAGTGAACTCCGAGAGTTGGTGATGAACAGGGAGGCCTGGCGTGCTGTGATTCATGGGGTCGCAAAGAGTCGGACACGACTGAGCGACTGAACTGAACTGAACTGAACTGATCATTTCATCTGTAAAATGTAGAAAACAATATACCTACCTCATAAGGCTGTTTTGAGGATTTAAATAAACAATGCATGAATCCCTTATTCCCGTTTCTGGCCTATAGTCAGGGCTTAATAAATTGTAGATTGAGTTGAATTAGAAGGACAAATGGATCTTACTAGGTCAAAAAAGTATTTTACAAATGGAAACGCCCCCAGTTTATTTCCAGGATTGCAATTCTTGTTTTTGTTTTTCTTCAGTAATATCTTTTCAAGGAGAAAACAGCCAATTAAGATGAACAGAACAATGTCACAGGCAGTGTCACACAGTAACGGCTGATACTACTGGCACAGAAATCCCCAAAGAATCCTGTTAAAAACACATGGAAGTCAACCGTTCTGCCAGCCCTGGCATGTTTCTTAGGCAGCTGGAACTGGTTGATTTCATAAATCTCCTTTGCTTAGTTTTTTCTTTCCTTTTCTTCTTTAAAAAGACTTACAGTAGACATTGCATAATTTTGTTAATAACTGAAAATACAGGCAGTGTTCAGGGTCCAGTGTGATAAATATCACCCCTTTCTTGTAATGCCTTCTCAAAAATGACCAATATGCAGTGGATTTTGTGATAGAGCTTTTTTACTGTGAACAGAGGTTTAATTGAAAATTATCTGCAACCTTTGGCTGTTTATTCCCACTCACCTGGGGAAAGGGCAGTATTGCAGAGTAGAAAGTGACCTATTCAAGCATCACTAGGCAGTGTCTTTTGTCTTAGTCCTGCCCTTAGCTAATTGTAGAACCTAAAGTATGTCTCTTAACCTATTCATTTTTTCTCTTCTGTAAAATGAGGTATTGGGCTAGCTCAAAGATCCCTCATAACCCTAATAGGCTAGAAATGAGAGGGTCAGAGTTAAGGGTTTGGAGCCCAACAGACTAGGCTTTGAATTTTGATTTGTCACTCACTAGCTCAGGGACCTAGGTAAGATCTCCTTGGTCACTTTCTTCATGTTTCATAAATATTATTACCCTTATTCTACTAAGGGTTGTTATGAAGCTTAAATAATATAATCAATCCATTAGTAATTCCTTTGGCTCCACCTTCAAAATAATTCCAGAATCTTACAACATCTCATTATTTCAAAGTCACTATCATTTCTTGCCTGGATTATTCCAGTAGCATCCCACAGTAGTCTCTGTAGCTTCTTCCATCTTGTCTTCCCCACTTGCAGCAATCTGTTCTCAGTGCAGCAGCCAGATCAGTTCTTTAAAACTGTGTGAATTCATTCCATTCTTCTGTTTGAAAAATTTTCCAGTGGTTTCCAATCTTACTCAGAGTGAAAACTCAAATCCTTATGGTGGCTAATGAGGCTCCACATGATGAAGCTTCCTACCACTTCCTCTCCTGTGACTCTTAGAATAATCTACTCCAGCCACACTGGTCTTCTTTATGTTCCCTAAATACTTTTTTTTAAGATACCTATAGGGATACTTCTTTACTTCCTTTGAGTATTGCCAAATTTTTTCTCATCCAAGGGGGTTTTCTGTCTTCTTCTTCCTCCTTCTTCCCTGCTCTCCTTTCTCTTTCATTTTCATTTTGTTTACAGCTGGGTAGTGGAGATGGTGGGCCCCAGGACTTCACATATGCAAATCTGTCTATCTTCTTTAAAAGAGCATCCTCCAGCCTCCATCCTATCACTCTGTATCACCCTTACCCACTCTTATTTCACTTTATAGCATGGATCATCATTTTTTTGTCTTCCACTGACTGGAATATAAATTTCATAAAGGAAGGGACTTTGTTTTATTCATTGAGGTGGCCTCATCCCTTAGAATAGTACTTGGCACATAGTAGGCACTCAACAATTATTTGTTGATTAAACTATTACTCTATAAAATTTCAGACACTAGATAAATGTCATTTCCCAATGCCCCTCTTAGAAATATAACATTGGGAATCTTTTAGTCCTATTTGATTTAAATGCAATGATGGACAGACTCTGGTTTCAGCTCTGACATGTAAAGAGCTTAGAAGTCTTCACTCCTGTTTTTATGAGGAAAAAAATCTAGACAAGCTGAAAATCAACAACTTTTTTTGGACCCACTAGAGAACTGCGTTTCTGGGGCAAATCACTCTGAAATCTGTATAGAAAGGTGCATCTAGGTAGTTACAACTGAGATCTGCTAACATGGAGCAGAAGCCTTTGGAGATATAGACTAATAGGAATATTTGAATGGTAATTTTTGATGAATTGCTGAAGGTTGTGTGTGGACTAGCTAGGGAGTAAGAAAATCCTGGGGTTGCAGTTTTAAAAAGCCACACTATTTTGTGGGATTTACCTACAGAGGCGAACTAGATTCTCCTGGGGGAAATGGGAGAAAGATTCCCTCATGGTTCTGGCAGGGAGAGGAGAAGAATAATCTTTGTGAAATGATCCCAGGGTCTTCTCCATAACAAAAACTTATAGCTTCGAGAGAAAAAGACATTTCCTGATATTTACCTCAAATGGAGGAAGAGCATTCCTCCCACTTCAGCCAGGCTCTTCTAGCCCTCCTGTCTTACCTAGGGCAGAAAAGCATGGTCAACAAGGGTCAGAGCTTCACCTACGAAATAGATTGTGAATATTGCAGCCAAGAAGAGAGTCGGGGCAGGGAGAAAATCCATGTCACTGGAGAAATATTTGTGACGGTTATAGCTCTGAGACATAGGACCACTAAAACACTGAGATTTAAGCAAAATATTATCAAATGCTCACCTCCTACATACTTACCATAAGTCTAGTATAGTAAGGGTGAATTATAGCCAAAAAAGCAGCAAGAAATACTTTCTTTGAGGAGTACTTTTGGAAGTATCCTTGTTTTTGTTTTGGAGAAGGAAAAGACACTAGAGGATTTTGAAGTCTTTGGCACTTATAGCTACAGAAACCATTAAACAGAGCCCAGTTTCAAGCCAGATTAACAATCATATTCACATCAAAAGCCTCTTTGCCTCAGTACTTATTACTGGGTGGCACAGTGGTAAAGAATTCACCTGCCAATGCAGCAGACACAAGAGACCCAGGTCCTATCCCTCGGTTGGGATGATCCCCTAGAGAAGGAAAAGGCAACTTGCTCCAATATTCTTGCCTGGAAAATTCCATGGACAGAGGAGCCTAGTGGACTACAGTCCATGGGGTTGCAGAGTCGGACATGACTGAGTGGACACACACACATATACGTCTGGTTTTCAACAGTAGATTACAAGGCATGCCTGGATGCCAGATAAAAAAGAGTCTGAAGAGATAAAGCAATCATAAAAACCAGACTCAGATATGAAACAGAAGTTTTATTAATTAGACAATCTGAAATGATAGTGATTAACATTTAAGGGCTGCTGACTATAAAAATGCACAACCTAACAGTTGTGAGTTATGTTTTATTCAGGGTTTTATTGAGGACTATAGCCCGGGAGGTAGCGTCTCAGATAGCTCTGAGAAAACTATTCCATGGAGGTAGGGGAGCCACAGGGTATGTAGGAGTTTTTGTTGAAGAAACAAAACAAAACATGAAGTGAAACATCAAAAGATTTCTTCTAATCACAAAAATCAGACATCTCAAATTAATGATTTTAGTTCTTTTCTATGCATGGGAAGATGTAAGAGTCTGGGCTCATTGAAATTATTCCTTTTCTATGTATCTTAACTATCCAGGGCCAGTATCTAGTTTTTCTCTATCCTGAATTTCCCTCAGGGTGCATTGTCAGAGGTGTCTGTAGTGGCTGATGGCTTGATGACAGGCAACAGTCATTGTTTACTGGAATGGCAGACAATATTTCTTTTTGTTCACAGGGCTCCAATAGAAAAAGTAGACAATATGCAAGAACAGATGGGTAATGGTAAGTACAGAGACTGAAACTCTAGAAAGAGTCAAAAGGAAATGCTACTGATAGACTCATCTATAGATTTGACTTGACAGAGGAAAGATTCAATGAGCTTGAAAATAGGTTAATAAAACCTTTTCAAACTCAAGTGCAAAGAGAATAAACAGTGGGAAAAAGAAAAAAACAGAAAAGAGCATCTAAGAATTGTGGGACAATTTCAAAAGGTATAACATACATGTAAATGGAATATTATTAATAGAAAAGAGAGAATGAAGCAAAAAAACAATTAGAAGCAGTTACATTTGAAAACCTTCCAAAACTAATGATGTAAATAAACCACCAATCAAGGAAGCTCATGAAACACCAGCAAGAAAAATAGTTCCCCCTCCAAAACAAAAACAAAACAACCCTCTTCAAAACCCCATACTTTGGCGTATCCTATTTAAACTACAGAAAACCCAAGACAAAGAGAGACTCTTCAAAGAAGCCAGAAATTTGGAGAGAGGGGTTACAGTGGAAGTAGAAACATTTTGCCTATATAGAAATAAGGATAAGAATTATAGTGGCCTTCTAAACAGAAACCATGCAAGCAAGAAAAAGGTGGCATGAAATAAAGTTTTAAAAACAAATAATCACCAATCTAGAATTCTATATCCGAAGAAATTAACGTGCAAATATGAAAGAGAAATAAAACCTTTCTCAGACAAACAATAACTAAGACAGTCCACTGCCAGCAGGTTTGCCCTGCAAGAAATGTCAAAAGAAGTTCTCTAGGTATAACGAAAATGACGTAGGTCAGAAACTTGGATCTATAAAAAGAAAGAAAGATTATTGGGAAATAAATAATTGAAAACACAGTAAAATCTTTTAATTTTTCATTTTTAATTGATCTAAGAATGACTACTTAAAGTAATAATAGTAACAATGCATTTAGTGATTATAACATATGGACAAATGAAATCTGAAATGAAATGAATGAATACGTGATAGTTCAGTCACTTAGTCGTGTCCCACTCCTTGCAACCCGATGGACCGCAGCACGCCAGGCATCCCTGTCCATCATCAACTCCTGGAGTTCACCTAAACCCATGTCCATCAAGTTGGTGATGCCATCCTCTGTGGTCCCCTTCTCCTCCTGGCATCAATCTTTCCCAGCATCAGGGTCTTCTCAAATGAGTCAGCTCTTTGCATCAGGTGGCCAAAGTATTGGAGTTTCAGCTTCAACATCAGTCCTTCCAATGAACACCCAGGACTGATCTCCTTTAGGATGGACTGGTTGGATCTCTTTGCAGTCCAAGGGACTCTCAAGAGTCTTCTCCAACACCACAGTTCAAAAGCATAAATTCTTCAGCGTTCAGCTTTGTTTATAGTCCAACTCTCACATCCATACATGACTACTGGAAAAACCATAGCCTTGACTAGACGGACTTTTGTTGGCAAAGTAATGTCTCTGCTTTTGAATATGCTGTCTAGGTTGGTCATAACTTTCCTTCCAAGGAGTAAGCGTCTTTTAATTTCATGGCTGCAATCACCATCTGCAGTGATTTTGGAGCCCAGAAAAATAAAGTCAGCCACTGTTTCCACTGTTTCCCCATCTATTTGCCATGAAGTGATGGGACCAGATGCCATGATCTTAGTTTTCTGAATGTTGAGCTTTAAGCCAAGTTTTTCACTCTCCTCTTTCACTTTCATCAAGAGGCTCTTTAGTTCTTCTTCACTTTCTGCCATAAGGGTGGTGTCATCTGCATATCTGAGGTTATTGATATTTCTCCCGGCAATCTTGATTCTAGCTTGTGCTTCCTCCAGCCCAATGTTTCTCATGATGTAATCTGCCTGTAAGTTAAATAAGCGGGGTGACAAGACAGAAATGTTACAAAAACAGGAGGAGAGAATTGGAATACTCTAAGGTACTTGACCACACATAAAGCATATAGTGTTATTTGGATATGAAATTAGATTAGTTAAAAGAATATATTGGGAACTCTAGGATCATCGCTAGGAGTTTTTAAAAAATTGTATATGACTTATACTCTAAGAGAGGAAACGAAATGATACAAAATACTCAATAAGATGTGCTCAGTCACTTAGTTGTGTCTGACTCTTTTGTGGCCCCATGGACTGTAGCCCACCAGGCACCTCTGTCCATGGAATTTCCCAGGCAAAAATACTGAAGTGGGTTGCCATTTCCTTCTCCAGGGGATCTTCCTGACCCAGGAATCTAACTTGCATTTCCTGCGTCATCTGCATTGCAGGAAGATTCTTTATCCAGCTATATCAATAGTCATCTTAAATGTGAATGGTCAAAAATACACTAATTAAAAAGACTCAAAAGAAAGCAGGGCTTCCCTGGTGGCTCAGACGGTAAACCATCTGCCTACAATGCAGGAGACCTGGGTTCAGTCCCTGGGTTGGGAAGATCTCCTGGAGAAGGAAATGGCAATCCACTCCAGTATTCTTGCCTAGAAAATCCCATGGATGGAGAAGCCTGAAGGGCTATACAGTCTGTGGGGTTGCAAAGAATCGGACATGATTTCACTTTCACTTTCAAAAGAAAGCAGAAAGATTCCTTTGCTGAGCAGAAGCTTCTTAGTTTGAAGTAGTCCTTTTTATTTTTGCTTCTGTTTTCTTTTCTGAAGATACATATCTAGAAAAATATTGCTAAGACCAGTGTCAAAGAGCACACTGTCTGTTTTCCTCTAAGGGTTTTATGGTTTCAGGTCTTACATTCAAGTCTTTATTCCATGTTGAGTTTGTTTCTGTGTATGGTGTGAAATAGTGTTCTAATTTAAATTTTTGTACATGTCTGTCCAGTTTTCCCAACACCCTTTATTGAAAAGATTATTTTTTCTCTATTGTATGTTCTTTGCTCCTTTGTCATAAATTAATTATGAATGGTTAAAGAAGATGTGAAATACACACATACACAGACATACAGAAACATGTACACACATTGGAATACTTACTATTCAGCCACAAGAAAAATGAAATCTTGCTGAGGGTTTGGGGGAAAGTAAGGACATTGGAGAAATCTGACAAACACTTTCTTAGCCAGGTGATCAAGGTCAAAATCAGCAGTGATAAATCATGTTGATAGTATGTACCCTGAAAATGATGTGATGAGATTGGTACTTTATTTCTGTGGTCTTCTTTCCCCAAACCCACAATCCTTGTCTAATCATGAGCAAAACATCAGAGAAATTCCAGCTGAAGGACATTCTTCAAAATACTAATATCTGACCCATGGTCTTCAAAACTGCCAATAGAATATGGTGTCTAAGATGGAATTCGGGAACAGAAAAGGAACATTAGGTAAAAACTAAGGAAATCTGCAAAGAGTATGAACTTTAATAAATAATAACATATCAATATTGGTTCATTAACTGTGAGAAATGTACCATACTAATGTAACATATTAATAATAGAGAAAGCTGGGTGTGGGGTATATGAGGACTCTCTACAATTTTTACAACTTTTCTTTAAATTTAATACTATCCTATAATTGCATAAAGTTTATTTAGGATTGCAATACTGAAATAGAATATTCAATTTTTTTAGATATGAGACTTTTTTTTTTGAGCACAAAAGAGTGTGTTCAGGAATCTATTGTTTGGGTAGAGATTTAGGAATTCAATGTACTGGTATTATTTACTAAAGCCCAGATTTTATCAGCAAAGTCTTCTCATTTTGTTCCTTTGCCTTTATTAGCATTTGCAACACTCTCAATTTAGCATCGTTTGCAATATCATTACCATGCTGGTTATTTCCTCTTCCAGATCATTAAGTTAAAATAGACCAACTCCGACACCACACCCTGTGGCAGTTTTGAGACCTTGTCCTCAAATGGCTGCAGAGCTATGAAGTTAGAAACCAACTAAATAATAATTATCTGCAAATGGCAATTTCCTAACTTAATTGGTTGAATTTCATTCTGCAGGTGGTGATATTAAAGCAAACACTTTTCCTGCTGTCCAAACAGACACTCTGTGGTTCTGAATTCTGATGGAAAAGTAACCAAGTGAGCTTGTTGTGGCATATTACTTGTCACTCCCCAGGGCTAATTGTTTATATCTCAGAAAGCTGATCATTATCAGATCAGTAATTCCACAACCCACCTTTATCACTTTGTACTACTTTCTTGTGCATGGAGTGTGTTTGAGGTTTCCCCATGGTAGCAACTAAACTAGATGTCTGTCACCAACCACGTTTTTCTCTGGCATCACTAGCTATAGAGACAGCTACATATATGGCAGGTGTACAGCTCAATTTATTTTCACAAGGTAAGCATGTTCTTGTAACCAGGACCCAGATCGAGAAATAGAACATTAAAAGCATCTCAGAAACCCCTCATGTGCCACTATCCTCGCCTGCCACCACCTTCCAACCTCAAAGAGTAATCATTATCCTGATTTTGAAACCATAGATTGGTTTTGATTGTCTTTCACATGTTTTAAATAAGTACATTGAATCATGCATTATGTCCTCTTTGGGGCCTGAGTTCTTTTGCTCAATGTTATGCTTGTGATAGCCTATTTGTTTGTGGTGTATCTCTTAGTTGCATGTAGTTGTAGATAATTCATTCCATTGTGTAAATCAGTTCAGTTCAGTTCAGTCGCTCAGTCGTGTCCGACTCTTTGCGACCCCATGAATCGCAGCACGCCAGGCCTCCCTGTTCATCACCAATTCCCGGAGTTCACTCAGACTCATGTCCATCGAGTCCGTGATGCCATCCAGCCATCTCATCCTCGGTCGTCCCCTTCTCCTCCTGCCCCCAATCCCTCCCAGCATCAGAGTCTTTTCCAATGAGTCAACTCTTCGCATGAGGTGGCCAAAGTACTGGAGTTTCAGCTTTAGCATCATTCCTTCCAAAGAAATCCCAGGGCTGATCTCCTTCAGAATGGACTGGCTGGATCTCCTTGCAGTCCAAGGGACTCTCAAGAGTCTTCTCCAACACCACAGTTCAAAAGCATCAATTCTTAATATACTACAGTTTATCTGTTCAATGACTGATGTTCATTTGGGTAGTTTCTTGTTTTGGGCTTTTAAGGACAGTGTTATTATTTAACTTTTTAGTTAGTATATTGGTGACCATGTGAATGCATTTTTGTTGTATTTTAGCTTTAGTAGATAAATTAGGTAATATATTATAAAGTGCTTGGAGCTTAACTTCAGATAAACCTGGTAATTCAGATCTACTGCTTACTAGGAATGTAGACAAATTACTTAATCTCTTTGAGCTCATTTCTCCAAAATCTTTCAAATGGAGATTCAAATAGTTCCTATCTTGTAGAGTTGCTGTTCAGATTAAAGGAAAAAGTGCATGGCCAAAATTTAATACAGTGCTTGACATAGAACAAGCCCTCAATATGTCAGCCACTGTTACCTTTAGATATTTTGTATTGAAAAGTTGCTTACCATTATTTAAATTTCAAACAAAGGTGAAATAAACACATTATTTACAGCAACATTTTTTTGTTTTAACTTGTGAAGTGAAGTGAAGTCGCTCAGTCGTGTCCAACTGTTTGTGACCCCATGGACTGTAGCCCGCCAGGCTCCTCTGTCCATGGGATTCTCCAGGCAAGAATGCTGGAGTGGGTTACCATTTCCTTCTCCAGGGGATTTTCCCAACCCGAGGATCAAACCCAGGTCTCCCACATCGGAGGCAGATGCTTTAACCTCTGAGCCACTAGGGAAAAAATGTGTACAGATCTTATAAATACTACTCTTAAGACCTCTCCACTTAGCCACACCCTAATTATTGTTCCTTTCTCCCTCAAATTCTGAGCACAAAAGAGCAAGCCTGCCGCTAAGCCTTCTCCATCCCACAGTCTGCCATGGAAGCTGAACAGAAAATGAGGGGAATAAGTCTTCATTTCTGTCACATTTTCCTTGTGGAAAGAACTGAAAGGATATTTGATACCTGGGACTCACTGCCAAATTTGTTTCCATTTTGAACTCTTCATCTATTCTAGTTTATTCAGACCAGATCTTTATTATTAAAAATATATTTCATAGAATTGTACAAATACTATGTTGAAATAAAATGTCACACTCAAGAGATACCCATATCTTCTTTGTGTATAAAAGAACTTTTTTTTCCTTTCAATAAAAATCATTCATGGTCTTTGTAAAGATACTGAAAAAATACAGAGAAGTTATCAAGAAGAAAGTGAAGAATATTTGTAATCCTATTGCCCAGAGATTTCTAGATATTCTTTACAGTCTTAAATAAATAATTTTTCAATTACCAACAATTGAAAAGTATCTTAAAACAGTAAAGCAAAAACAAAATAACAAATAAAAAATCCCTTATAATGTTACTATTCTGAGATATACAGTAAAGTATCAACAGAGGTTGCTAAGATTCCGTAGGGTTGCAAAGAGTTGGACACGACTGAGTAAATAACACACTAACACTATAAACAGCTCATACTCACTTGACATATAAAAAAAACTAATTAAAAATGAGCAGAAGAACTGAAATTAAGAATGTTTATGATTCATGGGAAGAAATAAAAATATCAACATTAAATGAGTTTGGAAGAAGTTGATTCCAACCCTCATAGATGACTGAGGGATTCAAGACTCAATGGAGGAAGAAACTGCAGTGAAGTGGAAACCACAAGAGGGTTAGAATTAGAAGTGGAGCCTGAAGATATGAATAAATTGCTTCAATCTCATAATAAAACTTTAACGGATGAGGAATTGCTTCTTATGGATGATCAAAGAAGGTGGTTTCTTGAGATGGAATCTACTCCTGATGATGATGCTGTGAAGACTGTTGAAATGATAACAAAAGACTTAGAATATTGCATAAACTTAGTTGATAAAGCAGTGGCAGGGTTTCAGAGGACTGATTGCAATTTTGAAAGAGGTTCTACTGTACATATTGTTCATGAAAACAAGAGTCAATTGATGCAGCAAACTTCACTATTGTCTTATTTTAAGAAATTGCTACAGCAACCTCAACCTTGAGCAACCATGATTCTGATCAGTCAGCAACCATCCACATTGAGGCAAGACAACCAGGAAAAAGATTATGACTTGCTGAAAGCTCAGATGATGGTTAGTAGTTTTGAGCAATAAAATATTTGAAAATTAGGTATGTACACTGTCCTTTTAGATATAATGCTATTCCACACTTGATAAATTACAGTTTAGTGTAAATATAACTTTTTCATGTACTGGGGAAACAAAAAAGTTGTGTGACTCACTTTATCATGATATTTGCTTTATTGTGGTGATTAGGAACCCAACCCACAATTTTTGGGAGCTATGTCTGTACTGATTTATAGTCTATGCAACATTTAAAAAATCTGGTCACAATTGCCAAATTGCCTTCTAGAAAGTTTGTGCCATTTTAATTTATTCCATCAATTTATAGGAGGGCTGTTTCATCAAGCTTTTGACAGTATTGAGCATTGTAATTTAAATTTTTATAAATACATAAGAATATTTCAGTGTTCCTTTATTTCTTTGATTAGCAGTGAGGTGGAATTTTTTTCAGCTATTTTCCATTTTTTCTTCTATAAATTATTTTTTTATGTCTTTGACCATTTTTCTTAGTTTATTTTTCTATTGAGTTGTTAGTTCTTTACATAAGTGATGTTTTTGCATGCTTTTTATATTTTAAATATGTTAAATTATTAATATTTGTTTTTATTTATTGTTAATATATTTCCTAGCTCATAAATGACATTCATGGTTTTCTTGGGCATACAGAAATTTAAAAATTTAAAATCAAGAACCAAATCTTTTTTTATGTAATCTTGCTATTAGCTGTTTACCATATGATTTCTTACTTTATATTTAGAAAATCAACTAGGAATTAATGAAATAGCAATTTCTAGTTAGTTTCTGCCTTAAAAAATAGTTTTGTTCTTGGCATGTGTCTCCTTGATTAATCTGGCATTTACTTGACATTATGAGATTATATTGGGGCTTCCCTGGTAGCTCACTCAGCTGATAAAGGATCTGCTTGCAGTACACAAGACTCCAGTTCAATCCTGGGCCAGAAAGATCCACTGGAGAAGGGATAGGCTACTCACTCCAGGATTCTTGAGCTTCCGTGGTGGCTCAGATGGTAGAGTCTGCCTGCAATGCAGGAGACCTGAGTTTGACCCCTGGGTTGGGAAGATCCCCTGGAGGAGGGCATGACAACTCACTAGTATTTTTGTGTGGAGAATCCCCATGGACAGAGGAGCCAGGCAGGCTACAATCCACAGGGTCACAGAGTCGGACATGACTGGGTGACTGAGCACAGCATGCGATTATATTATAAAATAAGACTATAACTTGATTTTCTCCAAATAGTTAATTTCCCAAACTCCTTGTGTTAAACACTTAAGCTCTATTGCTTTGTGATTCCTTCTTTACCATATTTGAAATTACAATATGTACTAAGATATGTTTCATGGTTATCTGTTTGCTCCCATTGATATTTTACTTACACAACACATTTTCTATTGAGTGCCTATACCTACTATGTCCCAGGCCCTGTGGCAGGCACTGGGACAGTTCAGTTCAGTTCAGTTGCTCAGCTGTGTCCGACTCTTGCGATCCCATGAATCACAGCATGCCAGGCCTCCCTGTCCATCACCAATTCCCGGAGTTCACTCAGACTCACATCCATCGAGTCCGTGATGCCATCCAGCCATCTCATCCTCGGTCGTCCCCTTCTCCTCCTGCCTCCAATCCCTCCCAGCATCAAAGTCTTTTCCAATGAGTCAACTCTTTGCATGAGGAGGGCAAAGTACTGGAGTTTCAGCTTTAGCATCATTCCTTCCAAAGAAATCCCAGGGCTGATCTCCTTCAGAATGGACTGGTTGGATCTCCTTGCAGTCCAAGGGACTCTCA
>SJYT01062493.1:112381-125503 GCA_006410635.1 Cephalophus harveyi | reverse complement strand
ACTTTATATTTTGTATTGGAGTAGAGATGATTAACAATGTTGTGATAGTTTCAGGTGGATGGCAAAGGGACTCATTGGTGACCCCATGGACTGTAGCCTACCAGGCTCCTCTGTCCATGGGATTTTCCAGGCAATAGTACTGGAGTGGATTGCCATTTCCTTATCCAGGGGATCTTCCCAACCCAGGGATCGAACCTGGGTCTCCCACATTGTAGACAGACGCTTTACCGTCTGCGCCACAAGGGAAGTATATGTGTATCCATTCTCCCTCAAATACCCTCCCATCCAGGGTTCCACATAACATTGAACAGAGATCCATGTGCTATACAGTAGGACCTTGTTGGTTATCCATTTTATTTTTTTTTAATTTGTTTATTTTTAATTGAAAGATAATTGTTTAGCAGTATTGTGTTGGTTTCTACCAGACATCAACATGAATATAGCAGTGTGTACATGTCCAACCAAAACTCCCTAACTATCCCTTCCCTCTTATTCTTCCTCCCAGCAACCATAAGTTCATTCTTTAAGTCTGTGAGTCTGTTTCTGTTTTGTAAATAAGTTAATTTGTATCATGTCTTTTTAGATTCCACACATAAGGGATGTCATACAATGTTTCTACTTCTCTCTCTGACTTACTTCACTCAGTATGACAATCTCTAGGTCCATCAGCGTTGCTGCAAGTGACATTATTTGTTTTTAATGGCTGAGTAATATTCCATTGTATATATGAACCATATCTTCTTTATCCATTCCTCTGTTGATGGACATTTAGATTGCTTCCAAGTTTGGGCAATTATAAACAGTGAGTGCTGCAATGAACATTTGGGTACATGTACCCTTTTAGGCCATGTTTGTCTCCCAATACATGGCCAGAAGTGGGATTGCAGGGTCATATGGTAGCTGTAAGAAAATGTACCAAAATATTTTTTATGAATAATCTAACAGTGAACTTTTACAAGATTGACATTATAAATCAGAATCATGTTTAAGATCATGACAGTGTTTTCTCTGGTACTATCAGCTGCTAGATTGATTGTGTGGTCACTATAATACACATTTATGACACCAAATGGATGCTAATTTTCAAATGAAGTTGGTGGTTGAGCAAGATATTTTGAGGCTTGTTCTGTCAGCATAGGATTCTACTGGGGGCAAGGCTGCCACCATATTATTAAGCCTTCCCTTCTCTCTACTGGGGCTTCCTAGGTGGCACTAGTGGTAAAAAAAAAACCCTGCCTGCCAATGCAGGAGATGTAAGAGACTGAGAGCTTATGGTGAACAGTGTTGGATTTGTGATCTCTGAAGAAGATTTAACTTTGGGACCAGGGACCAGGCTTGATCACTCAAGAGCTTTTGTATAGCAGAGTTTTATTAAAGTATAAAAATGAACAGAGAAAGCGTCTGACATAGACATCAGAAGGGAAATGGAGAGTGCCCCCCTCACTAGTCTTTAGCAAGGGAATTATATACTTTTTAAAATTAGTTATTACAGGTCAAAAGAATGTCTCAAGGTTGTAAAAATTTTACCAGACCCACTCCCACAACTTGCATTTTAGGACAACAGGATTAAAACTTAACAATAGGAAAATCCTACCAGACACACTCCCATAGCATACATTCTAAGATATCAGGATTAGTCAGAAGGTTTTCAGGAAGGGGAAACTGTCCTCAAGTAGGATACACTGTGGTTATATATTCCCTAGTACAGAGTTTAAACTGAGTTGTTTGTTGTGTAATCATCAGTTTCAGGCTTAAAGAAAAAAAAGTTTTATGTGACTAAGACTAAGGAATGCAGAGAAATTAAAAACAAAACGTTTGTCCTTTCCTCCCCCTTAAGAATTCCAGACCTCTCTCTCCTTGGGGACCTCCGGATTTCTTATCAACCTGCCTAGGAATTGACTCTTATTCCCCGCTTTTCTTTTAGGAGAATTGTGTTGCCAAAGGAAAGGGGCATCATTTTCATTCCATAACTACTTCCTGCTGTTGAAGGGCGCCGTCCCTAAATTGTTGAGGCAACATATTCTCCTAACCCTCATATTGAGGGTATCTGATCCAGGTGCCCCAAATAATAGTTGGAGGAGTCTGTGGGACTCTTAGGAGCCTGGACAACTATTTGTAACTTAAAAGCTTTCAAATGGTTAGAAACAAATCCAGTTACACAGTTACAGATGCAGGGAGCAAATAGTAAAAACAGAACAATTAGAGTTATTACATTTAAGATAGGCTTCCATCAAGGGGAGCTAGTTAACATTTCCCAAAGTGAGGTGACTGAGGCTTCAGGAGAATCCATAGCCTGTTCATGTGTTTAGTAAAGTGAGTAACAGTAGTACTCATATATGGTATATATGTACAACACTGGGTATGAATAAGAGCACAAGTTCCTCCTTGTATGGCTGTTAGAATATCTAAGGCCAATCTGTTTTGTAAAAGCACCTTTCTAATTTGTATTTGTTCGGCATTAAGGGCTGAAATAGCTTTTTGAGACTCTCGTAAAGCCTGTTGAGTAAAGTTAGAGCATCAACTCGTAGTATAACACCTGTAGTTCCCAGAGAGGGAATGAATATTGCAGCCAGATAATCAACAGTGAAATACAGACCTTGCCCAGTGAGTTTTAAGGTGTGGCAGATTAGCAGGTTTTTCTGGAAGCTCTGAAAATATGGAGCTGTGAGTAAAAGGTAAACCTAGGGTGCATCTCTGGAGAAGGCAATGGCAACCCACTCTAGTACTCTTGCCTTGGAAATCCCATGGATGGAGGAGCCTGGTAGGCTACAGCCCATGGAGTCGCGAAGAGTTGACGCAACTGAGTGATTTCACTTTCACTTTTCACTTTCATGCACTGGAGAAGGAAATGGCAACTCTTGTCTGGAGAATCCCAGGGATGGGAGCCTGGTGGGCTGCCATCTATGGGGTCGCACAGGGTCGGACATGACTGATGTGACTTAGCAGCAGCAGCAGGGTGCATCTCCCTATCCAACCAGGGGGAAGCCATGCCCATATGTAAGAGCCACATATCCAGTAGGTCCCGTTTGGAGCAAAGCAGCGTGACTGAGGGTCCAGTCCCAGTGAGTGCCTGGCCAGACAAAGGGAGGACCTGAGCTTATATGCAGCAAAATAGTCATTAAACCAAGATAATGTATAATCAAAGTTGAAAGTCACATTATGTCCATAGTTAAGGTACAAAGTGTTACACCAGTTCATTTTAGGATTGCCAAATATCATCAGATTAAAGAGAGGCATCACACGTGATTGTTGTTGGTGAAGATATTCACAGAGTTGAAGAAAGTCTTTTCCTTGAAATGGAGAAACCCGCCATAGGAAACCTTCAACTGATGAAGAGGGGAGTGCTCTGCAGACCCAGAAATTAGACTGATTGTGGAATGCAGTGTAAGAACGAGCCCAGGACAGGAAGGCATTGTCTTGAGGGTTAAACAGCAGACTCAGGACTTTTGGAATCAGCAGAAGTAGGCCCACATAGATAATCAGGCCCATCTGAAAAGTAAAAGGTGAAAGCATAGAGGATAAAGACATAAAACAACATTGTTTAGTTTTGGTCAGGGTGCCACTTTTTAACTCGAGTGTGGTGCACCCAGGAATCAATTCCTGGTACCTTGACAGCTGTGGGAGAAGAAAGAATAACCTGATAAGGGCCTTCCCAGAGGGGCTCGAGAGATTGGCCTCCAGATCTCAAAGTCTTTATCAGGACCTTGGTGCCTGGTTAAGCAGTGGCTTGTTTGACTCAGAGGCTGGGTCAGGAGTCACCTCCCAGAGTTTCCATAATGTCTCTTGAAAGGCTGAAAGCTGAGTCATATAGTTAGTTAACTCTAAGGTTTCTATAACAATGTCTGTGCATAAGAAAGGTCTTCTATAGATACTTTCAAAGGGGGACAGTCCTTCGTTTTTAGGGGCAGTCCGAGCCCTCATTAAAGCTATGGGTAGAACTTTAAGCCAATTATCCTGAGTCTCTTGAGTTGATTTATGCAGATATCTCTTAATAATGTCACTAGCCTTTTCTATCTTCCTTGAAGATTGGGGTCTCCAGGAACAGTGTAAGTGATATTTATTCCTAGAACTTTTGACACCCCTTGAGTTACAGCAGCTTTAAAGGCAGAGCCATTGTCACTCTGGAGGCTCTGTGGCAGCCCAAACCTGGGAATAATTTCACTGATTAAAAATTTTATAACTTCCTTAGCCTGTCTACTACAGCAGGGAAAGGCCTCAATCCATCCAGTAAAAGTGTCTACCCAGACCTGCAAGCAAGAAAATCCATTTGTTTTTGGCATATGAATAAAAGAAACCACAGCCTCATTTATTATTCATAAATCTTGAACTAGTTTCCATTTATAATTTGACTTTTTCACACCCAAAATAGGAGTGTTGCATGGACTATTACATGGAATTAATAGCCCCTGCTCCTTTAAATTCTCAATGATGGGTTTTAACCTTTCCTTAACCTCAAGCTTTAGTGGGTACTGCTTTTGATGTGGAAATAGGTGAGGGTCTTTGAGCTTGATAATGACAAGAACAGCATTTTGTGCTCAATCCACCATTTTTCCATCAGTCCACAATTTAAGATTTACATTTTGTTCAATTAATGGGAAAGAAAGAGCAGGTTCCATGTTCATGAAAACAGAGGCCTGGACCTTACTCAATATATCCCTCCCCAGAAGGGGTGAGGGAGACTCCAGCATGATCAGAAACTCGTGAGAAAATAGCACAGAGTCCCAGCTGCAGCTTCAGTTCAGTTCAGTTCAGTTCATTTGCTCAGTCGCATTTGACTCTTTGTGACCCCATGAATCGCAGCACGCCAGGCCTCCCTGTCCATCACCAACTCCCAGAGTTCACTCAGACTCGCATCCATCGAGTCAGTGATGCCATCCAGCCATCTCATCCTCGGTCGTTAGGCTTTTTAGCTCCTCTTCACTTTCTGCCATAAGGGTGGTGTCATCTGCATATCTGAGGTTATTGATATTTCTCCCGGCAATCTTGATTCCAGCTTGTGTTTCTTCCAGTCCAGCGTTTCTCATGATGTACTCTGAGGATGACTAAAATAATAGCATTTGGCTGGTCCTGACAGTCCCATTACAGTAGTGGATCAAGAGGAAAGTGGACCAAGGGCTTCAGCGAGCACAGAGAAATTTGCCCCAGTGTCCAAAAGAAAATCGACTGATTGGCCCCCCACAGTTATTAATACCCGGGGTTCCTCCGGTGTTATTATGATGGGAGCTTGTGTGGGAACCCCTGGGCACCTTTAGTTCTGATTGTCCCAAGAGCCTGACCCTTGGGGCTGATACCTCTGGGGGCAGTCTCTCCTCCAGTGTGGTCCTTTACAGACTGGACAGGTAGCCAGGGGCAGCTTAGATGCCTGAGAGCAACTTTGCTTGAGATGGTTCTCTTTTCCACAGTAATAGCAAGCCCACCCCTTTTCATCTGGGTTCCTCTGGGCATTTTTCCTCAGGCTGCTTCAGAGCAGATCTAACAGCCATTGTTGGGGCTTCAGTCTTTCCCTGGTCATTTTTTTTTTTTTTTGCCTCCTATTTTCCTCCTCATATTCTCTACTGTAATATACTGTCTGAGCCAGCTGAAGAAGTTTTTCTAAAGACTTATTCAGTCCTAACGCCTGTTTTTGTAACTTACAGAAGATATCTGGAGCTGACTGAGTGAGAAATTTATCTTTTAAGATCATTTCTCCTCTGTACTTTCAAGATCAACATCAGTAAACTTGCAGAGAGCTTCCTGTAGTCTATCTAGGAATTTACCAGGAGCTTATCAGGAGTTTCCAAATTTGCTGGCATGTTGAGTGCAGCACTTTCACAGCACCATCTTTCAGGATTTGAAACAGCTCCACTGGAATTCCATCACCTCCACTAGCTTTGTTCATAGTGATGCTTTCTAAGGCCCACTTGACTTCACATTCCAGGATGTCTGGCTCTAGATGAGTGATCACACCATCGTGATTATATGGGTCGTGAAGATCTTTTTTGTACATTTCTTCTGTGTATTCTTGCCACCTCTTCTTAATATCTTCTGCTTCTGTTAGGTCCAGACCATTTCTGTCCTTTATCGAGCCCATCTTTGCATGAAATATTCCCTTGGTATCTCTAATTTTCTTGAAGAGATCTCTAGTCTTTCCCATTCTGTTGTTTTCCTCTATTTCTTTGCATTGATCACTGATCCAAGGCCAAATTTGCCTGTTACTCCATGTGTTTCTTGACTTCCTACTTTTGCATTCCAGTCCCCTATAATGAAAAGGACATCTTTTTTGGGTGTTAGTTCTAAAAGGTCTTGTATGTCTTCATAGAACCATTCAACTTAAGCTTCTTCAGCATTACTGGTTGGGGCATAGAGTTGGATTACTGTGATACTGAATAGTTTGCCTTGGAAATGAATAGAGATCATTCTGTCGTTTTTGAGATTGCATCCAAGTACTGCATTTTGGACTCTATTGTTGACCATGATGGCTATTCCATTTCTTTGGATGGAATGATGCTGAAGCTGAAACTCCAGTACTTTGGCCACCTTATGTGAAGAGTTGACTCATTGGAAAAGACTCTGATGCTGGGAGGGATTGGGGGCAGGAGGAGAAGGCTGACTCGATGGATATGAGCCTGAGTGAACTCTGGGAGTTGGTGATGGACAGGGAGGCCTGGTGTGCTGCGATTCATGGGATCGCAAAGAGTCGGACACGACTGAACAACTGAACTGAACTATCAGGAGTTTCCTTTTCTCCCTCTTCTATGTCAGTCGACCTAACATAGTTTAAAGTCTTAGCAGGTTCACTTGGGTCTACAAGAATCTGGTAAAGTGGTTCCCACCCTCTTTTAGCCATGTTATAGTCCCAGTCTGTCTCTGCTATGGGAACTGTTTGGCTCCCCATAGGGAAGAGAGCTATTTCATGTTCCCTCTTTCCTCCTTGCCTCACACTCAAGCCATTCATCTCCAAAAGCAGTAGCTTCCCCCAAAACTTGAACTCTCAAGTCAGGAGTCAAAATCTCTCCCAAGACATACATTACATCTCTCCAAGTAAGCTCATAAAGTAAAGTTAGTCCCTTAAAGGCTTCTGTGTACTTTTCTGGATCCTCTAGATAGTCTCCAATATCTCTCTTTATCTGTTGTACCTCTGGGTAAGAAAAGGGCTTATGGATTGGTTATTTTTCCCAGTGGGGGCTTCCTCAAGAGGCAGTAAGTTATGTGGCTGTTCCTCAGCCCCTCTAGCTACCCTTTGCATACATTCCCAGGGATAGATTAGAGAAAGCTGCTTTTTATCATCTTCATCCTCTTTCTTGTCCTTGGTTTTGGTTGTCTGTGCCTCCTCTACTTTGACTGTCTGAGTTCCTATTGAAACCAAAGTAGTCTGAGACTGCCTTGGAACTGGGGTTGTTTGAACTTCTATTGAGACTGAGGCAACCTTTCCTGGAGGGATTCTTGACCCTCATCTGGCTCAGTTGTGAGCCCAAGATAAAGAGGCAGAAGCAGAGTGAGAGGACAGGAGGGAGCTGAAGGCTTTACACCCAAATCTGTACCCTTAGGACATAAGTCTGGCATATCTCTCAGGGAGAAAAAGAGTAACACATATTGCACTTCTACCCATTTGCCTTACCTTCTACAGAACCGGTCTAGTTGTAAAACAGTATCATAATTAAAGAGATCCTTCAACCGGCCATTGTCTGCCACCCTCCATTGTATATTGTGGCCATGCAGATTTGCCAAAGAAAGTCAGGTGTGTCTTCTTTAAACTCTGGGGGTCAAACGTATCCCAGTTTTTCAGGACACAATCCAAGGGTTGAGTCTGTAACTTTGAGTACCTCCGCTCTGTAAGAGAGAAAAAAGCAGCGACCAGCGCCTTTGCTTCCTTCCATCAGAGGCGTCCCTCCCTGCTCTAGATGGGGGTGTAGACAGACTTTCCACTGAAACTTCCCTTCCTTGGCTGGGCTTAGTTTGTCCCTTACCCACACAGGCACCTTACTCGTCCCTCCTGGTTCTACCAATGAAGCAGGGTGGAGATGCACCAGGGGTAGACCTGATGGCATCCCGAATTTATTTCTAGTTCCATACCACCACGACCTTTGTTTGATTTGCCAGAGGAGTTTCCCAGAATGTTTCCCAAGCTAGTAAGCTAGTACTACTAGAGGAAGCATCCATCTTATGTGTCCCCGTTCACATTCCTGAGTACAGTCCTGACGGCAGTTGAAGCAATGAATCATTGCCGTATCAGTAAACCACTGGAGAGCTTTATCTAGTCCACTAAGAATTAATACTATGAAAAGAAGAAGCCCACTGTACTCCCAAGCTGGGATTCTGAACCTATGTTCTTAGAAACCTCATGTTCGCTGGCAAGTCTGGGTTCCCACGACTACCAAGCTTGGCGTCTAAGTAAAAGTATATAGTAATGGCATGAATCACAAGTCCATTGAAAGTCTAAGATTTGACAGATTAAGCTGGTAGTTCTAACTTCCCACACAATTTTGAAATGGTCAGAGACCAGGAAAAACTGATTGAGAAAGGAAAGTTTGGCCCACATGCTTTGTCCATGTCTGGTTGCTCCCCTCACAGGGAACTTGGGTGTCTCTTGCCATTGGTTGGTTGGTATAAACCCTGGACAAGGCTCCCCTTTTTGGGAGAAGATTCCCCTAAGATTCCCCCTTTTGGGGGAAGCCTTCAGTCATTACAAGGCACAGTGAAATCACAGAGCAGGGCTCATCCCTTGCTTCATGCAGAGTGTGCTATTCATTCACATAAGCACACAGAAGAGTTAGTAAAGTAAAGCAGAAAATGTGTATACTGAGAAAGCAGAGTGGCTAGAGCTCTGAGTGTTCTTACTTTGCCCTGAAGATCCCGGACGAGCCTCCAAGATAATAGCTTATGGTGAATGGTGTCGAATTCGTGATCTCCAAAGAAGAAGATTTAACTTTGGGACCAGGGACCAGGCTTGATCACTCAAGGGCTTTTATATAGCAGAGTTTTATTAAAGTATAAAAAGGGACAGAGAAAACTTCTGACATGAACATCAGAAGGAGGACGGAGAGTGCCCCCTTACCAGTCTTTAGCAAGGGAATTATATACTTTTTAAATTAGCTGTTACAAATCAAAAGAATGTCTCAAGGTTGTAAAAGTTTTACCAGACCCACTCCCATAACTTACATTTTAGGATAACAGGATTAGAATTTAACAATAGGAAGAGCCTACCAGACCCACTCCCATAGCATATATTCTAAGATACCAGGATTAGTCAGAAAGTTTTCAGGAAGAAGAAACTGTCCTCAAGCAGGATACATTGTTGTTATATAATGCCTAGTACAGAGTTTAAGAGTCGGACACGACTGGGTGACTGAATTGAATTGAATTGAACAGAGTTTATAAACTGAGTTGCTTGTTGTGTAATCATCAGTTCCAGGCTTAAAGAAAAAAAAAAAAAACATGTGACTAAGACTAAGGAATGTAGAGAAAAAACAAAACAAAACATTTGTCCTTTCCTCCTCCTTGAAAATTCCAGACCCCTATCTCTTCCTCAAGAACCCCAGACCCCTCTCTCCTCCGGGACCCCCAGACTTCTTATCAACCTGCCTAGGAATTGACTCTCAAGATGTGGGTTCGATCCATGGTTTGGGAAGATCCCCTGGAGTAGGAAATGGCAACCCAACTCCAGTATTCTTGCCTGGAGAATCCCATGGACAGAGGAGCCTGGTGGGCTATAGTCCATGCAGTCGCAAAGAGTGGGACACAACTGAAGCAACTTAGCATGTGCTTCTCTCTACTAGTAAGCAGATAAGTCTAAGGATATCTATTCTGCATCTGTTGGACTTGAACTTTGGTCATGGTGATATACTTCAGTTGAAGCAGTCACCTTCAAAAAAGCTCTGTGCATTGCTTGAGAAAGTTGCTTTCTTAACTGTTCAGAAATAGTTGTGTTATCTAGTTTAATAGTATAAATGATAGCACTGAAATCAATCCCTGAAAGCATAGACTTATAATATAGTTTAATCTCTGTTATTTGGCCTTCTATTTAAGTCTGTATAAAATGCTTGGTGCTTTAGAGAGGAATTTATCTTCTTCATTAATTCATCAAAGAATACTCATACTTAATATGGTATAAACTGTCAATCTATGTCCCTACTTATTTAACTATTTAAAAATACTTAATAATTGTCTTTGAATATAAAATTAATGGCTTTCACATCATCAATTGTAGTAGCATTTAAGTTTTGTGAAGATCAATATACATTTATGCTTCAACAGTTTGAAAGAATTTCAATATGTAAAGCCCATGAATTTTTTTTTTACTCCAAGTTATATCTAGAATACTTCTCTCCAAATACATCTGGAATTTGAATGTGAACATTCTGATAATGACAAAAAATCAGAATTATATGCCTTATTCATTCACAAGTGTTGACTAAATATCAGGGTAATCTATATACTCTCATATGACCTTTGATTAGTGTAAATAAAAAGATACCAGAAATGATATGTTTTATTTATTTATGTTTTGCCTTCCAAGGGCCAAGACAGATGCCAATTTTGTCTCTATAAAGCCTTATGTTGGGTCTAGTTTCAGCTTAGACAGTCTCAGGACCAGGTTTTGAAACAGTCCTCCTTCACTTGACTTTAATCTTCTAACTCACTATGATCCTACTACTTCCCTTCTTTCATGGCCACATCTTTCAACAATGGTCTTTCACTTTTCCTTCTATTTCTGCATTAGTCACACTCTCATTTATTCATCAAAGAAGCTCTGAACGTTACAATATGGCAGGCAGTGTGCTAGGTACTGGATATAACAACTAAGAACTAAACATTCCCTTTTCCCAAGCAGTTTCTACTGTAGGGGTGGAAAGATCAGTAAACATGTGATTTCTATATATACAGTGTGTGATTAATTCTGTGAGGCAGGGGAACACAGTGTGTGTGTGTGTGTGTGTGTGTGTGTGTGTGTATTTGTTATTTATTGCTGCTCAACAAATTACCTCAAAACTTAGTGGCTTAAAACAACATAATCTCATAGTTTCTGTGTGTCTGGAATTTGGGAATGACTTGACTGGGTGGTTCCAGCTCAGGGTTGCTCATGTTATTGGAGTCACAATGTTGGCTAGGGCTGCAGTCTCTGAAGACTTGACTGGGGATGGAGGATCTGCTTCCAAGATGGAGCACTCATGTAGCTATTGGCAGGAGGCCTCAGTTCTTTGCCATATGTGCCACTTTATTGTGCTGTTTGAATGTCCCCATATGGCAGCTGGCTCGCATAGAGAGAGTGGTGAGACAGAGAGGGAGAGAGGATGAGAGGGAGAAAAGCAGAGAGCAAGAAAGATGCAATGCTTTTTATGACTGAGTTTCAGAAATCACACATCGCCACATTTGCCACTTTTTAACAGCTAGACAAGCTAAATCTGACCTACTCTCAGTGGGAAGGGAATTAGGCTCTGCCTTCTGCAGTAGTCTTAAAGACTTTGTGGACATATTTTAAAACTATCACAATTTTTGAAAGAATATCTGTAAGAATAAATGCAACAATTTAAACAAAAATTATCTCTTGGTGGTGAGACTATGTTATTGATTTATTTGTATTTTAATTGCTTACATGGACATGGATGTATTAAAATAATACTGTATACCTATGTATTTTTAAATAGACCACAAAAAATGTTATATAATGTTGACACTGAAGAATGCTAAACACATTTCTTGAAACATTCTCAGTGAACTTACTTAAGATGATTTGGCAGAAACAGTTCCATGATATAGAACTTCTGAAGTATATACCACATTATCCCCAGTTTACAAGTGATGGAACCAAGATATAAAGAGGTTAATTGAGGATAACCAACTGCCCAAGGTCTTAAGGTAAATAAGTGGCATAGATGAGGTTTGAATCTAGGTAGCCTGGTTCCACAGCCCAAGCTCTTAAACTAAATGAAACATCCGCAGTACATAGTGGACTATATAACACTGTATATCAGACAAACAATAGCTCAGAAAGATGAAAGAGCCAGAACTGATCTATTCAGGCAAAGCTTCACAGAAGAAGCAAACAGTGAGCTGTGCCTTGAAGGAAAAAAAAAAAAGGAATTTAAGTGATGTAGGGATGACATTCCAAATGAAAGGAGTAACCTGGTGAGAGTCCATAAATGGGTTGAGAAAACTGGTCCTGGTATAGTGGAAGGGTTCCTGGTGAGCTGTGTGATTTAAGGCAAAATGGAGTGAGGTGAGGGATAAGAGTGAACTGCCAGAATTACAGGAGCTCTGGCTGCAGGCAGGAGGGTTTCCCCTTAATCTGTGTTCACACACAAACTTGGAGTTCTTCACCTTTTGCCACCAGGAAGCAACCTAGAAATTTTCTGGCCCATGCCTTTTATTTAAAAAATGGGGGACTACAAGAAGGCATCAGAGGGCAGACACACGGAAATCATACTCACAGAAAACTAGTCAATCTAATCACACTAGGACCACAGCCTTGTCTAATTCAATGAAACCAAGCCATACCTGCGGGGCAGCCCAAGATGGGCAGGTCATGGTGGAGAGGTCTGACAGAATGTGGTCCACTGGAGAAGGGAATGGCAAGCCACTTCAGTATTCTTGCCTTGAGAACCCCATGAACAGTATGAAAAGGAAAAATTATAGGATACCTAAAGAGGAACTCCCCAGGTCATTAGGTGCCCAATATGCTACTGGAGATCAGTGGAGAAATAAGTCCAGAAAGAATGAAGGGATGGAGCCAAAGCGAAAACAATGCCCAGTTGTGCGTGTGACTGGTGATAGAAGCAAGATCAGATGCTGTAAAGAGCAATACTGCATAGGAACCTGGAATGTCAGGTCCATGAATCAAGGCAAATTGGAAGTGGTCAAACAAGAGATGACAAGGGTGAACATCAACATTCTAGGAATCAGCGAACTAAAATGGACTGGAATGGGTGAATTTAACTCAGATGACCATTATATCTACTACTGTGGGCAGGAATCCCTCAGAAGAAATGGAGTAGCCATCATGGTCAACAAAAGAGTCCGAAATGCAGTACTTGGATGCAATCTCAAAAACGACAGAATGATCTCTGTTCGTCTCCAAGGAAAACCATTCAATATCACAGTTATCCAAGTCTATGCCCCAACCAGTAATGCTGAAGAAGCTGAAGT
>SJYT01062493.1:95293-112308 GCA_006410635.1 Cephalophus harveyi | reverse complement strand
GGTGTTGGAGAAGACTCTTGAGAGTCCCTTGGACTGCAAGGAGATCCAACCAGTCCATTCTGAAGGAGATCAGCCCTGGGATTTCTTTGGAAGGAATGATGCTAAAGCTGAAACTCCAGTACTTTGGCCACCTCATGAGAAGAGTTGACTCATTGGAAAAGACTCTGATGCTGGGAAGGATTGGGGGCAAGAGGATAAGGGGACAACAGAGGATGAAATGGCTGGATGGCCTCACGGACTCGATGGACATGAGTATGAGTGAACTCCAGGAGTTGGTGATGGACAGGGAGGCCTGGCGTGCTGCGATTCATGGGGTCGCAAAGAGTCGGACATGACTGAGCGACTGAACTGACTGAACTGAAGGCCTGTAGGAGAAACTGATTCACTCTCTTCCCAATTTTGTTTTACTTATTCTATTATGTTAGGAATTGTTAGAATGTTAGGGCATTTTTCTTCATTCAAAGTCCTGAATTACTATGTTTTTACAGTTAGATTCTTTTCTAATACAAATAATAGTGTTTTCTAAAATTGACCACTGCAATTTTTAATGTATTCCATCATAATTGAACTTATTCCATCATAATTGAACTTATCCCATCATAATTGAACTTATTCTCTCATAATTGAACTTACATATGCTAAACCAGGATGCTGCCATTAGTGCCATCACTGCCCATTTCCAAAATTATCCAGGGAATTTCCTGTTGATGTGGGAGATATATTTGTTTATTTACATGTTCTGGATACAAAGGACTTTTAAAACCAGATGTACAAATCTGTTCCCAAGGATTTAGCACCTTATAGCTCATGAAAACTTCAAATTCAACAGAATTAGACCATTTTCAACAGACACTGGTATCTTATTATTCTTAGATGTAATTTCCAGGATGAAAAGTTTTAAACTATCCAAGTAACAAACAATACCATATTTGCCTTCTTTTCTGCTATTTATTCAAAGTTTATGTTGAAATGAAGAACCTAAAGAGCTGAGATCAGTCCTCAATGATAGTACCCATTTCACGCCATGGGCTTTTAGGTGATGTCATACTAATTACCTGGAAAGGCTGGATGAAATAATTTTTTCCCTTTGATGAGTAATGATAACTGGTTTTATCCTGCTCTCTCTGTTTTTCCAGCAAGAATCCAAGGAGTCTGCTACAAATTGGATATGGACCCCAAGTTCTGAAACACATCAAGTCTTCTCATTCAGACTGAAGATCAAAATAATTCAGAGTATGCACAGATAGCCCTAGGAACTAAACGAGACATCTTTACTTTGCTGGTAACTCCCAAGATACCAACACTGCCTCATTCACGGGCTCTAGTAGTTACCAAGAGTGAGTTATAGTTTGCTTTTGCTGCCTCCTGTCTCCTCCCTCCCTCTCTCTTTCCCTTTCTTCCCAGAAACAAGGCAAGAGAAACAATATACACTTATTGCCAGGGCAGGGGCAATTCAAAGCCAATCAAGGAAAAGAACTATCTATGTGACATTATCAAAGAGGTTAGGCCATTAGCAGGGTGATTAATGTACCCGATGCTGCCTCTCATTAAGGGTCAAGTCTCCTTAGTAGCTAATGTGGGCAAAATGATCTTCTAGCATCCATTAAGGCTCTCAGATAAATGCCCAAGAGAATTAATTCAATGGCTACCTCTACTTGGGAACACTGTTCTCCCATGACCCAGACCTTCTTACCCAGCTACAGTACTCACCTACCTTAGGTGACTCATTGGGCTCAGATCCACTCCCAGGGTGCTGCTCGGCTTTTCACTCTTCCTGCCTTTTGGAGACCTCTTATCCAGAGATCCTCGTGGCTATCTATCTTTCAGAGCTTCCTTTCCTTTATCCTGCATCATTCAATCAACCTAAATTGGCCCCATTTTGTGTTACTTCTCAGGTTTTTTTATGCAGTACCATTTCCTCTGCATTTTTCTTGTCTCTGATTTTTCTTTGGTCACAATTTTTATTCTTTAAAACTTTACTATGGTAATTTAAAAAAGAAAGTTGCTCCTGCTAATGGTGATTATGTTGTGGGTGTATAATATACACATTTAGCAAATGTTTCCGAAGGACAACATAATATGTTTTCCCTCTCCATATATGTTTATGTGTGAATTTTTAACTCCATGACTTTATTTTGGAGTGAAATTAGGCTATAGATGTTATATCAGGAGAAGAACATTTTAGCTCAATACCTGGTTATTCATTTACAATTTCTGTTCACATATTAGTCATATTTCTGCTGGGAGAATGCTGCTTTTTATAAAGCAACTTCTTAGATCTTAGTAGTTCATGACAATAAGCATTTTTTCCTCACTCTTAGTTCTATAGGTTGGCCAGGGAAGCAGCAAATAGGTACATGTGATTGAAATACACACGGGGAGGGTGTCAGTAGGAAACAAGTGGAAGAAGATGAGATTGAACAGGCAAGCAGGTGGCAGGTTTAGAAGGGCTTCATGCAGCAAGGAGACCGTGGGGAATCCCAGAACTTTTAAAGTAAAGAAGTGGCATGATTTTATTCTAGAGAATAGCACTGATCCTGTGTGGAAGGTGGGCTGAAGCTGACTTTCCCTGGAGTCACATGCCCACCTGGAAGGCTGTGATAGGAGTTGAGACAGGAACTGGTGAGCTTGTGAAATAGGATCTGTGCCATAAAAATAGAGTACAGAACACAGATAATAGAATGCAAAATTAGCAGTATATTGGATGTAGGGAGAAAGGAAGAGAAGAAGCCAGGATGAAATTAGGGTTCAAAGGTCACCTGGGAAGTGAGTTGTGCAGCCCGGACAGAGTAGATGAATACAGGAGAAACAGGGAGGAAAATGAGGCCACTGGCATCCTGTGCAGATCTTGCCAGTGTATAGAGGAATAGGTACACCAATTTGTTTTCTTAGCCACAGATTTAATTCAGAATGTGGGAGAGGTAGCTAGATGATGACAGTGAAGATGGTGATAACAATTGCCATTGATGTTGACAATAAGCTAGATGCTATCTCCTTCCATGCATTTTCTCATTTGATCCTCACAACAATTCTATAGAAGAAGTACTTTTAGAAAACTTTATATTGGAGTATATTCAATTTACAGTGTTGTGTTAGTTTCAGGTATGTAGCAAAGTGATTTAGTTATACATATAGATGCAAGGAAGAACTATACAAAAAAGGTCTTAATGACCTGGATAACCACAGTGGCGTGGTCACTTACCTAAGGCTGATCATCCTGGATTGTGAAGTCAAGTGGGCCTTAGGAAGCATTACTATGAACAAAGCTAGTGGAGGTAACGGAATTCCAGCTGAGCTGTTTAAAATCCTAAAAGATGATGCTGTTAAAGTGCTGCACTCATATGTCAGCAAATTTGGAAAACTGCAATGGTCACAAGACTGGAAAAGGTCAGTTTTCGTTCCAATCCCAAAGAAGGGCTATGCCAAAGAATGTTCAAACTATCATATAATTGTCCTCATTTTGCATGCTAGCAAAGTTGTGCTCAAAATCCTTCAAGGTAGGCTTCAGCAGTATGTGAACTGAGAACTTCCAGATGTATAAGCTGGGTTTCAAAGAGGTAGAGGAACCAGAGATCAAATTGCCAACATTCGTTGGATCATGGAGAAAGCAAGGAAATTCCAGAAAAGCATCTACTTTTGCTTCATTGACTACACTAAAGCCTTTGACTGTGTGGATCACAGCAAACTGTGGAAAATTCTTAAAGAGTTGGGAGTACCAGACCATGTTACCCATCCCTTGAGAAACCTGTTTGCAGGTCAAAAAGCAACAGTTAGAACCATATATGGAACAACTGACTGGTTCAAAATTGGGAAAGGAGATTGATGATACTGTATATTGTCACCCTGCTTATTTAACTTCTAGGCAGAGTGCATCATGCTAAATGCCAGGCTGGATAAATCACAAGCTGGAATCAAGATTGCTGAGAGGAATATCCACAGCCTCAGATATGCAGATGATACCACTTTAATGATAGAAAATGAAGAGGAACAAAAGAGCCTCTTGATGAGAGTGAAAGAGGAGAGTGCAAAAGCTGGCTTAAAACTCAGTGTCAAAAAACTATGATCCTGGCATCTCATTCCATCACTTTATGACAAATAGATGGGGAAAAAGTAGACACAGTGACAGATTTTATTTTCTTGGGCTCCAAAATCACTGTGGACAGTGACTGCAGCCATGAAATTAAAAGATGTTTGCTTCTTGGAAGAAAAGCATATTAAAAAGCAGAGACAACACTTTACTGCCGAAAGTCCATATAGTCAAAGCTATAGTTTTTCCAGTAGTTATTTATGGATGTGAGAGTTGAACCATAAAGAGGGCTGAGCACTGAAGAATTGATGCTTTCAAATTGTGGCGCTGGAGAAGATTCTTGAGAATACCTTGGACTGCAAGGAGATGAAGCTAGTTAATTCCAAAGGAAATCAACACTGAATATTCATTGGAAGGACTGTTGCTAAAGCTGAAGCTCCAATACTTTGGCCACTTGATGCAAAGAGCCAACTCATTGGAAAAGACCCTGATGCTGGGAAAGACTGAAGGCAAAAGAAGAAGGGGGTGGCAGAAATGAGGTGAGGTGGTAAGATAGTATCACCAACTCAATGGATATGAATTTGAGCAAACTCTGGGAAACAGTGGAGGACAGAGGAGCCTGGCATGCTGCAGTCCATGGCGTTGCAGAGTCGGATATGACTTGCTGACAGAACAGTATCAACATAGATATATCTATTTTTCAGATTACAGAGTATTGAGTAGAGTTCCTTGTGGTATACAGTAGGTTCTTTTGATCTATTTTACATATAGTAGTATGTATATATTAATTTAATATCCTTGTTTCACAAGTGAGGAACCTGCTGGGTAGAGTTGATGAGGTTATAAAGGCACACAGTTGATGAGTAGTAGAGAAATTTGATCAAGTGTGTCTGTCTCCTCTCTACTTCCACTGTGGTGAGGTGTTTGTAACTCCATGCCTGGCCTTAATATTCAGGCAGGGCTGGCTGGCCTATGCCCAAAGGGATGATTTCACACTTTTTGAAGTCTGCTTGAAATAGTCTGGATCTTATAAGGCAGTTCCTTTCTTTACACGATCATTGACTGATTGTAGCGTCTTCACGACAATCATCTCCCTAGCTAATAAAGTTGACCCCCTGACATGAGTAGCAGTTTTTCATTTCATAAAAATCTTTCACACACATCTTCTTATTCGTTCCTTACAAAAATGCTGTAGATGTTATGATCACCAAAGGTCTGCAAGCTTTTTCCTTAAAATGTCTGATTGTATGTATTTTAAGCTTTGGGAGCCATATGGTGTCTGTCTCAACTACTCAACTCTGCCCCCACAGCATTAAAGCAGGTAGCAATGATACATAAATGAACAATCATGTCTGTATTCTAATAAAGTTTTCTTTATAGAATTCGGTGACCAGCTATATTTGGTCTACGAGCCATAGTGTGCTAACTCTTGTTCCAGATGAATGAGCTTCCATTCAAAGTGGTTAAAATGATCCTCCCAATCTCATGCAACTTAGAGAAGTAGAAATGGAACCTAGGTTTCCTGTTTATTCATTCAGTAAGTATTTGAGTCCTTATTATGTGTCATGCTCATACATGCTCAATTGCTTCAGTCGTGTCCAACTTTTTGCAACCCTATGGACCATACCCGCCAGGGTCCTCTCTCCATGGGGATTCTCCAGGCAATAATACTGGAGTGGGTTGCCATTTCCTCCTCCAGGGGATCTTTCTGACCCAGGGATCCAATCTGCATCTGTTCTGTCTCCTGCATTGGCAGCCAGGTTCTTTACTACTAGCACCACCTGGGAAGCCCCAGGTGTCACGCATTGTTCTAAGTAGTGGGGATAAAGAAGGTCCAGGCTCCCACGCAGTTTACGTATTCTAGGGAGACAGATGATGAACAAGTACATGAGCAAAGAAGATAACTTCCAAAAATGAGAAGTGCCATGAAGAAAAGAAAGCAGTGTTAAATAGAAAATGACTTTAGCTATGGGAATCAGAGAAAACCTCTCTGAAACAGGAAAAAAAAAATTGAGCTGAAATCTGAGGGAAGAGAATAAGTCAATTACACGGAGACTGGGGGAAGATTTGTTTCAGGCAAGTGGAATAGTGAAAAATAGCAGTGTGGCTAAAGTGAACAAAGGGGAGGGGAAGATCTGAGAAATAGGGGGGGGAGGAATAAGGGTGAGAATTATAAGTCATGACAAAGAATTTTATTCCGAGTGAAGTGGAAAGCCAGTGCTTTTTTGACTATAACATGCTGTTTTTAAATCTCTTTGTGTCTCCTCCGATGCAGAAGCTCACACACATGCTCTAGAATATTATATATTAGTTAATTGGTAGGCTCTGTCACTTAAGTTCCTTCAAGGCATGGAAGATTCATCAACGTGTGGGGATCATTGACGACCTTTGTGAGGGGCCACATTAAATAGATCCTCTCTCATGGGACGTTTCCAAAAACGCTATGCCTAATACATTTGTCCAGGGACAGCACGACAGCCCACTGTTTCCTCCTGGGACAGTGTTGGGCACCATCCAGACCATCTGCTCTGGGCCAGGCTTCCTGGCCATAGGCTCTACCACCATTTGCCAAAACACCCCCAAAAGCCAGGAGTGGGATGTGTCTGACATCACAGCTACTTTGTCAGGATGAGTCATCATAGTGGATCAAGAGATTTGTGGTGATCTAGCTCTAAGTATCTGGAGAAGGAAATGGCAACCCACTCCAGTATTCTTGCCTGGAGAATCCCATGGACGGAGGAGCCTGGTGGGCTACAGTCCATGGGGTCACAAAGAGTCGGACACGACTGAGCGACTTCATTTTAGTATACAATTGCCCAGCTGTGGGTAAGTTTTCTGTCTCCTTTCTCTCCTCTGTAAACTCACAGCACCATTGGGCTGGTGACGTGAAATTATGTATGTTAAAATCTGAGCCAGAGAGTGCTCGTGTGTGCATATGTGCTAAGTCACTTCAGCCTGCTAGGCTCCTCTATCCATGAGGATTCTCCAGGCCAGAATACTGGAGCGGGTTTCCCTGCCTTCCTCCACGGGATCTTCCTGACCCAGGATCGAACCTATGTCTCTTATGTCTCCTGCACTGGCAGGCAGGTTCATTTACCACTAGTGCCACCTGGGAAGCCCCAGCGTGGTCTCAATGAAAGTCAATTCTTTTTCTTTCCCAAGTGCTCTGGTATTTAGTGATTACTAGCTAAAGTCCCATGGAAAGTAGTGATTCATTTACCATCTTCATTTTATTAGGACTGTGAGAAGTACTGAAAAATTACATGAAGCCTTGAAGTAATTGGAAACATTCTGAAGTGATTTGGTCATCTCTAAAATGCCTGCCTTTTCAGAGAGGATCCTTGTGGTGGATCCTGTGATGCTCCTCTGCCCAGATCACCCTTCAGTGACTGTTACCAGCAGTCAGCCTTCAATGTCAGCGGTTTCAGAGATTGCCTTAGTTGCAAATTGCAGCCTCACCAAGGCCACTCCCTTCCCAGATGACTTTTTTCCAATGTCTGATTGAGAAGGGAGTATAACAAACTGACTATCTTGACCCAATGCAGGAAAACTCCCGAGGCTCTGATGCCGCTCAAGAGGGTGAGCTGAGACTGTTGTTGACCTTGCATCACAACCCAGCTTCTCCTGCTATTCAATCCTGCTGCTGTTTCCTTCTTTCCACAGGTGTTGATCCTAACATCACTCCCTAAAAGACATTGTGCCTGTTAAACTTCATCCCGATCTGCTTTCCAGAAAATCCAACTTGTAATGATTTTGTATAGGTGTTTTGCCTTCTTCACATTCCTGTGACCATATATATTAGTGAATCTGGTGCTTGTGTACAATACTTCTCTACAATTGTTAACATTTTATGTCATGTATATCTCTGAAAGGGTATGTGTGTGCTTAGTTACTCAGTCATGTCTGATTCTTTGCAATCCCATGGACTGCAGCCTGCCAGGCTCCTCTATTGATGGGGATTCTCCAGGCAAGAATACTGGATTGGGTTGCCATGCCCTCCTCCAGAGGATCTTCCCAACCCAGGGATCAAACCCAAGTCTCCCACATTGCAGGCAGATTCTTTACCATCTGAGCCACCAGGGAAGCCCATGAATACTGAAAAAATATACGACCTGTGTATTCTTTATGAAAAGATCTTTCTTCCATAAAGTTTTAAAAAATGACACAGAAGTAAAACATTCATTCAAATACCTGAAACCTATAATTTCTCCAGCTAAAAAATTAAAAAATTTTAAATTTAAATTTGATTACAAAATGCCCATTTATTAGGCATGACTGACATGAGATGTATATCGAATGAATGATTAATCACAGTTAGCTAATGAGGACATGTATCTTATCAACATGCAAGGGAAGGAGAAGGAAATACTGGCATTTGAAGAGTTAAGTCAGGGTCAGAAAGATTAAGAAATTTAGAAAAGCATGAGAAAGATGGTATATTTGTTTGAATTCCAGACAGCAAATGATTTTGCTTCTTTTGGAAATTATTTTAAATGCATGTACATGGCAGTGTGTGCCATTATCAGAATGTCCTTGGGCAAATTAGTCTTAGAGAGGTTAAATGAGGGCTGTAGTGGTGATTAAATGAAAAAATGGTTGGATGGTACATGGTAAGTGTTCAGTAAATGTTAGCTGTGGCTGTTGTTGTTATTCAAAGTGGCATCTGGGTAACAGTCTCCAGGGAAGCCTCTCTCAACAGCTAACAGAAAACACTAATGAAGGCCTGTGGGGAAAAATAAACCTCCCAACGTGGAAAATAAAACTGATAGATCATATACTGTCAGAACCTTGAAGAAATTGGAACTAATTTCAGGACAACAAGAGCTGGGTTTGGAAACAAAATGCTCCGTAAAAGGTAGAAAAGTATTTTGTTCTCCACTCACTAGAGATTCACCCAGAGCTTCAAGATGTGAACCAACCAGAAATGTGAGCGTCTTTCTTCCTTTTCTTCTGAGTATGGGAAGGGATGGTACATACACAGATAATAGGTTTTTAGGGCATCGTTTACATGGGGCCATTGTAGAAAGAATCCAGGTTGTAGTGCATGTTGGGAATTATCATTTTTTCACGTAACCCATCAGTTCAGAGAACCAGGCCATCAGGTAGGAAGGAGACATCATCTCACGTGGGACAAAGGTACACAGAGGTAAATTTTGCTTAAATTTGCATATCGACTTGTCATTTTGTTCTAAGTAGGAGAAGTGTATTCTATCACTAGCTGGAAACAGGGTCCAGGATCAAGGACTAAGATGAATAAGTAACAATTAGGCCTGTGAAAAATACTGTAGAACAATGGGGGAGATGTATCTAGAAGACTCAGAAAAATAACAGACTTCTGATAATTATCTACCAATGAATCCAGAGGAAAATGTCAAGAAGCTATTTGACATTTATAACAGCACAGGAAGACATAGTCTTCATAATATAGCTGCAGAATAGAAGGATAGTAACATTAATAAAAAAATCTTATTATAAAATCAAATAAAAATGTCGAAAATCATTTCAAAATGAGAAGATCCATGATTATTTAAAAAGATGGTAGATCTAAAATTCTTTGTTATATTATTAATAAAACTGAAAAGGTTGTGGGGACCAGGTAGTGAGGGTCAGGAATATAAGATTGTGTTATATCTTTTGTCTCAAACAGAAGAGACTCAAAGGATATAATTTCATTTCTCATTCATATAGATGAGTAAAAACAGTTTGTAAAGATAACCTTTAAATAACCACTAGCACAACTGTCAGTTATCATCAAAAAACAGAAAAATGGAAACCAGAAAGAAGTGTTAAATGTATGAAAATATAGAATAAGATGACATAAGCCATAATAATGACAAATGTCAATAGGTTAAATCAGTGGGTTTCAAAATTTCAAGCATTTGAATCTTATTCTCAAAGAAAATGCTACATTTAATTCCAAATGACAAAGCTGTGCTTTTTAAGTTTCATTTATTGATTATAAGATCAATTAATGAGGCCAATGATAATGAGAAAGTCGCCTCCACTGAGTGGATAACACTGTCTTGGATTGTCAGTTTATCTGAAAATTATAGAGTAATGCACTTCCAGTCATAGCACAATTTTTACTAGAACTTGACAAAATGATTCTAAAGAATATTTCGAAAAAGAAGATAAAGTCAACAACAAAGACAAAAAGAAGAGTATGAGGGTGGGTGTAGAGTTGCTATACAAGATATTAAAATGCACTGAAAAACTAATAATTAAAGGCATGATACTACCTCCAGATACTGGTTCCAAATTGGGAAAGGAGTACGTCAAGGCTGTATATTGTCACCCTGCTTATTTAACTTATATGAAGAATACATCATGCAAAATGCCAGGCTGGATGAAGCCCAAGCTGGAATCAATATTGCCTGGAGAAATACCAATAACCTCAGATATGCAGATGACACCACCCTTATGGCAGAAAGCAAAGAGGAACTGAAGAGCCTCTCGATGTACGTGAAAGAGGAGAGTGAAAAAACTGGCTTAAAACTCAACATTCAAAAAACTAAAATCACGGCACCTGGTGCCATCACTTCATGGAAAATAGATGGGGAAGCAATGGTAACAGTGAGAGACTTTATTTTTGGGGGCTCCAAAATCACTGCAGATGGTGATTGCAGCCATGAAATTAAATGATACTTGCTCCCTGGAAGAAAAGCTACGACCAACCTAGACAGCATATTAAAAAGCAGAGACATTACTTTGCCAACAAAGGTCTGTCTAGTCAAAGCTATGGTTTTTCCAATAGTCATGTATGGATGTGAGAGTTGGACCATAAAGAAACCTGAGCACCGAAGAATTTATGCTTTTGAACTGTGGTGTTGGAGAAGACTCTTGAGAGTCCGTTGGACAGCAAAGAGATCGATCCAGTCCATCCTATAGGAAATCAGTCCTGAATATTTATTGGAAGGACTGATGCTGAAGCTGAACCTCAAATACTTTGGCCACCTGATGTGAAGAACTGACTCATTGGCAAAGACCCTGATGTTGGGAAAGATTGAAGGCAGGAGGAGAAGGGGACGACAGAGGATGAGATGGTTGGATGGCATCACCGACTCTATGGACATGAATTCGAGCAAGCTCTGGGAGTTGATGATGGACAGGGAAGCCTGACATGCTGCAGTTCAAGGGGTCATGAGGAGTCAGACGTGACCGAGTGACTGAACTGGATTAGCCCCCGAAGAGTAATAGCATTTAAAATTCCAAGTATGTGTGCAGTTGTCCACATTTTTTAACTTAGAAAAAAGTTCACAAATCTGCTCAGTTGGGAATGTATGAATTATTGAAGGAATGATTTTAGACCAGAGGGCTAACCCATTTGAGAAAAATGAAATAACAAAGTTGATTATATTAAAGATAGGTATTTTAAAAGTGAAGCCATAAAGTAAGAATAGATTATAGAAAATAATATATCCTTGTGGTATAGAACCACTTTCAAAACAGGACACTGCAGCAGATGAATGGATAAGAAAGCAGTGGTGCATATACACAATGGAGTATTACTCAGCCATTCAAAAGAATACATTTGAATCAGTTCTAATGAAGTGAATGAAACTGGAGCCTATTATACAGAGTGAAGTAAGCCAGAAAGAAAAACACCAATACAGTATACTAACACATATATATGGAATTTAGAAAGATGGTAATGATAACCCTGTATGCGAGACAGCAAAAGAGACACAGATGTTTAGAACGGACTTTTGGACTCAGTGGGAGAGGGAGAGGGTGGGATGATTTGGGAGAATGGCATTGAAACATGTATACTATCATGTAAGAAACAAATCGCCAGTCTATGTTCAATACAGGATACAGGATGCTTGGGGCTGGTGTGCAGGGATGATCCAGAGAGATGATATGGGGTGGGAGGTGGGAGGGGGCTCAGGATTGGGAACTCATGTACACCCGTGGCAGATTCATGTCAATGTATGGCAAAACCAACACAGTATTGTAAAGCAAAATAAAGTAAAAACAAACAAACAAACAAACAAACATGACACTGATACTTAAACCAGAGGTGGACAAACTACTGCCCACCCATTGTTGTTAAGTCATGTCCAACTCTTTGTGACCCCATAGACTGTAGCCTGCCAGGTTCCTCCATCCATGGGATATCCCAGACAAGAATACTGGATACAGGAGTGGGTTGCCATTTCTTTTTCCAGGGAATCTTCCTGACCCAGGGATCAAACCTGAATCTCCTGCATTGGCAGGGAAGCCCACTGCCCACCCAAGGCCGAATTTAAAATGAAGACATGCCCATTCAGTGACTATCCTCTAGGGCTGTTTCTGCTCTACAAAGACAGAGTTGTGACAGACCATTTGGTTGGCAAAGCCTGAAATATTTATCATCTGTCCCTTTACAGGAAAAGTTTGTTGACTCCAGACATCAGTCATAAAACAATTTTATATGGTGAAATCTAAAGTTTACACTTTGGCATGGAATGGATGGATTAGTCACCTAGTCATGTACGACTCTTTGTGACCCCACGAACTGTAGCCCGTCGGGCTCCTCTATCCGTGGGATTCTCCAGGCAAGAATATTGGAGTGGATTGCCAGTCCCTTCTCCAGAGGATCTTCCTAACCCAGGGATCAAACCCAGGTCTCCTGCATTGCAGGCAGATTCTTTACCATCTGAGCTACAGGGAAGATCCTCTTAAATAAAAAGGAAGTGGGAAGAAGATTTGCAATATATATGATAAATATATGGATATAACGAGATGGTTGGATGGCATCATCAATTCAATGGACATGAGCTTGGGCAAACTCCAGGAGATGGTGAGGGACAGGAAAGCCTGATGTGCTGCAGTCCACGGGGTTGCAAAGAGTCAGACGTGACTTAGGGACTGAACAACAACAGTAACAAAATGGATGTAACTGTCTTTAACCAAACAATAGGAAAAATTGTACATTAGTGGAAAAATGGGCAAAAGAGAGAGACAGGCACTGCACAGCACAGAAATTATAAATAACCAATAAAACAATTAAAAATATCAATTCTCACTAATATTTTAAAAAGTGCATTTAAAAATAATACTACAAATAGATATTAGGCAACTCAAAAAATGGAAGATAGCATGCACCAAAATGCAGAAAAACAGACTCTCACAGGTTAGTGGTGGGTGTGTAGAAAGAAGGTGAATTGGCAGCATATTGGAAAAGCTCTAAAATGTATATACCCTTTGATAAAGGAACTCTGCTGCTAGGATTTACCCTAAGGAAATAATAGGATATTTATTGCAGGATTATATATAATAATACAACATTGGCAGCAACTTTAAATATGAAAGAATATATCATTTCCTGAATAAATTATAATCAACCAACAGGATGTAATATTCTAAGATATTAAAATTATGTTGTCGGGACTTCCCTGGTGGTCCAGTGATTAAAACTCTGTGCTCCACTGCAGGGGTGCCATGTTCGATCCCTGGTCCGGGAACTAAGATCTCTCAGGCCATCTGGGGTGCCCTAAAAAAGAAAATCATGTTATACTTTTGTCAAAAAAGCACAAATGTTCAGAATATATTCTTGAGAATAAAAGATAGTTTTAAAAAACCCAGAAAATACATTGTAATTGCAGTTTTGAAAATAAATTCACATAAAAATCCCTGGCAAATATCAGTTAATATTAGTTATAGCTGCCCTGTGGGATAACAGATGAGTTTTATTTTCTCCTCTTTGCTTATTCATATGTAAGTGCTTTATTGAACTGTCTCATCTCTGTGGGGTACAAAGAGGAAATGGTTTTATTTTTCTCCATTCTCAGCCTTCACTCCCACAACTGTGTTACATGAGAAGTCCCACCCACTGGGTCACAGACCCCTTAAGGACATTTTGGGATGATTCCTTGACTTCATTTTTAGGATATTAAAAATCTGTCAATTTCATGTACTCTCTGAGCTTTTCCCTTTCCCGAAGTTTGCCAGGTTTGTGGCTCAAGGGCCCTGGAGAGAACCATGGTATGTGGCAGAGCCCCCAAGTGCTGCCCGTCCTTGGCAGGCTTCTGTTGTGTTGCAGGGGTGAAGGGGGAGGGATTAAGGAAAATAGTAAGTGATTTGCCTGCATTCCCTGGCAATCTGGTGGCTCAAATGGTAAAGAATTTGCCTTCAGTGCAGGAGACCTGGGTTCGATCCCTGGGTCAGGAAGATCCCCTGGAGAAGGAAATGGCTACCCAATCCAGTAATCTTGCTTGGAGAATCCCATGGACAGAGGAGCTTGGCGGGCTACAATCCATGGGCTTGCAAAGAGTCGGACACGACTGAGCAACTAACACTTTCACTCTCCTGACAATCAGCTCTTAGTTGTTGCTGCTTCTCTGACAGGTGCCAGATGCCCTCTGGGTGACAGGTCTAAACACTGACTCTCACTGGGGGCAATGAAATGTTTACCATGTGACTCTTTGATATCTTCAAAACTCCACCTCCTCTCCAGCCCTGCTCACTAACCACGAGCCTCCTGCAGCCAACACAGCCACCTCAGAGTGGGGGCAGGGATACATGCACATTTGCCTAGGTTTGGCTTCCTTATAAGCCATTCAGATAATCCGAGTGAAACTTGGGGTTTAATGCCAAGCTGACCAGCGGAAATATAGACTGCTCCATGGCCAGCCCTATTCTTGTCCTCCTCGGGAGGATCAGCAGGTCCTCTCCATAGTTACATTTCAAGACAGGATCTGGTGCCAGTCTCCCCTTCTTGCAGAGACCCCCAATGTCTCTATGCGTGATTCCCTTGGAGCCTCTTCCCTGCTTGACTTTCACTGTATTTTGTAAACTTTGGTGAAACAAGACTCTGGGTCATTTGGGGGTGCGGGAGATGGGGAAGGGAATTTGGCAGCTTTCCTAACTTCTCCCATGGTTCAGGACTCCAGCAATGCCTTGCTTTTTTCTCTCACTGGCCTTTTCTTTATAAACTGCCACTGCTATTGCTAAGTCACTTCAGTCATGTCTGACTCTGTGCGGCCCCATGGACGGCAGCCCACCAGGCTCCCCCGTCCCTGGGATTCTCCGGGCAAGAACACTGGAGTGGGTTGCCATTTCCTTCTCCAATGCATGAAAGTGAAAAGTGAAAGAGAAACCGCTCAGTCGTGTCCGACTCCTAGCGACCCTGTGGACTGTAGCCCACCAGGCTCCTCCGCCCATGGGATTTTCCTGGCAAGAGTACTGGAGTGGGGTGCCATTGCCTTCTCCGTTTATAAACCGGGGATAATGTAATTTAAAAAATCCCAGTGAATTTTTTTTCCTTGGGATATTATAGAAAGTTCTTTGTGAAGAATGTACTTATGAATAATGTTATGAAATACAAAAAATGTGAACATTTGGAATGACTTACTTTACTAGATATCAAACAAACAAAAAGTTACAGCATCATTATGACCAGAAATATTGAATGATCAATTTAAAAGAACATATAGCTTGCAAACAGTTCCTAGCATATGCAAGAACCTCGCTAAGTCACGTCCACCTCTTTGTGACCCCATGGACTGTAGCCCGCCAGGCTCCTATGTCCATAGGATTTCCTAGGGAAGAGTATTGGAGTGGGTTGCCATTTCCTTCTACCAGGGATCTGCCTGACCCAGGGATTGAACCTATGTCTCCTGCATTGGCAGGCAGATCCTTTACCGCTGAGCCGCCAGGGGAGCTCTATGGAAGAACTTAGAAATATACTAAAGAAAATATCACAGATGAATGAGAAGGAATGACATATTCAACAAAAGTGCTGAGAAAATTTTTTGGGAAAAATATCAAGTTACATTCCTGTCTTATATACCAAAATACATTTCAGATGCTTTGAGAGTTAAAAATCTAACGACAAAATCCCTAAAGTTAAAATAGGTAGTATTAGAACTAATCTTGAATTGAGGAAAATATTTCTCAGCCAATAAAGCACTAAAAGAAAACACAAAGGAGAAAATATTACTAGCTTTGTGTAAAACAAACAAATATGCAAATATTTTATAGATATATTGAAAACTCCATAGAGATAGAGACAAGTGAGATATGTTAAATAAATTTTAGTATAACAGGACAGACAAAAGTTTATTATAGTTAATGCATAAAATGCTGCCAATCAGCAACCAGAGCTGTAATGTCTCCGTAGAAAATTGGGCCAGTGCATTTACAGAAAAGAAAGAATGTTTGCATGCCTCTGAATTATGTCAGAAACATATCTGAGTTCCCTAGGAATAAAAAATGCAAGCATGAACAACAAGATACCTTCCCACCCATAAAATAGCAAGAGGTTTTAAACATATACAAAGATGTTGACAGTACAGTGAGATGATCATTTTTAGCCAAAGCTGATGAGAGAATGAATTGACCTAACCTTTCAGGAAAACAACTGAGAATAATGTAAAATGAGCCTTAAAGAGTGGAAGAGCAATTCTCTTCCACTCAGCTGTTCTACTCAAAGAAATCTACCCCAGGGAGCCATTTGGAGGCCCCAAACAATTTATTCCCAAGAATATTAATCATATTTTTATTGAACAGGGAACTATAGTCAATATCTTGTAATAACTTATAATGATAAATTAATCCTATATTTCAAAATAATCATCAAAAATTAGAAATAAACCATTATCCTATTATTGAGTATTCAGGTTAATAAATCAGGTCTCTCCACTGGATGGTTTTACTGTCTGTGAGATATCCCCCAAATTCCATTTATTGGAGAATTTTAATTGGCATTACAAAAGTGCTTATGTGAAAAAAGCCATATACAAAACTATTTCTATCTTACAAACATGGTTCTGATCATTTTAGTTTTTATGCCTGTTAGATTCTGCTTTTTCCATACAGACAGACAGAAACAACCTTCCCAAAGTATAAGAGTTTCAGCCCAAAAAGGAAACAAGGAATTGTGTCCTACATTCCAGTTACAGCAGAATCATTTTTATCCTCATCACTCTCCTTTGCTATAATTTTTTAAAAAATTATAAGTTGATTCAAACATTCAATTTCTATTTCCGTAATTACGCTTCTAATT
>SJYT01062493.1:68378-85973 GCA_006410635.1 Cephalophus harveyi | reverse complement strand
AACCAGGTGCAGAGCACTATAAGTTTGTGGATATTTTGATAAAAATCCCAACAGTTTAGTGGGTGTGTCTTCTGATAAAATGATCTTAAAATGCAAACAGATATAAAATAGGTAATAATGAGAGCTTGCTGTATAGCACAGGGAACTTTACTCAGTACTCTGTAATGGCCTGTATGGAAAAAGAATTTAAAAAAGAGTAGATATATGTATATGTATAACTGATTCACTTTCCTGTACACCTAAAACTAACACAACATTGTAAATTGACTATACTCCAATAAAAATTTTAACAAATTCAGACAGGATAGTAAAAAGTCAGAGACATGAAGACACTTAAAAAAAAATAAAAGCAAAATGGAAAAAATAGCCCCTCTCTCTATATATCTATATTTATTTATCTATCTATCTATATATATGGTTTTTCTGGTGGCTCAGTCAGTAAAGAATCTGCCTGCAATGCTGGAGACCCAGGTTTGATCCCTGGGTTGGGAAAATCCCCTGCAGTAGGAAATGGCAATCCACTCCAGTATTCTTGCCTGCAAAATCCCAGGGACAGGGGAGCTTGGCGGGCTACAGTCCATGGGGTAGCAGAGTTGGATATGACTTAGTGACTAAACCACTATATATGTGTGTGTGTGTGTGTGTGTGTGTATATATATATATATATATAAGACAGTAGGAAAGTAGACCATTTATCATAGGAAACTTGTCTGCTTTTGGCCAGGGACTCATGCTTTCATCTTTGAGATGTACGATATTCAGTTCAGTTCAGTTCATTTCAGTTGCTCAGTCCTGTCCGACTCTTTGTGACCCCATGGACTGCAGCACGCCAGGCTTCCCTGTCCATCACCAACTCCTGGAGTTTGCTCAAACTCACATCCATCGAGTCAGTGATGCCATCCAACCATCTCATTCTCTGTCGTCCCCTTTTCCTTTTGTCTTCAATCTTTCCCAGCAACAGGGTCTTTTCCAGTAAGTCAGTTCTTTGCATCAGGTGGCCAAAGTATTGGAACTTCAGCTTCAGCATCAGTCCTTCCAATGAACATTCAGGATTGATCTCCTTTAGGATGGACTAGTTGGGTCTCCTTGCTGTCGAAGGGATTCTCAAGAGTCTTCTCCAACAACACAATTCAAAAACATCAATTCTTCGGTGCTCGGCTTTCTTTATGGTCCAACTCTCACATCCATACATGACTACTGGAAAAACTGTATCTTTGACTAGATGGACCTTTGTTGGCAAAGGAATGTCTTTGCTTTTTAATATGCTGTCTCAGTTGGTCATAGCTTTTCTTCCAAGGAGCAAACGTCTTTTAATGTCGTGGCTGCAGTCACCATCTGTAGTGACTTTGGAGCCCCCCAAAATAAAGTCTCTCACTGTTTCCATTGTTTCTCCATCTATTTGCCATGAAGTGATGGGACCGATATTGATGAAGTGATGTACGATATTGGGGACATTTAATTCTTTTTTAGTTTAAAGATTTTTTTCTTTTATAAACTGTGGTAAAATATACATTGCATCAAATTTAGCATCTTATTCATTTTAAGTGTCCAGTTCAATGGCAAACCATCACCACCCTTCACTTCCAGAACTCTTTCCATCTTGCACAACTGAAACTTTGTGTCCATTAAACAATAGCAGTGCTGTTTAATTTGGATAAAAACACTTTTATCTAGAGTGTTGAACATTTCAAATTATGGTCTTTCTTCCCTCCCTGACACCATTTCCTTCCTCCCTTCCTTCCTTCCTCCTTCCCTCCCTCCCACCCATCCTCCCTTCCAACACAGCAAGAAATGTCTTTGCAGCTTCTTCAGATAGTTTAACATAATGGAAATTGTGGTGGTTTTCTTGATTGACTAAACTAGCCACTACTTAAAAGGAAGGGACTTTGGATGGACTTCTCACCAGTATCCTTAATGTCTTTGCAGTGTACTGAATGCTTGTGTATCCCCATGGCCAAATTTTTATATTAAAATGATAACCCTCAGTGTGATGATAATAGAAGCTGGAGGCTTTAGGAGGTGATTATGGGTCTTGAGACTGGAGCTCTCATGAATGAGATTAATGTCCTTATAAAAGGAATCCCAGAGAGCTTTTTCCCTCTACCATGTGAGGATATATCAGTTGGCAGTCTGCAATCCAGAAGAGGGCTCTTACCAGAACCTGACTATACTGGCTCCTCGATATAGAACTTTCAGCCTCCAGAACTATGAGAAACAAATTTCTATCACATAAAAGCCACTCAGTCTGTGATATTTTGCTTCAACAGCCTGAACTGATTAAAACAGTCTTTATATACTGCTAGGGCTTTCTTTTTAATTATGAGAAATTTTGCCACTGATCTTTTTCAAATTACTAGCATGCAACAAAAAATCAGATGTGAACAAACATGAATTCCATATAATACTACAAAGTTTGTTTGCACTGAATTATGTTAAACAAATATAAGCTCTAATAGAGTGTACAGTATAAAAGTATATGTAAGCAAGATGTTGAAATGGGATAGAGTCTCAGTTCTGACTGAGACTCCAGGACAGTAGAGGAAATGAGGGGCTAGACCAGTGAAGCAATTCCAACTTATAAAAACATTTGAAGAAAATGAGCGAGTTGGATATTAGCTCATTCTTTAGAGAACACTGTTGGGCATTGTATGTGCCCTGTTACCATGGAAAAGAGGGAGAAGCCCTTGCCCATCACCTCAAGTCTCTTTTGAGAAAGCCATCAGTGAGACTACTTCCAGATTTTAGTGTGTCGTCCTCTGGAGTTTGGGAGGTGCTGTAGACTGGTATATATTATACTTGTGAGGAATCTAGAGTTCCAGAGACTTAGAGAACAAATATATGGACACCAAAAGGGAAAGGAGAGGTGAAAGGAATTGGGAAATTGATATTGACACATATGCACTATCAATACTATATGTGAGCTAGATAACTAAGGAGAAGCTACTGAATAGCACAGGGAACTCTACTCAGTGCCCTGCGGTGACCTGAATGGGAAGGAAATCCAAAAATTAGGGGATATATGCGTATATATAGCTGATTCACTTTGCTGTACAGTAGAAACTAAGCCAACATTGTAAAACAACTACACTCCAATAAAAATTAATAAAAACAAACAAAAAATAAAGTTCTAGGGCCTGGCTGAAGCAACTTACCATTGTGGCTGGGGAGTAAAGTGATACCTATGGATGACTAGTCAAAGGTTTGAGTTTCTGATGGACTAAATATGTATGGAGAGAGTAGGTGAGTCTGAAACTACTCAAAGGGATTTTCCCTAAGAGGGTCTTGAGAGGAGTAATAGCACAAGGTCTGTGTGGAGGAAGAATGCAAAGGAATAGTGGATCAAGGGTAGATTCTCAACAGGCCAGGTGGAGAATGTATCACCTATGTTGGAGACAGCAGATAGAACGTTCTTGGTGATGAGTATGGATGAGGTCTTCAAAAAACCCATAGGGTATTCCACAAGAGGGATAAAATTAAAAATTCACCATATCTAAAGGAGGAAATTAACACTCCCTCACAAGGCCTTTTTCTGTTTCCCTCTTGTCTCCTTCTTGCTCCCCCAAATTTGGCTCCAGAGGGGTTAGAAACTATGGTTAGTAAGCTAGGGAAAGAAGTGTAGATATTCAAGGTGGTAAACTAGAGAGGAAGCAAACCTGTCTCTCTTCTCAATGTAAGTTTTCCACCTGGCTAAGGGCTCAGCTAGGAGAATGGAGAAGCTCTGACTCTGAGGGGAGTTTCACATTTTTACTATTATTCCAGAGGGAAATAACTGACATGAAGTTGCTTGGGGAATTGAAGAGAATTTTTCAGTGTATCTGAAAGTGAGCAAAAAAGCTATGGGTTTCACCCTAGTTTTCCTATAAGAAGTAATGTCACAGAGCAGGCTACAGGGCGAGGAAGGTTAATGGTAACTGGATGTCTTCTACAATATTCTTCATGTTGTGTGTGTATGTTTTAAGTAGCTCAAAATTAAAATTTTAACAAAAGAAAAAAGAACAGATGGCATCTAATTGACGAACTTTAAATAATGGCTTATTCAAGGTAAAGAATCTTGGTGTCAAAGTTTAGAAGGTGCTAAGAAGCTGTTTAATCAAAATTATTGAAAATAAGTTTCGGGAAAAGCATGAAAGATGCTCACCGGCATGTTGGTGCATCTAGCATCTTATTTCTACATCATCACTTGCTCAGCTCCGTTGATGGGTTGTCTCACCAGTTATCCCTTGCTTTTTACCTGGCTTTCTGTCAACTACTCAGCTGCAAGGCCTGAGACTCCATGATCAGTGTCTGATTTATGTCCCATTATTCTTGTATCTGTCAGACTTTATTTTTTTGGGCTCCAAAATCACTACAGATGGTGACTGCAGCCATGAAATTAAAAGACGCTTACTCCTTGGAAGGAAAGTTATGACCAACCTAGATAGCATATTGAAAAGCAGAGACATTACTTTGCCGACTAAGGTCTGTCTGGTCAAGGCTATGGTTTTTCCAGTGGTCATGTATGGATGCAAGAGTTGGACTGCGAAGAAAGTTGAACGCCAAAGAAGGAATCCCTTGGACTGCAAGGAGATCCAACCAGTCTATTCTGAAGGAGATCAGCCCTGGGATTTCTTTGGAAGGAATGATGCTAAAGCTGAAACTCCAGTACTTTGGCCACCTCATGCGAAGAGTTGACTCATTGGAAAAGACTCTGATGCTGGGAGGGATTGGGGGCAGGAGGAGAAGGGGATGACAGAGGATGAGATGGCTGGATGGCATCACTGACTCGATGGACGTGAGTCTGAGTGAACTCCGGAAGTTGGTGATGGACAGGGAGGCCTGGCCTGCTGAGATTCATGGGGTCGCAAAGAGTCGGACATGACTGAGCGACTGAACTGAACTGAACTGAACTGATTTTTGTGTCTTTCTGTGCTTTTTGTGTGGTTCAGATAAGTATATATCAAAACATAAAAGCTGCAAGCTAACCTATAAAAAAAAAATCCCTCCAAATATCAGCTAAAAACCCTGACATTGTGGTTGGGATAACTATACCTAGGAAGTGATATGTAAAATTTAAAAGAAAAATTCAACTAGAGACTACCAAAAATGTACTAGATTCTTGATAGAAGAGACATATAGACTTCTCTATCAGTGATCACCAACTGTAAGTAGCCACATTCATGGTAGGAAAGAGTCAAGAGGAGGTGAACTGGTGAGAAAAGGAAATAATAAGCTAGAGTTTGTCTCAAAGCTTCTCCTCTCCTTCTAACCCCACCATAGCCTGAAGACATCTCCTTTTTTGTGACCAAGTCTCCTAGATCTGGGCTTCCCTGGTGGCTCAGATGGTAAAGAATCTGCCTGTAGTGCAGGAGACCTGGATTCAATCCCTGGGTCGGGAAGATCCCCTGGAGGATGAAATCGCAAACCGCTCCAGTATTCTTGCCTGAAGAATTTCATGGACAGAGGAGCCTCATGTGCTACAGTCCACGGAGTCACAAAGGGTCAGACATGACTGACGGACTAACATTCTGAGATCCATTGCATACTTGTTTAACGTATCTTGACTAGTTTTCCTAGGACTTCCCTAAGTAGCTCAGTTGGTAAAGAATCCGCCTGCAATGCAGGAGGCCCTGGTTTTATTCCTGGGTCAGGAAGATCTGCTGGAGAAGAGATAGGCTACCCAGTCTAGTATTCTGGCCTGGAGAGTTCCATGGACTATCCATGGGTTCACAAAGACTCGGACATGACTGAATGACTTTCACTGATTGTACATGTCTGGCTTAAAAAAAAATTCTTTACTTATTTGACTGCATTGGATCATAGTTGTGGCATGTAGGATCTTCAATCTTTGTTGCAGCATGTGGGATCTTTAGTTGAGGCACATGGGATCTAGTTACCCAACCAGGGATCAAACCCGAGCCTTCTGCATTGAGAACACTGAGTCTTAGCCACTGGACCACCAGGGAAGTCCCACTTCTGGCTTTTTGTAGCAGAATTTTCAGCCTGTAAAAGCAGAGTGGATGAGATGAGAGATTTGCAGTCCCATGTTTCTGAGTGAGCCACATAGATGAAGCCAAGCCTTGGAGAACACTGTTTCTACTGAACTATGTAATCTTCTTTTGTGGTCCTATGGTATCTAAAGGAAATCTAACCTTGTAACTTTATCAGTCATCACAAAGAAAGAAAAGCACCTAGAATCCAAGAAGTCATTGGAGTTTGATGGGACACAGTGGTATCATTAGTTTCTGAGATTAATTTCTCTCTTGATTTTATTTATTTATTTTTGGCCATACTTCACAGCTTGTAGGGTCTTGGTTGCCTGACCAGGGATTGAACCTGGGCCATACCAGTGAAAGTGATGAAACCTAAGCACTAGATCACAAGGCAACTCCCTCTTTCTCTTGCTTTAAATGAAATTATTTATTATTGATCAGAGGCCCATATTTCCAACACATAATGGGGCTGGTATCAGTGTTTTCATCCACTTATTTCCAAAGTCGGCTTAGGTAACGTGATCATCAAGTTCAGAACAAGAGATATCGTTTGTTAGGAAAGTTAAGCTTGTAGTATCTTTGTGACTTGGCAGGCTGTGTGTGTGCTCAGTTGTTCAGTCTTGTCTGACTCTTTTTGACCCCATAGGCTGTAGTCTGCTAGACTCCTCTGTCCATGGGATTTCCCAGGTAAGAATACTGGAGTGGGTTGCCATTTCCTATTCTAGGGGGTCTTCCCAACCCAAGGATCAAACGCAGTTCTCTTTTGTTTCCCACCTTGGCAGGCAGATTCTTTACCACTGTGCCACCTGACCATGTATCACCACAAAAGGATCAGATTCCGTATTACACAACATGAGATTAGGATCTCCACAATGACTCCTACCTGCTGTGTGACCTTGGGCAAATTTCTTAACCTCTCTGAGTGTCTATATCTGTATGAAGGGAGTAATGATTTAAAGAATTGTGAAGCTGTGAGAATTAATTGAAATAGTGTATGTAGAGTGCCTCATAGAATGCCTGGAACATTAGGGAACAGTAAAATAATAACTTCCCTGGTGGTTCAGATGGTAAAGAATCTTCCTGCAATGCAGGAGACCTGGGTTTAGTCCCTGGGTTGGGACATTCCCCTGGAGAAGGGAATGGCAACCCACTCCAGTATTCTTGCCTGAGGAATTCCATGGACATAGAAGCCTGGTGGACTACAGTCCATGGAATCCCAAAGAGTTGGACACGACTGAGCGACTAACAAGTCACAAGTCGTTCCATTTTTTAGCCCTATATTATACTTTTGAAGTCTTCAACTGGCTAGGACAAGTTTGGTGTCTGTTTAATCAGGATGGGCTGGTTTATATTGTTACATGAACAAACCTAAAATCTCACTGTCTTACAACAACAAAGGTTGATTTCCTGCTCATGTTATTTAGTCATTGTAGGTTGACCCTGGTTCTATTCCATATCATCTTCTCTCTGGGATGCAAGAGGGGAGCAGCCTCTGTTTGCAATGTTGCCAGTAGCTGTGGCAGATGGAAAGGAGAACATGGTGAGGAAGGCATTGGTCCTTAAAGCCTCCATCCAGAATCGACACTTCTCCTCACTCATTGGTCAAGGTAAGTGACTTGGCCATATGTAGTTTTAATAGGATGGAGAAGTGTAATCCTTCCATATGAGTGAGCAACAAATATTAGTGAAGCATAGCTGTTTACCACATCCAGCTGAGTGTTTAGTTCCCCAAACTCTCCAAAAAACAAAAACAAAAAAAAACACATACATAGATATTGAGTGTCTGATCCTATAATTATCCATTCATATGAAAGCCTATATAATCCTACCTACTTATCCATTTAATTTCAACTTAGATGCTGCTTCTACCATAGTTTTCCTGGATTCTTCTTGCTGGAAAATGAATAAACTACTATGGCCTGACATTTTACTTCTGAGGGCATGTACCATACTCTCCCATGTGTTACACTGTATTATTTCACATGTATTTTTTTCTCAGTGGTATCACTTTCAAGAAGTTTACAATCTGTGTCTTATTCATCCTCAGGACCCTCATGGTACCCAATTCAGTGTCTTGAACATAATTTATTCAAATTATTTGTAGAGATGAATTGAAGAGCTCAGATGAGAAGTGAACAGTATATGTGGGTGGGTTGAAGGAAGTGGGTGCTAACACAATGAAGAAATATCTCCCCTTGAAGTCAAATATATGTTTTCTGGAAGTCCTTGGTAGCAATCATGGGAAACTCTGGGGAAACTGGAATGTCAGCTGAGACTCCTGAGAATCACTTTTGCAGGGCTCAGAAAAGACAAAGGCTATGAGAGAAAATTAAGGTCATTGGAGAACAATATCAGCTAGTTTATAATTAGCAATTACTGCAGAAAGGTGAAACATTTATTCCAATCTGACAACTAAGATTGCATAATTGCACCAAGTGCATTTGTCCACACCATTTCCAGAATGTGTAAGCATTTACAAAGAAATAAATACCTTCAGCATTGGTGGTAAAAGGAAGAAAACAGACTTTCTAGGCTGTCCTGGGCAATAATATGTGGTATAGTATAGTTGCCATGTGGGTGGATTAACCATGTCTTTCTGTTCCTCTCTTAACCCAACAACCTCTAGTCCTATGTCAAGTCTGAGAAAGAACCGAGAAAGATTAATTCTTTCCTGTGGGACTCTATGAGCTACTCAAGGAATCACCTGTGTTTTCTTTAGTTCAGCTACTATTCATTGATTCATCTGCCAGAGACTGATAGTTTGAGTCTATTCAGTCTCGTACGCAATCTAGAGTCTTATTCTTAATATGTCTTTATACATGTTATTCTTTCTTCCTGAAATAGTCTCATCTTTGTCCTGAATAATCTCTACTTATCCTTCTGCTTTTGGTTTCAACATCCCATTATTTAGGAAGAATTTCTTGTCCTGCAAACAAAGGTTTCACTTCTCCCCTTCTGTGTGCTTTCAAAACAAAATAGATGTCCCTCACCATAGCATTTTCCACAATCAAACTGCACTGTGCTTTCTTGTTTAATTGTCTGTAACTCCCATTGGCCTGTACACTCTAGGAGGGCGAGGCTGTTTCTTGCTCATTGCTGTAGCCTCTGGACTGTAATGCCTGATGAAAGTTGATTAATGTATCATTATCTTTTTATGGCCATTATATGATTATATTATTATAATATATTACCATGTCAATGCTCTATAATAGTGGTAAATGTGTATCTTTGAGGAATTTAGCCATTTGCAACTAGCTGTAATTTTTAAAGAGTTATCTTCAGAACGTCTATGAATTAGTCTGTCAGGGCAATTTGAATAGAGTGCTCTGCTTTTCAGTAAGATGAACAAAGCCAGGAATCAAGGCTTGCATTCTAGATTTGGCTCTAACTATCTTGCTGTGTATTCTTGGGGATTAACTTCACCTCTCTAAACTGTTTTTCACATATATCAAAAAAAAAAACAAACAAACAAAAAACAATGTGGAATAGAGATGTTATATGCCTGACATTCTGTGACTACCATTGTGTGGTGATTTGAAATGTTACCCAAACATTCTCTGACTGTTTTCCCACTGAGGGGTGGGATCTATGTTTCCTCCTCCTGAATCTGGGTTCTGTGACTGATTATTCAAGAAAATATAGTAGAAGTCATACTGTGCCAGTTTCTAGGCCCAGTCAAAGAAGATGACAGCTTCTTTCTGCTTCTTGGTTGTTCATATTTGAAATCAAACTACCATGCCCTAAGGAAGCCCAAACATCCTGTGGAGAGGCCCACCATGGAAAGAAACTGAGCTCCCTGTCTCTAGCCCCTGCTAAGCTCTCAGCTGGCAGCAGCACCAAGTCACCAGCCATATGATTGAGCCATTTTCAAAATGAGTCCTCCAGCCTCCAGTTGAGCTGTCCAAGCCAATGCTGCATAAAGCAGAAAGGCTCTTTCCCTCCCCAGCTCTCCTCAACAAGCAGGTTTATGAGCAAAATCACTGATTCTTGTATTAAGCCATTAGGCTTTGGAGCAGTTTGTTACACAGCAGTAGGTAACTGATACACACCTTTAGTTATTACTTCCTAGTGTCTCAGACTTTTCATCCACTGAAATATTCTGATACATGTAAAAGTAGCTCCAGACCTTTGACAAATCAATGTTTACTTCAAAATTGTAACAGGAACAACAGCAGTAAGGAGAATATACCATTAAGTGATCACATACTGGATGAGTAGTGCTCCTCTTGGACTTCTCAGCAGAGGTTAATGAAGAAAGCTTTGGTCAAATTAACTGATATAAATAACAAATGGGTCAACCAATCTTCACTGGTATGTAAGATCTATGATCTATGAGTTTTTGCTGGACTTTTTGGAGATGATTACCAATTATGGGTGAGTACTCAAACTACCATGAAAACTTAGCCTTCGTTTATTTTGTGTGAAGTGATGTTCTCAACAGTAGCACAAGGTATCCATTTACTACTGTGTCCCTTGAGTTAACCTAGGCTGGGAAACAAAGCCATTTCTTTAAAATGGCATTGTTATATATAAAATAATATTTTTATACCTCATGTAAATAAGTCTAAAGCAACCAGGGTGTATAATGAACACCCTCAGTAGCTAAGTGGTAGGTTGTCAGTGGGTTAGGAAATGAGGATTGATAGTGATGTCTTTGTGTTGCCACAGTAGTTCCTGGGACTGGTGACTTCTAGTCAAGGTATGGCTTCTGGGATGATTCCCACATCTATGAGGGCAGTGGCCTTTCCCCCTTAGGGCATAGTTATGAGCAAAAACCATGAAGCCAGATAATTTGGGTAAAAGCTCAACTTATTAGTTGCATGACATTGGACAAATTGCTAGGTCTTTCTATGCCTCAATTTCCTTACCATGGTGACAATAGTAGTGACTAGCTCATGAGGTTATTTTAAAGGTTAAATGATTCAATATGTGTAAAGGGCTGAGAACAATGCATGCTATATAAGTGTTAGTTATTAATATTAGTGTTAATATTACCACTAGTTACTATTATTTTTATTTATTTCTTGTATTCTAGCTGAGAACCCTGTCTACAATTAAATCCTTTGTATATGGACACCAGACAGAGCCTGCCATATCCAGGAGGCCATTGATTAATTTCAAAAGTCCTAAGTGTACCATTGGCATATGGAGCATTCAAGCATCTTTTTTCCTCTTTTAGTCCTGCTCCCAATGCCGGAGGATTGGGTACAATCCCTGGTCAAGGAACTAAATATCCTGAGTGCCTCAACTAAGACCTGGCACAGCCAAATAGATAAATAAAATTTAAAGATTTTATATTTGGTCAACATAATTGAGATAAGATTTGGGTTTTGAGGCCCAGTGGGTGCTTGTTTGTTTGTTCGTTTTCCCTAATATTCAGGTTTAAGTCTACACCTTAGGCTGAGTTCCCTGGAAACTGACTGAGATCACATTGTGTCCAAAGGTTTATTAGGAAGTGTTCTAAGGAGATATGGCTTCCCAAGTGGCACAGTGGTAAAGAATGCGCCTGCCAATGCAGGAAACACCGGAGACACGGGTTTGGTCTCTGAGTTGGGAAGATCTCCTGGAGAAGGAAATGGCAGCCCACTCGAGTATTCTTGCCTGGAGAATTTCATGGACAGAGGAGCTTGGTGGGCTACAGTCCATGGGGTCACAAAGAGTTGGACACGACTGAGTGAGCATCCACACACTAGGGAGACAACCCATGAGGAAGTGAGGGGGCAGGATTGGAGAGAGGCAGAAGCTGACCCTCCATGTGGTTGCCACAGAGGTCTCAGCTGATCATACAGGGAGTGATGGAGCTGGGAAGGCCGTCCTGAGTCATCCCGAATTGAGGTTGAGGGCCCAGACCTTGGATCTCCTAATTGGACATTTGGAGGCTGAACTCCCTGGAGGAGACATAAACTTGGACAAACAAGGCTGCTTCCTGGAGCCAAGAGCACTTCAAGCTAAGGCTCCCAGCTGTGTCTGCAACCGATCATCACAACAGCTGGGGATGGGAGCACCAGCCCTGACAAGGGGACTGGGACAGAGCCCACAGTATCCGCTAAAGTGCAGACAACGTGTTTTAAGAATGATGTATTTCTAATGAAAAGCACTTCCACGGCTACTAACAAGAAGCGAACGACTCAGGCAAATTACTTAATCTCTCTGAGCCTCATTTTCTCCTGTTCACTGGAGATGAGATCATTTATAAGGACTAACAGAGCTCTACTCCTGTGTCTTTCCCGTAGGAGACAACTCCATCAATTCTAGTTTCTGTCCCACCTGGCTCCATTCTGTGAGATAAAGAATCTTAGGTCAGGAAATTCGAGCCCCTGTGTTTTCAAACAACTCTAGGAACTGTAGTTCTGCTCTTGCTCAGGGTTAGCTCTCTGGGCAGGAAATGAATGTCACTGAAACACCTAGAATGGGCCAGACTCTTTGCCAATTCTTTATCCAGTTGTTTATCTTTATTTCTCTTTATCCCTCACCATGACATTGAAGGGTGGGTGTGAGCATCCTCATTTCACATGGGAGGAAAGTGATGCTCATAGAGGTGAAGTGTCCTGCTCAAGGTTACATGGCTAAGAAGGGGCAGAGTTTGGGTTCTGACCCAAGTTCACACATTGCTTCGTGTACTGCTGCCCTAGCCCAGGTGTTGTGTGCTCTTCACTTGAAAGCTCAGGCTTCCAGAATGTAGCTAGGAAAAGGAAATTAAAATTTTAAGGGGGATTAATATTTTAAAAATATTGATGTCATTTTCTATTCTGCTTTCCTGAGCATGTGATCTTACCCTGGACAGCCCAGGATACTCGATAGCCTAGACATTTTTTGAGGTTTTGTGTGTGTGTGTGTGTGTACACTAGTGATAATATGTGTTAAAGAAGAAATACAGAAACACATGAGGATGTTCACAAAAATAAGATTATGCAGCAGACCACAGCTTTGTAAGTTCAGCTATGGTCTTCAGAAAGGATTTGCTCAATTTTTTAGCATATATTAACACATATATATGGAGTCTAGAAAGACGGTATTGATGAACCTATGTGCAGGGCAGCAATCGAAACGCAGACATAGAGAGTAGGCTTGTGGACACAAGGTCGGGGAAGAAGAGGGTGGGATGAATGGAGAGAGTAGCAGGGAAACATATATTACCATATGTAAAGTAACCAGTAGGAATTTGCTGTATGACTCAGGGAGCTCAAGTAGGTGCTCTGTGACAATATAGACGGATGGGATGGAGGAGAGGGTGGGAGGGAGATTAAAGAGGGAGGGGACATGTAATACTTAAAGCTGATTCATGTTGATGTGTAGCAGAAACTGACACAACATTGTAAAGCAATTATCCTTCAGTGTAAAGTAAATAAATTTAAAAAAGAAAAGATTTGCTCCATTTCGAAAGCAGACCCCTCTTCTCACTGCCCTCTTGCACCTCAGCATCTCCAGCATCAAGGACCCAGAGCAGAACAGAAACACAGTGAGTTCACACAGCAAGATGATGAGTCTTGTTGCTTCAGTGCAAGGAGAGTGTGACCCCAGGAAAGTAGGAGACAGCGGTGCCCTTTCCCTCCAAGAGGAAAGTGGGAAAGAGAAAGAGAGAAAGAAAAGGGAGAAAAAACCAAGCTGGTGTGGATCCTGATTCTTATCTTTCCAGGTTTCAGTGAGAAGATGGGGGTGGTGGTGACTTAGTTAGAAATTAGGGTGACTCCTAATTTGGCCCCCTGATGTAAAGAGCCAACTCATTGGAAAAGACCCTGATGCTGGGAAAGATTGAAGGCAAAAGGGGATGAGATGGTTGAATGGCATCATCGATTCCATGGACATGAACTTGGGCAAACTCCGGGAGATGGTAGTGGACAGGGAAACCTGGCGTGCTGCAGTCCGTGGGGTTGCAAAGAGTTGGACGTGACTTAGCGACTGAACAACAACAAGGGTGACTCCAAGAATGAATCAGGCATGGCGTGGCCAGACACAGGAAGACCCTGAGTTTCATTTAGTGGCAATGCCAGCTCTCAGTTCCCATGTGCCATAAACTTAGAGTTGAGTACCCATTGACTTTTTATAAGGACCCCCTGTGGGAGGATGAGGGACACTTCATCTGAATCTTAGGGTGGGGTGCTGGGCTGGCAGATGGGATGAAGCCCTTGGCGGAGACCCAGGGATGGGTCAGTGACTTGTGATGGTTGAGGTGAGGCTAGATCACCACTGAGCCTTACACAAGCCGAGAGGGTTAGCAGCCTGGAGTTCTACCATGCACAGCCCTCAGTGGATGGCGCTGGCATGGTGGGCAGGACACTCACAGGGACCTGAGGGCTCCCTTGTTGCCTTGGAAGCAGAAATGACCTTGTCTGAGGACCTCACACCTTTCCTGTCATCATGAGGGTCTATAAGTTCCTTTTCTCCACTGAACCATGTGTTATTTATTCTCGCCCCATCTCCCTGGTGGCGCTAGTGGTAAAGAACCCAACTGCCCATGTAGGAGATGTAAAAGACATGGGTTCGATCCCTGGGTTGGGAAGATCCCTTGGAAGAGGGCATGGCAACCCACTCCAGTATTCTTCCCTGGAGTATTCTGTCCATGGACAGAGGAGACTGGCAGGCGACAGTCCATAGCATTGCACAGAATCAGACACAACTGAAGCAACTTAGCACGCACATCTCCCAACACAAGATCCATTTCCACCCTTTTGCATTTTGTTCTGGGTCTCAGGAGGCTGACTTTTCACACTGCATCAACTGGCTTGCCCTCTGGCTTCTGGGCACCTTTCACCAATGGAAGGCACCATCTGGGGACCAGCATGTGGGTGGAAAGAAAGATGGGTTATTTTCCCTCTGCTCCCTCCCTATCTGGCAATAGCTTATAAGTGATTGCATTCCTCTGCCCAAGGGCCGATGTGCAGCCCTCTCCCGAATCTAGAAGTCTCATCTGGCTCTAGAACCCTTCCCTCTTTTTACCCCTTTAGACTTCTGAACCTTGCGTGCTTCCCTGTCTCTCCTTGGCTTCTCTTCAGTCTATCAACCTATTAACCCTGGGCTTCCCAGGGACTCAGTGGGTAAAGAACCCACCTGCCAACACATGAGATGCAGATTTGATTCCTGGGTCAGGAAGATCTCCTGGAGGAGGGCATGGCAACCCACTCCAGTATCCCTGCCTGGAGAATCCCATTGACAGAGGAGCCTGGCAGGCGACAGTCCACAGGGTCTCAAAGAGTTGGACATGACTGGAGCTTCTTAGCATGCACACGCAACCCTATCAACACCGTTAACAATCTTTCTCTTTAAATTGAAGGATAGTTGATTTCAAGTGTTGTGTTACTTTCTGTTTTATCGAAAAGTATTTCATGTATATTATATATATATACATATATTCTTTTTCATACTAATTTCCATTATGGTTTATCACAGGATATTGAATATAATTCCCTGTGCCATACAGCAGGACCTTGTTGTTTATCCATTCTATATAAAATAGTTGGCGTCTGCTAATCCCAAACTCCCAATCCAACCCTCCCTCACCCCTTTTCTCCTTTAGTAAACTTAAGTTGGTTTTCTGGGTCTGTTAGTCTGTTTTCTGTTTCACAAGTAAGTTCATTTGTGACAAAAGTCTTTTAATTAAACAACCCCACTTTGCATGTGGTTTGTTGCTGGGTGGAATGACCTTTTGTTCTAGTTTGCCCCATATGGTCCCAGTCGATTTCATTTGCCCCATTGTGATGGTTGCAGCATCCCTCTGTCATGCTTAAAGGATCCTGTCTGGATAGGGTCATACTCCCATGACCCTGGCTGCCTCACCATCTCAGAGAGGATGGCAGGTTGAGATGCTGGTGAATAGGCATACACTTGAACCAGACTGGGCCCTTAACTCATTGGCTCTCCTGCTCACTCACAGGAGGGCATGAGATTACTTATAGACACGATCAGAGAAGCTAAAATTTCTCTAGGTTTGCAGGCTGTGGTGTAAAGGATTTTTCAAGTCCTGTTGCACATTTGTCACTCCTGGGGGGCAGGGCTCTACCTTATCCATCTTTGCCAACTCAATTCTGCCTAGTGCCCTGCCTGGCCTGGGGTCCATAAACACTGTCTGAATGAACAATAAGGGGATGGTCCCACCATGTTCCATCAGTGTGATAACTCATTTACACATGGATATAACCACGGTACCAGTTCTCCCAGAAGCTGCGCATACTTCACAGAGGGAGTTGTTGTTATGGGGAAAGGAATTGGGAGGGTGCTTGTGTGTGTGTGTGTGTGTGTGTATGGGTGCATGTGTATGTAGGTTTGGGCATGAGATTACAATCTAAATATGAGCTCACAGTGAAAAGTCATTTCTGTTGTTTGGATGGACATGAAATTTAGAGGGGCAGGATACATTTTGTGTTTTAAAGTTCTCCTGCTTTTCCCTTTCTCACTACACACAAAAGAAGCCACAGAGCTGGCCCCTGCTTTGCCGGGGTCAAGGTGGTCTCTCTCAGTTCTGTAGGATTTAGCAAAAGCATTCAGTAGGCACACACTGGGTGCCAGGTCTAAAGCAAACAGGTGTCTCTCTCTCTCTTTTTTTTTGTGACTAGTTTACTTTAGTTAGCATGTTTGGAGATTCATCCATGTTGTAGAATGTATCAGTATTTCATTCTTTTGAGGGGTGTTTTCACTGAATGTATTTCTGAAGCTTAATTGTTCTTTTTATTGGAGTACAGTTGATTTAGAGTGTTGTGTTAGTTTTAGGTATACAGCAAAGTGACTCAGTTATACATATACATATAACATTCTTTTTCAGATTCTTTTCCAGTACAGGTTATTACAAGATATTGAATATAGTTTCCTGTGCTATACAGTAGGTCGTTGTTAATCTATTTTATATATGGTACCAGTGTGTATCTAATGTGTCTTCTTGGAGGTTGACTTGCAGACGTCGTGCTTCTAGTCTTCAGCCTCCCTGGGTCCAGTCAGTCTGCTTGCTTCTCAAGTTAAAACTCACTGCCTCTGCCTCCTTCCTCACCTTATTCTCTTTTTAGATGAAGAAATCAAAGGATTTCAGCAGAATCCAGTTTGTTCTTATGGAAAAGCAGGGGCCCATTCTGCAAACCCTTTCTGGAGATGTAGCCAAACTTACAAAGCTGTGGTCTGCTGCATACTTTATGAACATCATCATGCTTTTCTGTGTGGCAACTTAGAAACTCAGACTACTAAGAGCAGCCTTATTCCTTTCGGGGTGGTTCTGCCCTTCTTCTCAGGCAATAGCATTCATCAGTGAGGCAGGGTTAGTGATCAGAGGTGGCTGCTGTGACACGAAGCCTCCTGTGTACTCAGCACAGGTCTGCTCCTGGGAAGAGCTCTGAGTCAAGCCTGGGTGATACCACATTGTGGCCCTGGAAATAATACTCACATCGCACTTATCAGGGGTGGCTCGCTAAGTGCGCTTTCATTTAACTGCTGCTCTTCTGGGTCCATCAAGGCTGTATATTGTCACCCTGCTTATTTAACTTATATGCAGAGTACATCATGAGAAAGGCTGGACTGGAAGAAACACAAGCTGGAATCAAGATTGCCGGGAGAAATATCAATAACCTCAGATATGCAGATGACACCACCCTTATGGCAGAAAGTGAAGAGGAGCTAAAAAGCCTCTTGATGAAAGTGAAAGAGG
>SJYT01062493.1:54935-65247 GCA_006410635.1 Cephalophus harveyi | reverse complement strand
CCCTCCCCACCCCCTTGGTCTTGAAATACACTTTTGTTCCTTTTTCCCACCCCTTCCACATTTATCCACCCACTGCCACTGTTTGGGCAGGGCAGAGAACTAGATTTACAAAAAACATCCAGAAGCCTCTTGGAAGAACAAGAGCAGTCCTCCTTCAATGTCTTAAACATAATCACAAAAGCCAAACTCAGAATTTTCCCCTACTGCTTCTGCTGCAATTTTTTGATGCTGGAGGGCATTTATTCAGCTTTTATTATTTTCTTGTTAAAGAATATTTAATCTTACTGGTGGGTGGGTGTGGGTGGCAATCACATCAGAGGGAAGAGAAAGAAATCCAAATGTGCTTCTGAGGGAAAAAATGTATTAACTGTTACATGGTGGTACATTCTTTATAGTTAATATGCAGCTCAGGAAAGAACATAATAGAATAGCTTCCAAACTATGCAAAAAGCAAGATCAACTCTGCGTAGATCATACCTTTTGTTAACTAATTTAGAGCTGTATTTTCTAGGAAACTAGATTTGTATGCTGGGGAAGTTGTTTTTTTTTTTTTTTTCAGAATTAACCTGTTGTTTATGAAATGTCCTGGGGCTAGAAAGTAACATTGGCTAAACAATGATTCAGAGGTTCTTTTGAACTACAGTATTGAAGGCTCAACATAGGAGGCCCAAGAGAGCTAAGAAAGAGCTTTGGAATGCTCAGTATACAAGCATTCCAACAAGGCCAGAATTTTGGAGAAGACATCTCAATGACATTGCCATTAGCAAAATCACAGTTCAATAAAATCTTATCGATTTACCTCTATCATAAGATATGCTATAATGGAACAACCTTTTCAGTTTGTCCCAGGAAACAATGCTCTGTGGTATGTTATTTGTTTGTTAAGCTTCAGTTTCCTGATCTGTAAAATGGGAAATAATAATAATGTCAATTTTGTGAGGCTGTTGTGAGAATTGCATGAGGTAATGCTCATAAAATTATTAGCTGAGTGCCCGGCACTTAATACAAGCTGGCATTTAGAGTAATTATTATTATTACTGCTGGAAGGCAGTATAGTATAGAGAAGAACATGTGTTTTGAAATTTGGTAGAATTGGATTTAAATCCCAGTGTCTTTTTGTTTTTTAAACATAAGTAGCGATGTGTCCTTGAGCATATTACTGTAAAACTGTGATAATATTACTTGTATGGTTGCTATAAGGCTTAAGTGAAATTACTTATAAAAAGAATTGAATGTAGTGACTGGCACATGGAAACTGATGAATGAATGATGGCTTATATTACTCTGTGGACTTTTTATGGGATCTAGAGAGACAAGTTTGGCCTGTGCAATACCTATGTGCTTGTGTGCTCAGTTGTGTCCAACTCTTTGTGACCCCATTGACTGAAGTCTGCCAGGCTCCTCTGTCCATGGAATTTTCCTGGCAAAAATACTGGAGTGGTTTGCCATTTCCTCCTCCAAGGGATCTTCCCAACCCAGGGGTCTAACCCATGCCCCTTGTGTCTCCTGCATTGGCAGGCAGATTCTTTACCACTGGTGCTACCTGGGGAGCCCATGCTATACCTGATACTATGCAAAAATGAACCATAGTACTTCAGGATTTGCAGTGGTTGTGGACTGAGTCCATTCAGTTCCTCATAGAAGATGGGATTAGATGCAAAGGAGATTTATAGGGAGAAATAAGTGTGAATGTTAAAAGGGGAAGGGGCAGGAGTAGGCAGGGAGAGCCTTCAGACTGTGATGCAAGTCTGATCCCTAAGAAAGGAAAAGGAAGGACAAAGAATGGGATTGGAAGAGCCTCAGACACAGCCTAGCTCTGAGAAAGTCTCAGCCAGGCAGATGGGGAGCCCCAGAGCAAAGACTGTCCATCAGAGAAGTCCTGTGTCAGGCAGAATGGCCCAGCTCTGGTGCCCCCACCTTGTCACCACTGAGTGGGAAATCCTGGGGCACGAGTGGCCTTGGGAGGAATGCTGCAGTGGGTCCTCAAGGCCCAGCAGCTAGGGGCTGTCAGTGAATGATGCTCATCCAAGCAGGGTCTCTTCAAAGGAGCCTTTGGGGTACCTCTATGGCCACGCTGATGGGCCAAGTTAAGCTCTACCCCAGGAAGAATTGTCTTGTTTATATTAGTTAGTTCCTGCTCTGGTTCTCATAATAGACCCTCTGTTAGTGTGGAATTCAGTAGAATTTTCTAAGAAATGAAACACTGCCAAGAGTATTTCTGGAGAATGATTGAAGCATTTAATAAAAAAATATATATTTGTTGAAAAACAAATTTCTTAAAAATCAAATTAACAGTTTCTCTCTGGAAAAGAGCAAGGTAGGTACGAGCCTCTTGTACATGTGTAACTGGAAAAAAAGTGTATTTTTAAGTGACATCTTTTAGTTATGAAGTTTTGATAATTCATTGTAGTTTCTCTTCCTGTCTAATTGCACTACTCAAAGTTAGTTAAATTTTCTGTTTTAGAAGGATGTCAGGAATATAATAATAGAAGTAGATTGAGAGGATATAGCAAATCTGCTTTTGGCTTTTATTTTCTCTGCCATGAATCCATTACTTTTTCCATGTCTCACCTTTGTCTTCCTCTTCATTAGTAACACCAGGGAGGAAAAACTTTTCCTCTACCCTCTCTATTCAGTGTTTGGGGATTGCAAATTAAACTGACAAGAGACAGATCAGCAAAAAAGGCAGATTCCAATCGTGTACATAGGGGAGTTCACAACGAAAAGTAACTCAAAGGAGTGTTTAGAATTTGGGGTTTATATACCATCTTAATAGGGGATGGGGGAGAGGATGAAGAGTATTACGGGACAATGAATGACTTTGTGGAGAGATAAGTGGGCCCTTAGGAGAGAGAGATACGATATTTTTGTGACAATATCTGTTTAGGGGCAGTGTGAAGGCTTTTCATCTCCAGTAATGACTCAGTCTTCCCTGGTTGTTCCTGGGGAGGAAATTGACAACACCTGAGTTCTTTTGGGAGGCTCCGCTTTTAGGCAGAGAAAGAATTTCAGGAACTCAAATGTCTTCTGCTCAAAATAATTTTTAAGTCACAGTGATGTATTCTGGACTCTTTTAATGAAGCGGATGCCAAAATATTGGCTTATCACACAATTTGAGGACCCAGATCAAAGATTGGGTTTAAGATCCAGGGCTGTTGTCTCAATAGTTCAGTGTTTATTCAATAACAATTTAATGGTGGTGGAAAACAAGCTAACTGGCATTCACTAATAGCATGGGTCATAGAACCAACTCTTTGAAAATTAAAAAAAAAATACAACTCCTCCAATCAGAACAATACCATGATGAGGGAGAGGCATTGAAGTTGAGGGCCAGAAAGGGAAGAAAAAGGATGCAAAATATCTGACAGAAGATTCAGGGCCAAACAATAATTGACTCGTGGCTGAATGAACTCACTGTTTAAGAAAAGACAACAGGTGTTAGATATGTGAAACCAATGAAATTATCGTATTACCAGGGAATTGACATTGCTAGTAAATCAGCAGCAGGCCTGGATAAATGAAACCTGGGCTGTGCAGGCAGAGGCCATGACCACAGTTGTTATGACCCCTTCTAAAATTTCTACCCAAGCTGAAAATGAGATGAGGGTTAAAACAAAGGTCAGTGTTTATGCTGCAGAACGCATCTTGCACAATCATTTTAAAGTTTTTGATTAAAAACAATGTGGGCTTTTGTTGTTATTGATGATGTTGGCTTAAAGTTGGGCATCTCTGAGAGGGAAGGGCAACAGGGTTATATAATGTGGGAGTTTGTTGGCATGACTTTGCCTGTGACCAGAGTGATGTAGACGAAATAGTTTACTCAAACTTGTGTTAAGTGTATGAAGGTCTGAAAGTGGGCAGGTACTTGACACTTTTGACTGAGGAACACTTCTATACTACCTGGGAAACTGATTCTCTTTGAACAAGTGGGCTTACACTTAATAATATTTATTGTATCATTGTTTACAGAGACAAAAAAAGCCTATAAACAGTCCAAACGCACATCCATAGGAAAATTATAAAATAAACTATAATATTTAATACTACAGTTATTAAAATTGAATTTGATCAATACTTATTGACCTTTAGAGATATCCATGAGGAAAAGAAAACACATTAAAAGTATTTTAACAATCACAGCTGAGAGACTTTAAAACTTCTTTTGCTTATGATGTGAACTATATATGAATCCACCTTAATAATGAATAGCAAATTTATTAAATTCTAGTTCTTTGAATTTAGCTGGTAGATAGGTGAATTCCATACCTGGAGCTTGGTCCACTTTTCTATGCTTCAACATAGCAAAATTAATCCTGAGAAGATGATGATTATAATATTAGAAGTACCACTTATTAAAATTTTAAGAGGTAAGAAGATTTAAGGAGGTAAAGGTGGAGGAATAAATGTGTTAAATTATATGCTTGGGGTAAGGTGCTTTTAAAAAGTTTCTATTGAGAGAAGGAAAGACTAGAGATTACATACTACTGTTAGAGGAACAAAAGTGGTCCATGTAAAAGGCCTAGAATTGCATATGCAACCACATTTCTGTATAGAGCACTGCAGTTTTAAAAGACATTTTTACATCCAGTTCCTCACTTGTCAGAGAGCTGGATATATGACTGCCATTTCACAGAAAAAATAAAAATAGAACTAGATTAGTTCTGCCTAAGTTCTGTCTCTGAGTGCTAGCTAAATTGGATAATTGATAAAATCTGGATGTGGAGCTGGTGAAGAGAAAGTTAAGGTTTCCTTCATTGGAGTTTGGAATTGAGATAGTCTTCAGTGTAAATAAATGCATGAACTGCTATGTGGATGATGCTCTCAGCATTCCTGAATCTTCCATAGGCTGTAGAAGATTGGAAGCAGAATGAGAATGGAGTAGAAGGGACACCATCAAGGTAGTGATGCCTGTTAAGTGGGAAAAGCAGAGAACCTGGGGTAAGCCGGGGCAGGGGGCATGGTGGAGGTGGTCAGAGAGGAACTCAGGTGATGACTGTGCTGATCCTGGGTACAGAACTTCGGCTGGTAAGGGTGGACCAGTTAATCAAGACCAACCCTTCTGAGTTTGAGGGAGAATAGATACATGTATGTATATGGCTGAGTCTTTATTACAACATTGTTAATTAGTTCTGAAAGTGAAAGTCGCTCAGTCATGTCCGACTCTTTGAGATCCCATTGACTATACAGTCCATGGAATTCTCCAGGCCAGAATACTGGAGTGGGTAGCCTTTCCCTTCTCCTGGGGATCTTCCCAAACCAGGGATCAAACCCAGGTCTCCCGCATTGCAGGCCAATTCTTTACCAGCTGAGCCACAAGGGAAGAATACTGGAGTGGGTAGCCTTTCCCTTCTCCATGGAATCTTCCCAACCCAGGAATCAAACCAGGGTCTCCTGCATAGCAGGCAGATTCTTTACCAACTGAGCTATGAGGGAAGCCCTAATTAGTTCTACCCCAATGTAAAATAAAAAGGTTTTATAAAAAAAGACCAACCCTCCTGCTGAAGACAACTAAAAAAAAAGCTGGGAGATATATAGATAAATAATAACTAATATAGTGTTAGTCGCTCAGTCGTGCCAACTCTTTGTGACCCTGTGGACTGCAGTCCACCAGTCCTCTGTCCTCTGTCCATGAGATTTTCCAGGCAAGGATACTGGAGTGGGTTGCCATTTCCTTCTCCAGGGGATCTTCCCAACCCAGGGATCGAACCTGGGTTTCCTGCACTGCAGGCAGATTCTTTACAGACTGAGCTACAAGGGAAGCCCCCAATAACTAATATACTATATAATAAAATAAATTATTTATACATATATTATATATAATATACATTATTTCTGTGCTGTGCTTAGTCACACAGTCCTGTCTGATTCTTTGTGATCCAATGGACTGCAGCTCACCAGGCTCCTCTGTCCATGGGATTCTCCAGGCAAGAATGCTGGAGTGGGTTGCCATGCCCTCCTCCAGGGGATCTTCCCAGCCCAGATATCAAACCAAGTCTCCCACAGGCGGATTCTTTATCAACTGAGCCATCAGGGAAACCCATGTTATTACTAATACAAGATAATAATGATATATAGTTATTAATATGATCATCAATATTGTTATTAATTATAGTTATAATATTGTTATTAACAATATATAGTTACTAATTATTAATATATTATATTATATTGTAAACTATTCTGCAAAGTACCAGTTCAGATAGCTAAACTAGAGTCAAGAATTACTAGGCCAAGGTCAATAGGGAAGACGATGGATATCCAGGGAGTAAACCAGAGTTTGTGGCCACTTTTCCCCTGGGACATTTGCCAATTCCTTGCCAGGTGACTGAGAGCCTAAAATGGATGAATTTGAGCAGCCTTGAATGTCACTTTTGACAGTTTTATAAGGATAGAGAAACAAGATATGGCATTAAGGACTCTGTGGCCTTGGGACCATAGACAGGCTGTATCCTAGATGTGAGTGTGCACCCTCAACTGATACTGCAGTCCAACTTATCTCGATCCTTGAGTGGATTGAAGAGATCTTGAATTACCAATGTCCCCAGACCAAGGCAAGAAGAAATGAAAACCTACTCTGAAGGAAGCTAACATGATCCTATGCCTCATATTATTTCTATAAATAGTTTATAAATACAGTATCTGGCAAATAAAAACTAACCTAATACATAAAGAGACAAGCCCAATACCTTGGGATGTCATCTTTAAGATATTGTAAGAAAACAACCACCATCCTAGAATTCTATACTGTGATATCTCCTTCAGTAATTAAGCTGACACAAACACATTGTTTTAGTGATCTGTTCCTCCTTAGCAATATTGCCACAAACTTGGTGGCTTAAAATAATAGGTATTTATTAACTCATAGTTTACATGGGTCAGGAGACTGGATATGATTTAGCTGGGTCCTTTGCAAAGTTTCAGTGAAGGTGTTAGCCAGAACAAGTTTTTCATTCCAAGCTCATGTGGTTGCTGGCAGCATTCAAGAGCCTCAGTTCTTGCTGGCCATCAGAAGCCTCAGGTTTTAATCCATGTATCACAAGAGAAAGGCTGAAAATGAATGAGTTAAGCATTTCCTAAGAAATTAGGAAAAGGAAGGCAAATTAAACTCAGAGGAAGTAGAAAGTAGAAAATAATAAAGCCAGAAATTAATCAAATGGGAAAAAGGTACAATAGAAAGAATCAGCAAGGATACAATTGGTACTTTGAATCAAATAAAACAGAAAAAATCATAAAACGTCACTGTACATCCTACAAATATAAAAATATGTTAGAAACCATTATACACAACTTTATGCAAATAAATCTTTAAAATTTATATTAACCACACACATTTATAGAAAGATACAACTGGGCTTCCCAGGTGGCTCAGTGGTAAAGAATATGCCTGACAATGCAGGAGTGAAAGTGAAGTTTCATACTAGAAAATTAATCAGTGTAATTCTGGCAAAAACAGGATTAAGGACAAAAGTCATATGATCATCTCCATAAGATGCTGAAAATAACTGATAAGAGTCTATGTCCATCTATGGAGGTAAAATCTCTGACAAGCAAACTAGCAATAGACTTTCTGAAACTAATAAAGTTATCTACAAGAAAAAAATCTACCATGAGTACTATTCTTTTATTTTTATTGGAGTAAAATTGCTTTAAAATATTGTGTTAGTTTCTGCTGTACCACAAAGTGAATCAGTAACACATATACATATATCCCCTCTCTCTTGAATCTCCCTTCCATCTCCCACCATCCCACCACTCTCAGTCATCACAGAGCAGCAAGCTGAGCACAAGTACTACTCTTAACCATGAAATGGTGAAGGCTTTTACTTTAAATTGGAGGATAATTTCTTTACAATATTATGGTGGTTGAAAACTTTTACTTTGTGGCTGAAAACCAGATAACATTGCCTGTCATCACTCCTTCTATTCATCACTGTACTAGAGGTTTGACAGTGCAATTCAGTACAGTTCAGTTCAGTCGCTCAGTCGTGTCCGACTCTTTGTGACCCCATGAAGAGCAGCATGCCAGGCCTCCCTGCCCATCACCATCTCCCGGAGTTCACTCAGACTCATGTCCATCGAGTCCGTGATGCCATCCAGCCATCTCATCCTCGGTTGTCCCCTTCTCCTCCTGCCCCCAATCCCTCCCAGCATCAGTCTTTTCCAATGAGTCAACTCTTCGCATGAGGTGGCCAAAGTACTGGAGTTTCAGCTTTAGCATCATTCCTTCCAGAGAAACCCCAGGGCTGATCTTCAGAATGGACTGGTTGGATCTCCTTGCAGTCCAAGGGACTCTCAAGAGTCTTCTCCAACACCACAGTTCAAAAGCATCAATTCTTTGGCGCTCAGCCTTCTTCACAGTCCAACTCTCACATCCATACATGACCACAGGAAAAACCATAGCCTTGACTAGATGGACCTTAGTCGGCAAAGTAATGTCTCTGCTTTTGAAAATATTACCTAGGTTGGATATAACTTTTCTTCCAAGGAGTAAGCTTCTTCTAATTTCATGGCTGCAGTCATCATCTGCAGTGATTTTGGAGCCCCAAAAAATAAAGTCTGGCACTGTTTCCACTGTTTCCCCATGCATTTCCCATTGACCTTAGTCGGCAAAGTAATGTCTCTGCTTTTGAATATACTATCTAGGTTGGTCATAACTTTTCTTCCAAGGAGTAAGTGTCTTTTAATTTCATGGCTGCAGTCACCATCTGCAGTGATCCTGGAGCCCAAAAAAATAAAGTCTGACACTTTCCACTGTTTCCCCATCTATTTGCCATGAAGTGATGGGTCCGGATGCCATGATCTTCGTTTTCTGAATGTTGAGCTTTAAGCCAACTTTTTCGCTCTCCTCTTTCACTTTCATCAAGAGGCTTTTTAGCTCCTCTTCACTTTCTGCCATAAGATTGACGTGCAATCTAAGGGGACATAAGCAAGGGGTCACAGATAGGTTTGTACACAAGAGCAGCTTGCTTAAACTGCAGGCTGTTAGTAGGTGTGCATAGTCAATTTCAGGCACGTCTGTTAACATCCTAGAGACTGACAAGTTGCTTTTTCTATTTCATTTTTTAATGTAAACATTTTTATATTGGGGTATAGAAACTAAAAATATTGTGAGTTTCAGGTGAACACAGAAGGCACTCAGCCATGCATATACATATATCCATTCTCTCCCAAACTCCCGTACCATTCAGGCTGCTAAATAACATTGAGCAGAGTTCCAAGAGCTATGCAATAAGTCCTTGTTGGCTATCTGATTTAAATACACCAGTGTGTACATGTCCATCCCAAACTCCCTAACGCTTTCCCCCATATTTACCTCCAGTAACTATAAGTACTTCTCTAAGTCTGTGAGTCTCTTTCCATTTTGAATCATTTATATCATTTCTTTTTAGATTCCATGTATAAAGGGATGGCATACGATATTTCTCTTTCTCTGTCTGACTTAATTCACTCAGTATTACAATCTCTAGGTGGTTCCATGTTGCTGCAAATGGCATTATTTTATTATTTTTTAATAAATACCCAAATACGTCATTGTATATATGTCAGTTCAGTTCAGTTCAGTTCAGTAGCTCAGTCGTGTCTGACTTTTTATGACCCCATGAATTGCAGCACACCAAGACCCTGTCCATGACCAACTCCTGGAGTTCACCCAAGCTAATCTGCATCGAGTCGGTGATGCCATCCAACCATCTCATCCTCTGTTATCCCCTTCTCCTCCAACCCCCAATCCCTCCCAGCATCAGGGTCTTTTCCAATAAGTCAGCTCTTCACATGAGGAGGCCAAATTATTGGAGTTTCAGCCTCACCATCAGTCCTTTCAATGAACACCCAGAACTGGTCTCTTTTAGGATGGATTGGTTGGATCTCTTTGCAGTCCAAGGGACTCTCAAGAGTCTTCTCCAACACCACAGTTCAAAAGCATCAATTCTTCGGTGCTCAGCTTTCTTCACAGTCCAACTCTCACATCCATACATGACCACTCGAAAAACCATAGCCTTGACTAGACGGACCTTAGTCGGCAAAGTAATGTCTCTGCTTTTGAATATACTATCCAGGTTGGTCATAACTTTCCTTCCAAGGAGTAAGCGTCTTTTAATTTCATGGCTACAGTCACCATTAGCAGTGATTTTGGAGCCCCCCAAAATAAAGTCTGACACTGTTTTCACTGTTTCCCCATCTATTTCCCATGAAGTGATGGGACCGGATGCCATGGTCTTCATTTTCTGAATGTTGAGCTTTAAGCCAACTTTTTCGCTCTCCTCTTTCACTTTCATCAAGAGGCTTTTGAGCTCCTCTTCACTTTCTGCCATAA
>SJYT01062493.1:39868-54562 GCA_006410635.1 Cephalophus harveyi | reverse complement strand
GCCCACTTGACTTCACATTCCAAGATGTCTGGCTCTAGATTAGTGATCACATCATCATGATTATCTGGGTCGTGAAGATCTTTTTTGTACAGTTCTTCTGTGTATTCTTGCCACCTCTTCTTAATATCTTCTGCTTCTGTTAGGTCCATACCATTTCTGTCCTTTATCGAGCCCATCCTTGCATGAAATGTTCCCTTGGTATCTCTAATTTTCTTGAAGAGATCTCTAGTCTTTCCCATTCTGTTGTTTTCCTCTATTTCTTTGCATTGATCACTGAAGAAGGCTTTCTTATCTCTTCTTGCTATTCTTTGGAACTCTGCATTCAGGTGCTTATATCTTTCCTTTTCTCCTTTGCTTTTCGCCTCTCTTCTTTTCACAGCTATTTGTAAGGCCTCCCCAGACAGCCATTTTGCTTTTTTGCATTTCTTTTCCATGGGGATGGTCTTGATCCCTGTCTCCCGTACAATGTCACGAACCTCATTCCATAGTTCTTCAGGCACTCTATCTATCAGATCTAGGCCCTTAAATCTATTCCTCACTTCCACTGTATAATCATAAGGGATTTGATTTAGGTCATACCTGAATGGTCTAGTGGTTTTCCCTACTTTCTTCGATTTGAGTCTGAATTTGGCAATAAGGAGTTCATGATCTGAGCCACAGTCAGCTCCTGGTCTTGTTTTTGCTGACTGTATAGAGCTTCTCCATCTTTGGCTGCATAGAATATAATCAATCTAATTTCGGTGTTGACCATCTGGTGATGTCCGTGTGTAAAGTCTTCCCTTGTGTTGTCGGAAGATGGTGTTTTCTATGACCAGTGTGTTTTCTTGGCAAAACTCTATTAGCCTTTTCCCTGCTTCATTCCATATTCCAAGGCCAAAGTTGCCTGTTACTCCTGGTGTTTCTTGACTTCCTACTTTTGCATTCCAGTCGCCTATAATGAACAGGACATTTTTGGGGGGGTGTTAGTTCCAAAAGGTCTTGTAGGTCTTCATAGAACCATTCAACTTCAGCTTCTTCAGCATTACTGGTTGGGACATAGTCTTTGCCTTGGAAATGAACAGAGATCATTCTGTCGTTTTTGAGATTGCATCCAAGTACTGCATTTTGAACTCTTTTGTTGACCATGATGGCTAATCCATTTCTTCTGAGGGATTCCTGCCCACAATAGTAGATATAATGGTCATCTGAGTTAAAGTCACCCATTCCAGTCCATTTTAGTTTGCTGATTCCTAGAATGTCGACATTCACTCTTGCCATCTCCTGTTTGACCACTTCCAATTTGCCTTGATTCATGGGCTTAACATTCCAGGTTCCTATGCAATATTGCTCTTTACCACATTGGTCCTTGCTTCTATCACCAGTCACATCTACAACTGAGTATTGTTTTTTCTTTGGCTCCATCCCTTCATTCTTTCTGGAGTTATTTCTCCACTGATCTCCTGTAACATATTGGGCACCTACCAACCTAGGGAGTTCATCTTTCAGTGTCCTATCTTTCTGCCTTTTCATACTGTTCATGGGGTTCTCAAGGCAAGAATAGTGAAGTGATTTGCCCTTCCCTTCTCCAGTGGACCACATTCTGTCTGACCTCTCCACCATGACCCATCTTTCTTGGTGACCCACACGGCATGGGTTAGTTTCATTGAGTTAGAGAAGGCTGTGGTCTGTGTGATCAGATTGGCTAGTTTTCTGTGATTATGGTTTTAGTGTGTCTGCCCTCTGATGCCCTCTTGCAACACCTACCATCTCCTTTGGGTTTCTTTTAACTTGCACATGGGTTATCTCTTCACAGCTGCTCCAGCAAAGTTCAGCCACTGCTCTTTACCTTGGATGAGGTCACCCCTCCTGACCTTGAACGTGGAGTAACTCCTCTCGGCCCTCCTGCACCTGTGCAGCCATCACTCCTTGGATGTGGGCTTGCTCCTCTCTTGTATATATGTACCAAATCTTCTTTATTCAAACCTCTGTCCAGTGCTGTAATGAACATTGAGGTACATCTATCCTTTCAGACCATGCTTTTCTCTGGATATATGCTCAGGAGTGTAACTGCAGGGTTGTATTGCAGGTTGTATGATGGCTCTATTTATTTTTTTAGGGAACCTCCATACTGCTTTCCAGAGGACTTTATCAATTTGCATTCCCACCAACAGTGTAGGAGAGTTCCCTTCTCTCCACACCCTTTCCAGTATTTATCGTTGTGGATTTTTTGATAAGAGCCATTCTGGCTGGTGTGAGGCGATATCTCATTGTAGTTTTAATTTACGTTTCTCTTAATTAGCCATGTTGAGCCTCTTTTCATGTGTCTATTGGTCATTTGTATGTCTTTTTTAGAGAAATATCTATTTAGGTCTTTTGCCCTTTTGTTGATTGGGTTGTTTGTTGGTTACAGAAGGGATGGAGCCTAACCAGTGACTAGGGCTACTTCCTTTTTAGCAGCAACCATGGGGCTTACATCTACATAACATTCATTTCTCTCTAGGCTATAGCTCTAGATACAGTTGTATTCTGCGTTGCTTTTGAGGTCAGAAACCTAACTCAGATGAAGCTAATATATTTTGGACTAAGTCAGAGTTAAATATTTCTGGGTCATTTTGTTTCTTTGTTTAAAATTTTCCATACACATTTTGTTTTGAATTGAATTTTGGATGGTAGCTTTTGAATTTTGGATGGTAGTTTAGTACAGGTGCACAATCAAGACCTATATTTTGCTTTTCATGTGCACCTCCCTGAGTTTTCAGGGAATGTAACCTTGAACCAAGAATCTCCATCAGTCTCTGAAGCTCCTTGGCTATCCAGCAGTGACAGAATCACTTTTTTGTATTACTTGAAGGATGAAAGACGGGTGTCACAGCTGCAATTATTCTTTACAGTGTGTTCTGTGTCATGTTTGGAAATGCACTTCTGAATTTTTATTTTCAGAGAATTTAATTAATATCCATAGGCATGCCCTACCTGCTTTTATTTCTGAGAGCAATTCTTGCTTAATGGAATTTTTTAAATAAAAGAACTTTGAATTTGGTCTCAAGGGCTTATTATTATTATTATTTTAAATGGTTTTATGTTGTTGTTCTACCAAGAGAATAGACTTCCCCTCCAAGCTCCCATATATCAAAAGCATTAAGTTGTCAAGTTGCCAGATACATAGAATTTTCTGAGTGACACACAAAATAAGCTGCCTTTTCAAGAAATTGCAATTTGAAAATAGGTAAAATTGATGTTTCTGGAAAGAAAATCTAAATATATATTTTTTCATATTGTGATGATGCCTGTAGGCCATCTCAATGATGACAGGCATTGAATTTGCCTTTAGTAATAACTTTGATCCAATCCAGGTTCAAGTGCTCTGTTTTGTTGTCATGTCTCTTTAGTCTCTTTCAGTTTAGAAGAATCTCTCAGGGCCACATTTGGAACAAGTTTAGATCACAGGGTAATAATTATGCAGAATGTCCCTCAACCTGAATTGTCTGATGTTTCTGTATGATTAGATTCAGACCACGCATTTTTGGCAGAGATACAGCAGAAGTGATGCTCTGATCACTGTGCTGCTTTTTTAGCAGGTAATGCAGGCTTTTGATTTGTTCCATTGCTGGTGATATTACCTTTGATCAGTTAACTTCAGTTGATGATTGCCAAGTTACTCCATTGTAGTGCTTTTTATATTTGAAATTAATAAGCATTTTATGGGGAAGTACTTTGAGATTATCTATATATTCCATTCATTGTCAGACTTTCACCTGCTAGTAAAAGTATCCATTACTTTTTGTTTCTTGGTTACCAAAGATGATTTTCCATTTTTACTATTATTTCCCTTGTACTTGTTGTTTGATACTCCATCACAAGCAAGAAGCTTTGTCTTCTTATTCATTTATTTATCCATTCATTTCAATCAGGATGAACTCATGGATTCTCATTCTACTCATTGGGTTTTAATCCATTGCTATGATTATTTCTTTTGATGTCCAAATTATCTCAGATTTGGTCAATAGGAGCCACTTTAACAGAGCTCCTGTGTCCTTTTGACATGCCCTACCAGTCTATTACAAGTTCGCCCTGTTTGCTTCCCTTCTCTAACCCTGGAATCAAATATTTCTCTCCCAAGAACCTTGGTTCCTCTTAATGTTGAATTGTGAAAACCAAGATCTAGGAACTAGATGTGTTTATTGCTATTAGGATATTGCTGCTTATATGTCCTGTCAGTAGACAAAATTTGGGACCATGTGTATAGGTTTATATATTCAAAATAAAACATCAACATTCTTATGCCTCTCTCTGTCTCTGTCACACAGATACACACACACACACACACATACACTTCTTTAGAACTTTAGTTTGATACCTATATATCCAACTGTAACCCACCTCCATAGGATTCATTTTACACTTCATCTTTCCAGCTGCTCACATATTTGCCTTATTTCTCTGACAGTGACACATCTGTTACATTGTTTTACGTCTCTCTGAATGTAAGTTTGTGCCCATTACTGCTGTCATTGATGCCATGTGCTGCTGGATGCCCCTGTCATCACATGTAGCCTCGCTCTGGGCCTGCTCTCATTACTGTGTCCCTCTCTATGTGGATTCCTCTTCATTCCCATAACCTCCAACATCCTATCCTGGGCTTCTGTTATAGTTTCATTATTGCCCTCTCAATATTGTAAGGCAGATTCTTTACCCATTGAGCCTCCCCAGTGGTTCAGTGGGTAAAGAATCTGCCTGCAATGCAGGAGATGTAGGATCAGTCTGTAAGTTGGGAGGATCCCCTGGAGGAAGAAATGGCAATCCACTCCAGTTTTCTTGCCTGAAAAATCCCGTGTACAGAGGAGCCTGGCCGGCTACAGTCCAAAGGGTTGGGGAGAGTCAGACATGACTAAGCACATACCAGGCACTCATTGCCCTCCCAGTGGGAAAGTTCTCCTTCAACCCATTCAGTATTCAATATCCCTTGCTGGGCTGTTGTAATTTCTGCCATCCTCTTCATCCTAGTCAGGCACCAGCATCCCACACAGAGCTAGGTCTCCCTTCCAGGCATGTACTCTTAAAGCTGTGGATTATTCAGGGAGGCAGCAAGGAAGGCATACAGGAAGGAAGGGAGACAGGGTGACAGAAAGAGAAGAATTTTAAAACATTAGGAAAGTTGGGACCCAAGAAATCTTTACAAAAGTATTTTTACATTTTTAATGGCTTGTTTAGGGGAAATTCCTATTTTTATTTTTCTACTCTTAATAGCTATATTCAAATGTGTTGTTTTTCAGGCTTTCTATGTATTCATTGGAATGTATTGGGTCTTTTCATTTTTGGTGGTCTAACATATTTTCAGTGTTTTTGGACATCTCTCATTAGAGTTTGAAAATAAAACACATTTTCTGTTTTCATTGTATAAAATTGATAAATATCTATGAGATTTTATATATTCCTTATGATATTCAGATTTTCTTCTTCCTTACTTATCTACTATCAACTCTATTTAAGACTTTAAAAAAGTATCAAAGTCTTACATGGTAATTGTATTTCAATTTCTCTTTTATATTCACACAGTTTTTTTTCTGTATTACTCAGTTCAATTCAGTTGCTCAGTCGTGTCCAACTCTTTGCAACCCCAGGTACTGCAGCACGCCAGGCTTCCCTGTCCATCACCAGCTCTCGGACCTTGCTCAAGCTCATGTCCATTGGGTCAGTGATGCCATCCAACCATCTCATGTTTCTGTATTATGAAAAGATATTATTTAGCATGTGAAGATCTAAGAAAATTTCCCACATTGATTAAGAGCACAGAGGAGAAGTCACATTTACCCACTGTATTACTTAAACTCTACAGTTTCCTCATTTGTAAAATCAGAATAATACTGGGTTGGCCAAAATGTTCATTCGGTTTTTTCCATAAGATTGCTCTAGCAGTGCTTAGTTGTCTAAATTCACTTGAAACAATTTTGTTGGATTGTATTGACAGCTGTCATATCAGCATCCATTACAAAATTAAAGTTGTTGAATTTTTGTATAGCCATTTTAATTTTGAAGATGAAAGCAGAAAAGGCAATGTTTTCAGTATATTATGCTTTATTGCTTCATGAAAGGGAAAAACACAGCTAAAATAAAGACAAAGATTTGTGCTGTGTATGAAGAAGGTGCGTGACTGATTGAATGTATCAGAAGTGGTTTACAAAGCTTTGTGCTGAAGATTTCTCACTGGATAATGAGATGCTGGGGTAGACCAGTTGAAGTTGATGGCAATCAAACTGAGACTAATTGAGAACAATCAACATTATACCATGTGGGAGAGAGCTGACATACTCAGAATATCCAAATCAAGTGTTGAAAGTTATTTTCACCAGCTTGGTTATGTTAATCACTTTGATATTTGAGTTCCACATAAGTTAAGTGAAAAAATCCTTCCTAACCATATTTCTGCATGCTATTCTCCCCTTAAACATAATGAAAATGTTCCATTTTTAAAGTGGATGCTGTACAATAAATGGAATGGAAAACGATCATGGGGCAAGCAAAATGAACACCACTAGCCACACCAAAGGCCAGTCTTCATCTGGCAGGCAAGCATATATTTCCTAAAATGCTTAGCAATTCTCATCACACTATCAGATTTCCTTAAAGAAATCTCTAGTCTTTCCTATTCTATTGGTTTCCTCTATTTATTTGCATTGTTCACCAAAGAAGGCTTTCTTATCACTCCTTGCTATTCTTTGGAACTCTGCATTCAGATGGGTATATCTTTCCTTTTCTCCTTTGCCTTTTGCTTCTCTTCTTTTCTCAGGTATTTGTGAGGTCTCCTCAAACAACCACTTTGTCTTCCTGCATTTCTTTTTCTATTTGTAAACTCACTGAGCTATATTCTTCAAATTAAAATGGGAAATGGCTGATTTTGATATCCAATGATGTAATACAGACAAGTTTGATGTTTATACAAGTGTTTAGTGGATAAAAGTTACAAGGAGCTGGATGACCAAAAAAAAAAAAAAGTACCTGAAAAATATAAAAGTACAACAGAAATAAAGTCTAGGGCACTGGGCACATATTTTGAATTTTTCCTGAGAAAGGCCTACCTGTGGTCCCTGAAGAAATGAAACATAGGTCTGACAACTTTGACTAAAGATTGTAAAAACATTGATCTAGAATAGAAGACTTAGACAATGGTGAGTTCTAAAATTATTTGGCTCAAAAACAGAAAAGGACGCTGAAATACAGATAAAATATTCTTCTTAGTTAGGAAAAATACATGCCCAACATTACTGAAATAAAAGGAAGGTATTTGAAGCATGTTTTGTTTCTTTCTATTGTGTTTTCTTTCTAGTGTTTTCTTTTCTCTTTCTTTGTCAACAAATTATTTTTCCCTTTTTTGGTCAAAACAAGGCAAAATATTTATTTTGATAATCGCCTTTTCTACAAAAAACATTCAATTGATCTTAGTAAATGATTTATGTATCTGATCTTATTTATACGATTGCCCTCCAAGGATAATGTTTTGTACTTCATTCTTAAATGCTATTTAGTTCTCAATCAACTTTAAGAACTTAAGGAATATAAAATGTATATTTATCAGACTTCTCCAATTTTACTGTATAATCTTTTAACTTAATTTTTTTGCTTGTTAGATTAAACGTTTTTGTAGGAGCATACTTTTCCAACAACCTGCTTAAAGATCATTCTCTGTTGGAAATGTGGTAGAGAATAACAGGAAGCAACTTCTTGCAAAATCAATATGATACAAACATTAATCAGGAATAATCACTTAAGGCCACAGGAAGTGCCCATTACTTTATCCTCTGGAGAACTGGGTAAGTGGAAGATGATGATTTGGGCACTTATTGTAAGATATCTTAAAAATAACCAACCACAATAAATGTAGTCCAGTTAAATAAAGAAATAAAATTTGAATATTCATCAAACCTAAATTGCTAACTATGCTCTAGGGAAAACTGACAAACCCTATTTCTGGAGAAAATTATGATATAGGTACAAAGTCATAATTTCCTTTTATAAAAGAGCTTGAAATAAAGATAGGAAAATAAAATACAACAGTAACACTGAAACCAAGCAATGGTTCTATATTGACACTATAAAGTGTAAGAAACATTAGCTGGCTATACATTTTGAATTCTTTACTCAACAGGAAGAATATGTTAAGCCTTGACCATATTAATTGAATATTAGGGGGTAAGAAAGACTGAGAAAAGAAGATAACCATAGATGTTCTGCAAAACCAGAGTACAAAAGATGGATTTTAAAGTCTAGTAATCAGAATAAAATTATATAAATAATTATATTTAACTGTTACATGTAAAATTATATACAAATATTATTAAAAATAACAATTTTTAACAAAGGTCCAATAGTTAAAGCTATGGTTTTTCCAATAGTCATGTACAGATGTGAGAATTGGACCATAAAGAAGGCTGAGCGCCAAAGAATTTATGCTTTTGAACTGCGGTGCTAGAGAAGACTATCAAGAGTCCCTTGAACAGCAAGGAGATCAAACTAGTCAATCCTAAAGGAAACCAACCCTGAATATTCATTGGAAGGACTAATACTGAAGCTCCAATCCTTAGGTCACCTGATGTGAAAAGCTGACTTGTTGGAAAAGACCCTGATGTTGGGAAAGATTGAGGGCAAGAGGAGAAGGGGGTGACAGAGGATGAGATGGTCTGTTGGCATCACTGACTCAATGGACATGAGTTTGGGCAAGCTCTGGAAGATAGCAAAGGACAGTCCATGGGGTCCCAAATAATAGTTAGGCATGACTTATGGACTGAACAACAAAAATAATAATGAGTTTTAAAAAATATTTAATATTAAAATTCTGTGATATAGAATATAAGTTCCCCTTATGGAAGTAATTTCAGCTTTCATGAAGGAATCTCTCTGATTTCTCTTCTTTTTCTTCTTTTCTTCTTACTTTTTTCTTTGCGTTTCAAGAGAAGAATGGCGCTTATAGCGTCTATAAGGTCATGAAATGCAAGCCTCAATATTTAAAATTTTCAGATAATTGAAATATCAAGTAAATGAAATATAAGACAATATTTTAATTTAATCTTTTTCAAGACAGTATTGCTACTTTCAAAGTTTAGTTAGAATATCTAATCAAATTTGTGGAGAGTATTGCGCCTTAATAGGCTACTGAAGAAATGTAGAGTGTTTGGAGAAAACCTCAAGCCACACTTTACTCAGTTTGACAACTATTATTTATGGTCTGTCTCTTTCCACTAATCTTAACCCTTACCTTATTCTAAACCTTAATATGAACTCACACCCACACACTTTTGGGGATCAATTCTGGGCCATAAAACCTAAATCTAAAACAATCTAAAAGCAATTCTAATACCAAACTATGCTGTGCTGTGCTGTGCTTAGCCACTCAGTCATGTCTGACTCTTTGAGATCCCATGGACTGTAGTCCGTCAGTCTCCTCTGTCCTGGGGATTCTCCAGGCAAGAATACTGAAGTGAGTTACCGTGCCCTCCTCCAGGAGATCTTCTCAATCCAGAGATAGAACTCAGGTTTCCCGCATTACAGGCAGATTCTTTACCATCTGAGCCACCAGAGAAGCCCTACCAAACCATACACAACCTTAATTTTTAATTTGACCCTAATGTTAATTGTTTTATAGACCCAACTCTAACTCTAGTAACAAATACTAACATTAATGCATACTTAAATCTAGAAGTAATTTAGAATACCCAGAGCCAGGAACACCAAATGTGTGTGTAATTATTCCCTTATTTATGCTTATTGATATTAGTTAATATAATTGATGATAAATAATAGATTATTAATTTTTAATTAATTATATATTGCCACTGGGATACATATTATTTTTAAGCAATGTTCCTGGAAAAGTAACTGAAATACATAGTATTGACTATTATGTTAAAGTATATATACTAACATATACTTACATAATGGAAGTTCTAAGTGCTTTTAGGTGAATGCAGAGTTTATGTGATTCAGCAAAAATTTATAAAGGTATAAAGTCAAGATTTATACTTTTCCATGATCTCTTTGACAGGAAAGTTCCTTTTGTGAGAACTTATCCAAGCTAAAACTTACTGAAGAACTAAAATAAATTATCATAATTACTTCTGATCAAATTCTGCAAATGTACAAGTGTTTTTTCTGGAAGTAGAAAGCATCTAAATTGTGTGTCATTTTTACAGAGATAGAATTAATTACTCCAAAGAATTTTTATAAAAAGGAATATTGGTTTAATGAATCAAATATTATATAATGTTATTTTTTAAAAATAAATAAGTGTAGGAAAGTTTCTCTTCTCTTTAGGACACCCTATGCATTACTAAACTAACATGATGCAGAGTTTCAAAAATAGGTCACAGTGCTTTCATTTCTTAAAACTTATTAGGACATCAATTTGGATGCAATACATTGATAGAAACAAAGTCAAATATTGATACAGAACATAATATTACTGAATGAATATTGATCAATTTACTATGGCAAATTTGAAAGTTTTTAAACGTATTGTCAAAATCAATAGGGAGGGTACATAGTAACCCACACTGCCTCATTCAGTTGTTGACATAGTCTACTGACTTTTCAAATTTCTATTAAAGGAAAGATTCCCAGTAATTAGAGGCAAAGCACTCAAATTGTCATATGAACTATTCACTTACTAATAATACCTCATCTCTTCCTTATAAACTTTCTTCATTCTTTTCCCAAATGTGAACCTATCCTGGACCAAAATATATTATTTCCAAGAAAGGTTAAGAACAATGACATCTTTTTTCTTCATCATGTACTGTTTGTATCATACTACTTATATTTCATTTTGCACTGTCTTAAAAATATTCTGAAATGGTACATTTATCTAAGACCAAGAATCATTATTTTTCCTCAAACACCATGAAGTGTACTGAATTATACTGAATGACTAAGTCCTGTCCAATTGCCAGAAATTGGCCATACTAAATATACATTTCTAATATTTCTTTGAGTTTTTTCTTCTTTCCTTTTTTAATCTACTCTTTGTTTGTACCTTTAGTAAAATCTAGGATTACTCATTAGAAAATATATTCATAATATAAATTATGAAATCACCTTTCAAATCAAGTGATAACCTCCTAACTGAAAATACACATGATTGCATAGGAAACAGGAGAAGAAAAACTTTATTATAGATACTAGCATTAACATAAGGAAAATCTATTCTGCCCATTCAAGCACTTTGTCTTTAATACAGAACTTCTACATAGGTGTGATTATTATTGTGGAAACCAAGCAAAAGAAAAAAATATATAAAACCTACCATTTCCTTTCAAGTGTGCTGTAATCTGAGAAAGTGGTTAAGGACAGAATACTTTTAAAGTTTGTATCTAGACACTGTTAAAAAACAAGGTGGAAGAAGGAGAAGCTGTTTGTGTTTTACTTCTCACAACTAGTTGTATACACTTATTCTAAGATGATCTATCCTTTTAAAAGCTCTAAAAATTCTCTTGAAATACATTCTGTAAGGCTAAAGAGCACCAAGACTTTGGGTCCCCCCATGCCCTGCTTTATCCTCCCTATAGCAATCTGCTGGGCTTCTCTGCTGGCTCAGTGGTAAAGAATCCATCTGCCAGTGTAGGAGAGGCAGATTCAATCCCTGGGTCAGGAAGATCCCTTGAGAAGGAAATGGCAACCCAGTCCAGTATTCTTGCCTGGAGAATCCCACGGACAGAGGAGCCTGGCAGGCTACGGTCCATGGGGTCACAAAGGAGTCGGATAAAACTCAGCGACAAAAAACTACAAGCAGTCTATTAGTTTTCTCCAAGGACAAAACATCCTCAGTGCTTCACTGAAGCTATTAAATAACTTTTTGAGACTCCAAAATGTCAATTCCAGCAAAGCATTAACATCTAAAAGAAACTTCTTTCAGTTGCTGCTGCCTTTTATTCCTGATGCTGTCTGTCCCAAAGATTCCTGGACTAACTTCCTCTAACTCAAACATTACACATTTACTGAAAACAGTTGTAAAGAGAATGCAAAAAAAAAAAGAAAAAGAAAAAAATGCCTGTCACCCTCCATAAGAATCTTTGTAGCTTCCCTTTGCTCTGCAGCCCTGACATTTCAGTAATTGCTTTAACCTTAGTGCAGCCGGGCTTTGTGCCTTCCCTAGATGAAACATTTCCTAGACTACTGATTTTAGAAGTTCTGTGCTTTGATTATTAAGGCACTATGTTTCTCCTCTGCCCTGGCCAAGGCTGCTTTTAGCCTGTCAACATGTCTTAATCAAGTTTTTTTTTTTTTTTCCCAGTGAAAATGGAGTGCCCATGGTGAAAAGTGGTTTCATCATTTCCTGTCTTCTTTTAAGGCTCAGTCTGGTAGACTAAATTTACTTTATGAAGCTGATGGGCATTTTGCAGTAACTGCAAAGTTAGTGGAGAAAGATGTTTATAACAAGTACCTCTGAAAGTCAGTAGCTTCTTTATAAGGTTTGTTGACAATCAAGATTGTTTCAAATTGAAATAAACCATGTAAGGTATTATAAACACTTTAAAAAGCTATCCCTATTATCTTTGTTTTAGGGCATCAAACACTTTTCAGTGTTTCTGAATGTTACCTATTCTCATGAGAGGTGGTGACACACAGAGGGGAGTGGAAAGGACTTAGATGATGTACATTTTAAAGAGTAGTAGTTTTTCTAGAGCAATATAATGCAATCCTCAAATAAGTTTAAAAGTAATAAAAGATGAGATCAAGATACTAGTTAAGCGACTAGTTATTTGGTTAAGGGCATGGTTGTAAAACCTCTAATGGTGATAGTAATTTAAAAAATTTAAAACTTTGAAATCCTTTGAATATTTTTTCATACTACTTCTTCGTTGGGAAATGTCCCATAATGTTGCTGATGGTGTTAAATGGGACAGTATTGTAATTAATACGCCCATGTATTTTCTCTTATATTTTATTTTTATTCATGACTATTTTCACATGAAATCAAGTAAGTGCTTCTGCACCAGGTTTCAGGGAAGGGATCATGCTATAAAAGAAAGAAGAAACAAGAACAGAAATCATTCTTCGGTTTTGAATTTCACAAACTAGGGTACAGACAAATAGAAATATCCAAGCTATAAGCACTAGATTTCAGGTGCCATAAAGAACACTGGCAACGTTTCCCTGGCATGAACTCTACTTCTTAGTCTATACTAGGTAGTGTTCTTGATTATAAGGGGAAATAGATTGAGGGCTAGTAAGGATGGAGAACCCCTGGAGGAGGCCATAGCAACCCACTCCAGTATTTTTGCCTGGAGAATCCCCCTGGGCAGAGGAGCCTGGTGGGCTACAGTCCATGGATTTGCAGAGTCAGACACAACTGAGCAACTAAGTACACACACACACACACACACACACACACACACACACGTGCGTGCGTGCACACACACAAACACACAGAAGATGGGAAAAAGAGCTAAAATGCTAAATTTATGATTCAACTTATGTTCTAAGCTTGTGTACTAAGGTGTGAGCCCAGAAATTACCACATGATATTTCCAAGCAAAAGGGGCTTGAGACAGCCGCTCAGAATTCCTCCATACCCTGGCATTGCCCAGGATCAATAGGTCTATTTTTGTTCCTTTAATGGTGACAAGTTAATAGTGCAGTCATTCCTGCCCTCTTCTGTTATACTTGTGAAGAACAGAAATATAGGATAGAAAAAGGTTAGATTCCAAATGGCTTAAGGTCCAAGCTAGGGACCACACAGCTTGTACTTTGTGAGTTTCATTGGTCACCAGTGAAGATACTAAGATAAACCAGGTATGCCGACCCAAATTTGTGCTACCTAGCCCTCCTCTTCACCTGAAACCCTGGGATTTAAAGATGAGTAAATGGTCAAGTGAGGCAATTTTAAAATGGTTTGATTAAGAATCCTCATTCCAGTGAAAGTTGAAGTGAGAATTCATACTAAAAATTAAGAAGTGTTATCAGAAAATAAAGTTATATTTTCTTCTCTGAGTTAGTGAACTAAAACTACATCATCATCTGTTTATAGAGTGGCAAGCAAAATTCCTTGGTACGTGTATAATATGTAACCATTATTACATATTGTATTTAAAGCCAAAACAAGGAGACTATTCTAAGAATAAGCTTCTTATGAGAAGATAAAAGAAAAAAAACTTTATATAATTTTCAGAAGCATGGAGTTAATATATTAGATTCACAGCTAGTTCTAATCTAACCGAAGAATAGATGATAGCTTTTGTTTTTTTAATTTGGCAAGCATTTGAGTTCACAATAGATAAAGGAGTCAGAAATGCTCTCCTCTTGTACTAAATCTCCTATTCTTTCCAACTCTATTTAGCTGTGGAAAACTGCAGCAATAAAGTGTAATAGTCATAGTTTTCTATTTCCTCCTTATTACTGCTTTCTTCTCTTCCTTAGTTGTTTTTATTTCTCTTGCATTTCTATGTATAATCTTTATCTTACTTTCTGCTCATTCAGTTTCTGCACTTCTCTCTTCTCCCTCCTGTCTTCTCATAAATCAAAATAAATGTAAAAATATAACATAGAGCAAAATGAGTTTAGATACAAGACCATTTATTTATTTTTTATAAGCTAAATAAACCTTCTCCACTTACATTAATTGCTTTAAATAAATGATAAAAATTTTTGAGCAAATTGTCAATAAAATTTTAAATGAAAACAATCTTATTCATAATTTAAAGAAAACAAATCAGTGAAAGATATAAA
>SJYT01062493.1:0-28505 GCA_006410635.1 Cephalophus harveyi | reverse complement strand
TGACTGTATAGAGCTTCTCCATCTTTGGCTGCAAAGAATATAATCAATCTGATTTCGGTGTTGACCATCTGGTGATGTCCGTGTGTAGAGTCTTCTCTTGTGTTGTTGGAAGAGGGTGTTTGCTATGACCAGTATGTTCTCTTGGCAAAACTCTATTAGTCTTTGCCCTGCTTCATTCTGTATTCCAAGGCCAAATTTACCTGTTAATCCAGGTGTTTCTTGACTTCCTACTTTAGCATTCCAGTCCCCTATAATGTAAAGGACATCTTTTTTGGGTGTTAGTTCCAAAAGGTTTTGTAGGTCTTCATAGTCCCCTTCAACTTCAGCTTCTTTAACGTTACTGGTTGGGGCATAGACTTGGATTACTGTGATATTGAAAGGTTTGCCTTGGAAATGAACAGAGATCATTCTGTCGTTTTGGAGATTGCGTCCAAGTACTGCATTTCGGACTCTTTTGTTGACCATGATGGCTACTCCATTTCTTGTAAGGGATTCCTGCCTGTAGTAGTAAATATAATGGTCATCTGAGTTAAATTCACCCATTCCAGTCCATTTTAGTTTGCTGATTCCTAGAATGTCAATGTTCATCTCCTGTTTGACCACTTCCAATTTGCCTTGATTCATGGACCTGACATTCCAGGTTCCTATGCAATATTGCTCTTTACAACATCAGACCTTGCTTCTATCACCAGTCCCATCCACAACTGGGTGGTGTTTTTGCTTTGGCTCCATCCCTTCATTCTTTCTGGAGTTATTTCTCCACTGGTCTCCAGTAGCATATTGGGCACCTAATGACCTGGGGAGTTCCTCTTTTGGTATCCTATCATTTTGCCTTTTCATACTGTTCATGGGGTTCTCAAGGCAAGAATACTGAAGTGGTTTGCCATTCCCTTCTCCAGTGGACCACATTCTGTCAGACATCTCCACCATGCCCATCTGTCTTGGGTGGGCCCACAGGGCATGGCTTAGTTTCATTGAGTTAGACAAGGCTGTGGTCCTAGTGTGATTAGACTTACTAGTTTTCTGTGGTATGGTTTCAGTGAGATCATTAGCATGGACCTAATACAGTGTGAACCAAGTCCTTATAAAAAGAGGAAATTTGAATATAGATACAGAGGGAAAAGGATGTGAAGACAATGGTAGAAGACCAAAGGCTGATAAACAGCCTCCTCTCACAGACCTGGGCAGGAACCAACTCTGCCAATACCTGGTCCTCAGACTTTTGGCCTCTAGAGCTGTGAAAAAGTAAAAGCTTTTGTTTAAACTACCAGTACTGTTGTACTTAACAAACTAACACACCTCCCAACACCATGTGTGTGTGCATGTCAGTAGATCTTGTGTGGCCTGTCAAAAGTCAGAAGGCTGAATTTGGAAAAAGGTCCCCCCTCAGACTGAGACTTGAGAAATTGTTACAGATGTACTAGAAATAGGAAAGTCAGGAAAGGGAATCTAGTGTGTGGTGAAAATGATGGATATATTAAGTGTGGTGTAAAGATGTAAGTGATTTCATCCAAAGGCATCATGGATATTTGAGACTGGGCTCTAAGTGAGGTCCCTTCACAATGATAGAAGCATCTCTATCTTGAGAATACATTACATATTTGATATAGAAAATATATAGCTGATAATATCAATGTGGAAAGAATAAAACTTTGGAAAATAGCATAAAAATGGAAGAGAGTATCTTCCTCTCTTCAATGATAGAGGAAAATCACTTTCATGATGAAGGAAGAAAAGCCAAGAAAGGAAAAGTCCTAGAAGTAAGATAGCTACAAATATATCTTGAAACCAAAGGGAGATAACCTAATCTTGAAGCTAACAGAAAAAGCTGAAAATAGATTTCTGTTTCTTTCTCTAGTTGGGTATATATACCAGAATCTTCTCCACTTCTCTTCTTTCATTAGTAATCTTTGAAAGTTCCTCCTTATTGCTTTGAGGGTGCAAAGCAGAATTTCTACCCCCTCCTACCAGTTGGCCAAAGCCAAGTCCCATATCTGCTGTGTGTATGTCATCTCTCTGCTCTGTCTCATTATATCTCCTTATTACCTCCTCTTACATACGGTTTGTGCATGCGTGCTTACTTGCTCAGTCATGTCTGACTCTGCAACCCTATGGACTATATCCCACCAGGCTCCTCTGTTCATGTGACTTCCCAAACAAGAATACTGGAGTAGGGTGCCATTCCCTTCTCCAGAGGATCTTTCTGATCCAGGAATTAAACCTGCATTTCCTGCATTGTAGGTGGATTCTTTACCATCTGCCACCAGGNCCTATGGACTATATCCCACTAGGCTCCTCTGTTCATGTGACTTCCCAAACAAGAATACTGGAGTAGGGTGCCATTCCCTTCTCCAGAGGATCTTTCTGATCCAGGAATTAAACCTGCATTTCCTGCATTGTAGGTGGATTCTTTACCATCTGCCACCAGGGAAGCCTATATATAGTTTACTATTTCTAATTCCACGGGCTTCTCTCATAGCTCAATCGGTAAAGAATCTGCCTGCAATGCAGGAGACCCAGGTTCGATTCCTGGGTCAGGAAAATCCCCTGGAAAAGGAAATGGTAATCCACTCCAGTATTCTTGCCTAGAAAATCCCATGGACAGAGGAGCCTGGTGGGCTACAGTCCGAGGGGTTGCAAGAGTTGGACATGACTGAGTGACTAAACCACCTAAACCACCACCATTTCTAATTCCATACCTCAAAAAAGTAATATATGCTAAATTTGAGTGTGTGCCATATGTATCATTTTCTATACATTTCTGTGTTTGAAATATTTCATAATTTATAAACTCAACCAATGTAAAAAGTATTTGAGAGCCATGAGAAATATTTTTTTTATATAAAAAAGGAATTGTTCAAATTCTACTATCTGTTGGGAACCACCATAAAATGTTGGCAAGCATCTTTTCAGCCTTTTTCTATATAGGTCTACATGTAATTATTTTATTAAGTGTTTATATTATTCATATTGGTATTATCCTTTATAGTGTAATACAACCTACTTTTCTCATGTAAAATTCATACTTAAACATTATATTTTTTAGAAATATTTTGATAAATATATTCTGAGCATGGTCTTTGAAGGCTACATGTTAAATCTTTGCATGCCCAAGTTTATATATTCAGCCTGCTATTATTGGTCAGTCTGCAAGGAGATCAAACAGTCTGTCCTAAATGAAATCCATCCTGAATATTTATTGGAAAGACTGATGCTGAAGCTGAAACTCTAATACTTTGACCACCTGATGCAAAGAACTGACTCATTGGAAAAGACCCTAATGCTTGGAAAGATTGAAGGCAGGAAGAGAAGGGGACAAAAGAAGATGAGATGGTTAGATGGCATCACAGACTTGATGGACATGAGTTTGAGAAAGCTCCAGGAGTTGGTGATGGACAGGGAAGCCTGGTTTGTTGCAGTCCATAGGGTCTCAAAGAGTAGGATATGACTGACTCGCTGAACTGAACTGACTATTGATCATGAAAGTGATCTTCCTGTGTCATAGAAATGCTTATTTTTATCACACTCTATCTTTAAGATAAATAACTAGAAGAAGATAAAAATGTTTGTAAGAAATTTTATCAGATAGTTCTCCAGAAAAGTTGTATAATCAATTTGGGGAGAACTGGCCTATTAACAATATTCATGCTTCCTGGCAGAAACATGGTAGATTTCTCCAATTTTTTATTTGACTTTGGTGTTCTGGGGTATAATTTTATAGATTTTTATACATGTTTTATACAGTTTTTCTGTGCATTTTTAATATTCCTCTTCAAGACTGAATTTTCCTTGCACTTTCTCTCTACAATCAAAACCCAAGACATTCTTCAGAAAATGAACACAATATTCTACAATAGATAACTTAGCTTCTTAACCCTTTAATTGTAGAATGTTTCTCAACTATATTTCTTCAAATGACAAGCTGCACTACATCCTACTGCTTTTTCTCTCTGCATTCTCACTTCTGGAGTCAAAGCTGTAAGACTGCATAAAAACTATGAAAGACTATTTTGAAAATACTCTTCCAACATTGGACAATGGTGTTAGTTTTCTTTATTCTTTCCCACACAAGAAAATAGCCTTCCTTTTTGACATGTTATATATTGAAGGAAATGTCACATCTTTGGATTTAAGGATGAATAATCTAAGCCAGAGTAAAATCAAAAAAGAGCCTTTCCTTATATTTTATCCCAACAATATTTCATGCATCTCCAAAAAAGCTAAAATACAAGCAAAATAGAAACACTAGTGAAACAGATGAATGAATACTCTAGAAATTTAGCAGTTACAGGATGTAATTTCCCACAGCATACATGGATTTTCTCTTATAAGAAAGTTGATCCTATTAATGCTATACATATCGCAATACCTCTTAGCAGATTACTTTGAATTTTTGAAAGGTGAAAGAAATGTCCTTTTTACTTCAAAATGTCTGTTTTAGCAGTCAGTATCAAACTGTTGAGTTCCATTTCAAACTTAAAGACAGACAGGAAACAAAGATGGGCAGCTTCAATCTTGAAATTTAAATTACTTATCAAAAAGGACTTTTATTTCACTGTCTTATGATCTAAGTTATTATAATAAGCTTTCAAATTAAATCTCATCTAAAATTCAAAAGAATTTTTTAAAAGATCTTAAAATTAAAATATTAGTTGTAATTTAGTGTCTTATAAACTTATTTTTAATTTAGAGAATTTCAAGGGAAGTTTTTTTAAAATGTCTCTTCTTTAAAATTTTTTCTCTTTTAGAATTAGTTTATTCAGTTATTCAGAAAGATCTCTAGCACCATAAAAAGTAATTTAAGATAGCAACCTGCAGCTAAAGATAGCCACACTTAATTTTTTTTAAAACCAATACATATTAGTTTTCCCTTTGGTGTTCTCCTCACTCTTGCTCTCATGTGTTCTTTCTTTCTTTTATAGATATGTAACATTTTCAGTTCAGTTTAGTTGCTCAGTTGTGCCTGACTCTTTGCAACCCCATGGATTGCAGCACGCCAGGCTTCCCTGTCCATTGCCAACTCCCAGAGCTTTGTCAAACTCATGGCTATTGAGTCTGTCTCTTATACACATCTGGAAGTTTTTTTAAAATGTCTCTTCTTTAAAATTTTTTCTCTTTTAGAATTAGTTTATTCAGTTATTCAGAAAGATCTCTAGCACCATAAAAAGTAATTTAAGATAGCAACCTGCAGCTAAAGATAGCCACACTTAATTTTTTTTAAAACCAATACATATTAGTTTAGTTTCTAATCATATAATCCTTTAAGTATATTAGGAAAATTTTACACTAAAACAATATACCAGAAATTTTTCAAAGCATAAATAAGATGAATTTAGGCAATGACAGACATAGTAAAAAGATTTGTTATTTCTATTTCTGGTAAAGAGTTCTTTCACTTATAAGTAAAACAATGCTTCAGCATAGTTTCTTCCATTTTGTTCTTACCATAGTTTCAAAATACAAGTGACATGAAAAGGAAGGTAAGAAAAGGCTAAAGAAACCCAGCAAGTATGGCTTTTATCTAAGAGCAGTGGTGAGTGGCCTGAATTTGTGTGTTGGAGCTTTCCTCCCTGTGTTAGTTTGTATTCATTTCTCTTTTAAATAATTGTACTGCTAATACCCAGTGATTGACTGACAATCTCTTTATAATAACAAAATAACGCTCCTGCATTATTTAAACTCTTTAGTTTGGCTGGGAAAATAGCCAAAAATTGAATCAACCTGGAGGAAATTATAGCCCAGGGGCTAGTTTTGCAGAAAACTTACCTACAAAGGTAATAGGAAATGTACTCCCTGTTTACCACCATCAAAGCTGAAGGGATTATTCTCAGTGGAGAAAACAGTGACCTGACTTGGGACCTGCTGCACACCTGCCAGTAATCATGGGACCTACCTGAAGAACTCCTGAATCCCAAACAAGAAATATATTCAGAAAGACAAATCTAGTTAGGCATCTTTTTGTCCCATTCATAAAAACAAATCTTTGGAAACTTCCTTTATGACTTCATTAAAAATGCACATAATTTCTTCTTGGATTCCATCCAGTTTAAGGTTTTAAATGATTCCTCAAAATGAGCCAGTTGTGGATATTCACTAATGGGCAAGATTGTTTCATGTTTTTGTTACCAGGTTTGTTTGCTTTATTCCAGTTGGTTTAAGGTTACTCTCAGTGTCATAAGCTTCTTAAATTTACCTACTATGTCAAGGATGAAAAGGATACCACAGGCAGTCAATTCACAACTATTTCCTTAAAATAAACTACTGGTGGCCCTTTTATACCCAGTATGGAGCATGGAGGTTGAAGTGCTCTCTCCGAAGCATGATTGCTTTCCTCCATTCTTGACTGACATGCACTGGCAGATGAAGCTACCAGAATGCAAGAAAAAAGAGAGGCCTTTCTTGCACATCACTGATCAGAGAGTACAAAACTCACCTCAACTCCTTTCTTGCACACATGCAACTTTAGTAATGAGAGCACTTCTGTGCGGATGAGAAATTTATGCAGATGATGTGTTTCACGCAGGAAAGGACTCATTACAATGCACAGCATCAGTGTTGTCCATTTAACTCATGACTCATGGTTTGGCAGATTTCGAGATGTAGCAGATTGGGAGCATATGAGACTAGCTGTTGTGGAACAGAGGAGAGAAGGGAGGACAGAGTAGAAAACATTTTCTCCTTAATATAATGTGAATCTAAAAAAAAAACCAAAAAACAAAACACAATTACCTGTACTGTGGTCTGCACTATGCATTATTTAATAAGACAATCTATCATAATTTAACAAACTCCAATGTTTATATTCTACAAGCAATCTAGTGACACTCAAGTTGCTCATATGGAGTAACTAATTTGAAGCTCTGGCTTATCAATTGCCATGGCAATGATCTTTTATAACAACGATGATCAGTTAAGCATACCAGAGTTATATCATGAATTTAGTACATTGAAATTTAAAGAAAACATTTTTGGCTCTATAAAATGTTTGAAATTGAATGTGTGTTTCCAAGCAAACATAGAAAACATTGCTATAAAAAACCTTTTTGGTCAAAATGTTGTGTTTCCAATGTAATGATGTATCTACTTATAGAATTTACTATAGTATCTCATGAAGGTGAAAGTGACCTTGTTGTCTCTCAGTATTTTCTTTGGTGCCATAATTTTTTAAAAAATTATTGTCTGGCCTGCCTCTCTTGCCTATTTGGTTACTTGGCCCTTCCACTGTAAACAAAAAATATATTTCATATTTTCACAAATAAATGTAAATCACTAAAGGGAGTAAATTTATCTTGCCTTACCTGTTTGTTGCAGTGAATTAAAAGGTTTATTTTTTATTTTTACCATTATTTCATTTTAGTCACATTTTTTGACAAATGGAAAGAGATGTTTTAAGCTTTAGTTTTGTACGATCTGTATTATCAAATGGAATATTTAATAATGCATTTGATGAGCATTAACATGAAAGCCAGCACGCTGGCCACAATTAAAGCTTAGCTTGTCAGCAGACACAAAAGAGAGGTGAATAGCAGAGAGTCTAATGGCAAGTCTATTAAGTGTGCTGTGGACAGAAGGCTTTTTAAATTTTTTAAAACAGTAAAAGCATCTGGTACCCAGTCTGAGAGAGAAAAATGTCCAAAAGCATTGCCATTAGGCTATAAATCACTATTGGAAAGAGTTAAGCTGTGTTTCCATAAATGGTTTTAAAAAATGACTTGGGTGATGCTCTTGGCCTTTTAAAAAGTGTTAGGTTATCATCTGACCAAAGGTCCTTTTTGAAACACTCTCTGAACTGACAAAATAGCATCCACTATACACAGTTTTCAGATGATCAGCTCTCCTAAGAATTAATCACATTGGCTGGTGTGTTAAAGCTCATGGGATCCCTGTAAGATGTTTCCCATGAGTCTGCTTCCTATTTCACCTCCAGTCAGCAGGGGTAGAAATGAGAGGCTTACTGTGTTTCTCTGAAGAGCCCACCAGCTACATTCGTTTTGGTCACTAGTAAGTGCTTTATAAAAGCATTAAAATCTTCCCCTTGCAGTCAGAGGTAGGACTCCTATGGAATTCAGTTATACCTTCAGTCAAGAATCTTTGAAATTTTTAAAGATAAAATTACAACAAAGACAAGTAATGCAAAGGACAGCTGTTTGACCTTACTGAGGCCCGTATCCCATTGCTATTGTTGGCCTAGGTTTATTGAAGTATTCTTGTAAATAGACTAGAAACACAGATATTTGGCCTCAAGCTGGTGGAAGTAGGTGGTGTAGAGTATCAGTATTATGAGTATCAGAATTCTGGAGTAATTCTGACATAAGTTCTAGCATCATCTAGGACCTGGCTACTGGTGAACCACAATGTTGGAATTATATGGAATCTTGTTAGGAATGAAGAATCTCAGGCCCTTCCCAGACCTATTCAACCAGGACCTGTATTCTAAAAAAATAATAATATCCCCTGGATATTTAAGTGCACAATGAAATTTTAGAAACCGTACTCTGTATTGTCCCTGCTTGATTTATATGAACACATAACTTACTCTGTGCTAGCCAAAACCTTTTAGTATTACAATTCAGGATTTCCTGTGCTTTTGCTCCTATTGCTTTTTAATTTTTACTGAATGTATAGAAGGGTTTCCTTAATAGCTCAGTTGGTAAAAATTACTTAAACAATTTCTTTCACTTAAATTTTGGGGACTTCCCTGGGGGTACAGTGGTTAAGTGGACCTGAGGGTCCATGCTTTCACTGTAAGGGACACAGGTTCAATCACTGGTTGAGGAAAAATAATTTAAAAAATAAATTTTGAACAAATTTCACTGTCATAATGATCTATATAACAAAGTCAGAGTAAAATAATTAGAGATAAAGCAGAACATATAGGTGAAATGTTTTCTGAGTTATTTCTGAGCGTGTGTGTGTCACTGTTTAATCCTGTATGTTTTGTGAGCACTCATCTCCTAAGATAGTTGCAGTGTTTACTGATGATGATGCAGTAGTAGTAAATTGGATTACAAAATCTTCAGAACTAAACTAGGACTTTAGCTAAGAAACATAAACATGTCTTGTTAGATTTCAGAGAGGTATATTTGTAATCAGTTAGCTCCTGTTTCTTAGTGAATAGAGAATAATTAAATTTAAATAGAGAATAAAAAAAAAAAGACCCCTTGAAGAACCAGTTTTAAGGGAAAAAAGTTCACCATAGTATTGTTGTGTAGGGAAAGATTCTTCTACCTAAGTTGTTATAACAGTTGTATTAATCTTCAAGTTGGACTCAAAAAAAAAAAAAAGACGAGTGTTTGCTGTCTTTCTATGGTATCATTAAACTAATAGTTATTTAGATTTTACTATATTTTACTTAAAAATAGTTAAACTGATTTTTCCACATTTCTATATGTATAGCATTGAGTGTATTACTGCTGAAGTTTTGTAGTGGATATTATAAATGTTTGTGAATAAACATGTATGTACATCTGAGAAGTACTTGTAGGTTATTTTCACACCATATAGATACCAATTCTATATTTGTTAACTGTTCCTAACAGGTTTTAGTTTTCCAGAAGGCAAAATGCCAACTCATATGTCCACTCCATCTACTGGGTGACTTAATAAGATGAGAAATTAGGATAATGGCGAAAAACGAGGATAATGAACCCAATAAGAAAAGCCAAACACATTTATAAAGAAAGTAAAATATCACGGATGTTTTCTGTTAAAAGTCATATATATTTTGTCAAGTTGAATGTTGTTCTTAAATTTAAAGCATTAGTCTTGCTCCATTTCCTGAAAGGATGAAAAGGGCAGCTGCATAAACCAGAGCTACTTGGGGCTTCTTAATACCATATTTAGTTGGCTTCAGACTCTGCTTACCTCCCCCAGCCTCCCTGACAGAAAGGCACCTAGATTAGTTAGAAATTTTAATCTTTTCTCCATACTCAAACCCTGAAAGCATTTGTATGTGCTAATAAAATAGGGAGTGATGCAAAGGAACTAGACAGATACCCAGGAGTCTCAACAATCACCAAGTCAAACCTCCTTCAGAATCAAGAAGTGTCAAGTAGATATCCATTGTTTCCCATTCTATTACACTGCCATAAAAGGTAACTGTCCTCAATTCTCAATTATATTATTGTTCCAAATTACTTACAGTCTATTCCTGTGGGGGAAAAAAACAAAGAAAGAAAGCTTGCATTTTCTTGCCACATATCCCTATATCAGCCTTGATTATATGATTTAGTTTGGCCAATGAAATGTGAGCGAAAGCTGACAAATGCTATTTTCAAACTCTCTCTCTTTAGAGGATACAAATGCTCTCTCTCTGTTTTCTTGGCCATGAGAGTGTACCTGAGTCCTAGAATGAAGAAATGGAACAAAGCTACAGCTAAAGTATGACGTTGTACATAATGTGAAGGAGAAATAGGCAAATTTTTTGTTAGACATTGAAAATTTGAATTGTTTGTTATGGTAGAATGATCTTGCCTACTCAGACTGATAAGGACAGCTATTCCCTATCACTGTCAACTAATTTCTCTTCCCTTTGGTGTTCTCCTCACTCTTGCTCTCATGTGTTCTTTCTTTCTTTTATAGATATGTAACATTTTCAGTTCAGTTTAGTTGCTCAGTTGTGCCTGACTCTTTGCAACCCCATGGATTGCAGCACGCCAGGCTTCCCTGTCCATTGCCAACTCCCAGAGCTTTGTCAAACTCATGGCTATTGAGTTGGTGATGCCACTCAGCCATCTCATCCTTTGTTTTCCCCTTCTCCTCCTGTCTTCAATCTTTCCCAGCATCAGGGTCCATATCCTACATGATCTGTCTGTTCCATAAGAGCTCTCTTCAATGACAGCACTACTATGTGTCAACAGGCAGTGTCCTAACATGCCCTGCATTGTAGAGACAGTGTGTAACAGTGCAATGCAAGATAGATGAGGAAGGTAAAAAGAGTCCTTTGGTTACATATTTGCCAATTTGGATTGTAAATCAAATGTTCAGTTCAGTTCAGTTCAGTTCATTTCAGTTCAGTTGCTCAGTCATGTCCGACTCTGCCCCTCCACAGACTGCAGGAGGCCAGGCTTCCCTGTCCTTCACCAACTCCTGGACTTACTCAAACTCACGTCCATCGGTCAGTGATGCCATCCAGCCACCTCATCCTCTTCTTCACTTTCTGTCCTAAGGGTGGTATTATCTGCATGTCTGAGGTTATTGATATTTCTCCTGGCAATCTTGATTCCAGCCCAGCATTTCTCATGATGGACTCTGCACATAAGTTAAATAAGCAGGGTGGCAATATACAGCCTTGACATACTCCTTTCCCAATTTGGAACCAGTCTGTTGTTTGATGTCCAGTTTAACTGTTGCTTCCTGACTTGAGGTTATTGATATTTCTCCTGGCAATCTTGATTCCAGCCCAGCATTTCTCATGATGGACTCTGCACATAAGTTAAATAAGCAGGGTGGCAATATACAGCCTTGACATACTCCTTTCCCAATTTGGAACCAGTCTGTTGTTTGATGTCCAGTTTAACTGTTGCTTCCTGACCTGCATACAGATTTCTCAAGAGGCAGGTCAAGTGTTCTGGTATTTCCATATCTTTAAGAATTTTCCAGAGTTTGTTGTGGTCCACACAGTCAAAGGCTTTGGTATAGTCAATAAAACAGAAGTAGATGTTTTTCTGGAACACTCTTGCTTTTTTGATGATCCAACGATGTTGGCAATTTGATCTCTGGTTCCTCTCCCTTTTCTAAATCTAGCTTGAACATCTGGAAGTTCACCGTTCATGTACTGTTGAAGCCTGGCTTGGAGAATTTTGAGCATTACTTTACAAGTGTGTGAGATGAGTGCAATTGTGCAGTAGTTTGAGCATTCTTTGGCATTGCCTTTCTTTAGGATGTAACATTTTACATAAACATATATTTTTATTTGCCACCTGACAAAGAGCTGACTCATTGGAAAAGACCCTGGTGCTAGGAAAGATGGAAGGCAGAAGGAGAAGAGGGAATCAGAGGATGAGAAGATTGGATAGTATCATTGACTCAATGGACATGAGTTTGAGCAAACTCCAGGAGATAGTGAAGAACAGAGGAGCCTGGTGTGCTGCAGTCCATGGGGTCACAAAGAGTTGAACAGAACTTAGCCACTGAACAGCAACATTATTTTTGTTGTTTCAGCTTATGTATATAATGTTATGACTTCTATTGAGGCCTCAGTTTTGTTTTTGTTTTGTCTCCTATGTCTTTCCCCTTCTAACACCTACTACCAATCCTCTGAGTCTCATTAAAATTCCCAAGAGTACATCATTTTATTATCCTTATTGAATGGAATTCTCATACCCAGCCAGTTAATTGGCTACTAGTCAGACTTTGTGTTGGTATATATGAGAAATCTGCTGTGGCATGCCATTTACTATGTGGATAATATTTTGGTAGCAACTTCCATGATTGAAAAAAATGTTGCATACCTTTAACTGTTCTTAGAAATAATGAATATTATTATTTCTCTATCTTGAAGGCTTTTTCAAAACATTAGTATCTGTTAATGGAGTAATTGTACTATAGTACCATGGAATTTATTAAGGAAATCCAAAAGTAATCAGAAGCTATAATAAAACTGCTATGTTATGAGTCCATCTAATCCTTGAAACCACCTTTCAGGTTTACAATTCTTAAAACTTCAATAGATATGGATGCCAATTTCATGAAACATCTATGAGAATAATACATCCTGAGTTATTTTTGTAACTTAGAGTATTCATCCTGCACAGGAAAAATAGCTTCATTGTTCTTTCATTTCTGTTCAGTTTTCAAAAATTAATATTCCTTTGCAAGCCTGTTTCATTTAGTTTCAACATTACAGAAACCAAAGACTCAAAATACTTCTAAGAAAAACCCTCAGAAAAACTGTGAAGTTTATATGGCAGCAAAGGGAGTAGGTGTGTGATCTTCACTTCTCTGAATTTCAGGGCTCAAAACCATAACACAAATTAGATTCTGTATTCAGGACAGCTGACTTATTTTGATGACATCCTATATTCCCCTAATTCAATGTCTACAATTACAGGCTAACTCTGTAAACTTAGTCTTCCTCAGGGGCAATTTTAGCCTATTAGACTGAACAGTGTGTTATACTTTTCATCTTAAACTCATTATTCCCTTGTTCCAAATATAGATGGATATTTTCATTTTCATATTTGTTGTTGCTCAGTTGCTCAGTCTTGTCTGACTCTTTGTGACCACATGGACTCTAATCTGCCAGGCTCATCTGTCCATGGGGTTTTCCAGGCAAGAATACTGGAGTGGGTTACCATTCACTTCTCCAGAGGATCTTCCCAACCCAGCGAAGGAACCTGCATCTCTTGCATCTCCTGGATTGGCAGGGTGATTCTTTACCACTGAAGAAAGATTCTTTACCTGGGAAGTCCACGTCATTCCCAACAAAACCCATTTACCCAACTAAATGAAATCCAGTCTTAGTAAATCCTGATCATGCATAGTTTACTCATTTCAGTACTTTTTCATTACTCACACTGAAATGAAAAATGTCTTTTACTGAAAACACATCTTCAGTTCAGTTCAGTTCAGTTCAGTAGCTCAGTCGTGTCCGACTCTTTGCGACCCCATGAATTGCAACACGCCAGGCCTCCCTGTCCATCACCAACTCCCAGAGTTCACTCAGACTCACGCCCATCGAGTCAGTGATGCCATCCAGCCATCTCATCCTCGGTCGTCCCCTTCTCCTCCTGCCCCCAATCCCTCCCAGCATCAGAGTCTTTTCCAATGAGTCAACTCTTCGCATGAGNATCACCAACTCCCAGAGTTCACTCAGACTCACGCCCATCGAGTCAGTGATGCCATCCAGCCATCTCATCCTCGGTCGTCCCCTTCTCCTCCTGCCTCCAATCCCTCCCAGCATCAGAGTCTTTTCCAATGAGTCAACTCTTCGCATGAGGTGGCCAAAGTACTGGAGTTTCAGTTTTAGCATCATTCCTTCCAAATAACACCCAGGACTGATCTCCTTTAAGATGGACTGGTTGGATCTCCTTGCAGTCCAAGGGACTCTCAAGAGTCTTCTCCAACACCACAGTTCAAAAACATCAATTCTTCGGTGCTCAGCTTTCTTCACAGTCCAACTTTCACATCCATACATGACTACTGGAAAAACCATAGCCTTGACTAGACGGACCTTTGTTGGCAAGGTAATGTCTCTGCTTTTGAATTTGCTGTCTCGGTTGGCAATAACTTTCTTTCCAAGGAGTAAGCGTCTTTTAATTTCATGGCTGTAATCACCATCTGCAGTGATTTTGAACCCCCAAAAAATAAAGTCTGACACTGTTTCCACTGCTTCCCCATCTATTTGCCATGAAGTGATGGGACTGGATGCCATGATCTTCATTTTCTGAATGTTGAGCTTTAAGCCAACTTTTTCATTCTCTTCTTTCACTTTCATTAAGAGGCCTTTTAGTTTCTCTTCACTTTCTGCCATAAGGGTGGTGTCATCTGCATATCTGAGGTTATTGGTATTTTTCCTGGCAATCTTGATTCCAGCTTGTGCTTCTTCCAGCCCAGCATTTCTCATGATGGACTCTGCACATAAGTTAAATAAGCAGGGTGACAATATACAGCCTTGACGTACTCCTTTTCCTATTTGGAACCAGTCTGTTGTTCCATGTCCAGTTCTAACTGTTGCTTCCTGACCTGCATACAGGTTTCTCAAGAGGCGGGTCAGGTGGTCTGGTATTCCCATCTCTTTCAGAATTTTCCACAGTTTTTTGTGAGAAAACACATCTTTCCTTAAAAAATCTTTTTTCACATTAAGTTGCTTTTTTGTTGACAAATTAGTAACAGAATAAGGTCTTATTTGATGCCTAGTAACCCTAGGTACAACAGAAATATGCTTAACACAATGGTTCTAAGGACATGTCTAGATTAATTAGATTAACAAATAAATAAATATTAATACCAGGTATTAATTTAATATGTCATACTTAAGGAATGAGTTTATTTCATTGTGCTAATGCTATGGACTGAACTGTGTTTCCATTATTTCATATGTTGAAGCCCTAACTCCCAACATGACAGTATTTGGATATAGGGCATTATGGAGCTAATCATAGTTAAATGAAGTCGTAAGAATAGAGTCATAATCGATAAAATTGGTGGTCTTATAAGAAAAGGAGGAAAGAGAGATTCCTGTATCACCAAACACACAAAGAGGTCTTTTGAGCACATAGCAAACAGGTAACCACCTACAAGCCAAAAAAAATGAGGCCTCAGAATTAAACCTACTTTATTGTCATATTGATCTTTGGATTTCCCAGGCTCCAGAACTATAAGAAATAAGTTTTCCCTATTGAAGCTACTTAATCTATGGTAATAATAATTTGCTTCCCAGGTGGCTCACTGGTAAAGAATCCACCTGCCAATGTAGGAGATGCAGGAGACATGGGTTTGATCCCTTGGTCAGGAAGATCTGCTGGAGGAAGAAATGGCACCCCACTCCAGTGTTCTTGCCTGGGAAATCCCATGGATAGAGGAACCTGGTGAGCTTCAGTCCATGGATCCTAAAGAGTCAAATATAACTGAGCACACACTCGCAAGGCAACTTGAGCTGATTTAAATAATTAATCACTACTCTACCTTTCATCCCCTTTATACACAACCAGCTAGAGTGAATGCATTTGCTTTTGTCAAAAGTTTCTTTGGTGGTGGTGGTGGTGTAGTCGCTAAGTCATGTCTGACTCTTGCGACCCCATGGACTGTAGCCTGCCAGGCTCCTTTGTCCATGGGATTCTCCAGGCAAGAATACTGGAGTGGGTTGCCATTTCCTTCTCCAGGGGTCTTCCCAACCTCGGAATCGAACCCAGGTCTCCTGCATTGAAGGCAGGTTCCTTAAAAACCGACCTACGAGGGAAGCCCCAAAAGTCTCTTTAGACATTCTTAAACCAATGACATGCCAAAAAAAGAACGTCTTGGAACATGTAGCAGAATACAAATTCATGTTAATATAGAAACAATAAAGGAGCAGATATAAGATTCTGCCAACAAGAGGTATGTGTCACCAGTGACAAGACTTATGTGAAAAACCCTCAATCTGATGATTCTCCTGTTCTCCTTCCTTGGCTTTCAGAAGAAACTAGTGACTAGTTAGAATGGAAAAGCAAGAGTATATTTTTTCTTAATTTTTTAAAGAAAACATTTGATATTTTCCCTCTAGTCTGATGAAGTTCTGGGTAGATGATATAGAAATAATTAGAAGAAAATGTAATTATTTCATGTTAAAATGAATGACAGAAAAGTATAATGTCAAAACCCACACATTTTTCATAATATAAAAGAATGGATCAGAATGACACCTACAGAGAATAGAGTTAACCAGAAAGATATATGACATATGAAAAGTTTCACATTTTATCTTTTAATGAGTGGAAAGATATAAAAAACTGTCTCTTATACACATCTTTGTATTAATCTTCAAGTTGGACTCAAAAAAAAAAAAAAAGACGAGTGTTTGCTGTCTTTCTATGGTATCATTAAACTAATAGTTATTTAGATTTTACTATATTTTACTTAAAAATAGTTAAACTGATTTTTCCACATTTCTATATGTATAGCATTGAGTGTATTACTGCTGAAGTTTTGTAGTGGATATTATAAATGTTTGTGAATAAACATGTATGTACATCTGAGAAGTACTTGTAGGTTATTTTCACACCATATAGATACCAATTCTATATTTGTTAACTGTTCCTAACAGGTTTTAGTTTTCCAGAAGGCAAAATGCCAACTCATATGTCCACTCCATCTACTGGGTGACTTAATAAGATGAGAAATTAGGATAATGGCGAAAAACGAGGATAATGAACCCAATAAGAAAAGCCAAACACATTTATAAAGAAAGTAAAATATCACGGATATTTTCTGTTAAAAGTCATATATATTTTGTCAAGTTGAATGTTGTTCTTAAATTTAAAGCATTAGTCTTGCTCCATTTCCTGAAAGGATGAAAAGGGCAGCTGCATAAACCAGAGCTACTTGGGGCTTCTTAATACCATATTTAGTTGGCTTCAGACTCTGCTTACCTCNGTTTTTTGTGAGAAAACACATCTTTCCTTAAAAAATCTTTTTTCACATTAAGTTGCTTTTTTGTTGACAAATTAGTAACAGAATAAGGTCTTATTTGATGCCTAGTAACCCTAGGTACAACAGAAATATGCTTAACACAATGGTTCTAAGGACATGTCTAGATTAATTAGATTAACAAATAAATAAATATTAATACCAGGTATTAATTTAATATGTCATACTTAAGGAATGAGTTTATTTCATTGTGCTAATGCTATGGACTGAACTGTGTTTCCATTATTTCATATGTTGAAGCCCTAACTCCCAACATGACAGTATTTGGATATAGGGCATTATGGAGCTAATCATAGTTAAATGAAGTCGTAAGAATAGAGTCATAATCGATAAAATTGGTGGTCTTATAAGAAAAGGAGGAAAGAGAGATTCCTGTATCACCAAACACACAAAGAGGTCTTTTGAGCACATAGCAAACAGGTAACCACCTACAAGCCAAAAAAAATGAGGCCTCAGAATTAAACCTACTTTATTGTCATATTGATCTTTGGATTTCCCAGGCTCCAGAACTATAAGAAATAAGTTTTCCCTATTGAAGCTACTTAATCTATGGTAATAATAATTTGCTTCCCAGGTGGCTCACTGGTAAAGAATCCACCTGCCAATGTAGGAGATGCAGGAGACATGGGTTTGATCCCTTGGTCAGGAAGATCTGCTGGAGGAAGAAATGGCACCCCACTCCAGTGTTCTTGCCTGGGAAATCCCATGGATAGAGGAACCTGGTGAGCTTCAGTCCATGGATCCTAAAGAGTCAAATATAACTGAGCACACACTCGCAAGGCAACTTGAGCTGATTTAAATAATTAATCACTACTCTACCTTTCATCCCCTTTATACACAACCAGCTAGAGTGAATGCATTTGCTTTTGTCAAAAGTCTCTTTGGTGGTGGTGGTGGTGTAGTCGCTAAGTCATGTCTGACTCTTGCGACCCCATGGACTGTAGCCTGCCAGGCTCCTTTGTCCATGGGATTCTCCAGGCAAGAATACTGGAGTGGGTTGCCATTTCCTTCTCCAGGGGTCTTCCCAACCTCGGAATCGAACCCAGGTCTCCTGCATTGAAGGCAGGTTCCTTAAAAACCGACCTACGAGGGAAGCCCCAAAAGTCTCTTTAGACATTCTTAAACCAATGACATGCCAAAAAAAGAACGTCTTGGAACATGTAGCAGAATACAAATTCATGTTAATATAGAAACAATAAAGGAGCAGATATAAGATTCTGCCAACAAGAGGTATGTGTCACCAGTGACAAGACTTATGTGAAAAACCCTCAATCTGATGATTCTCCTGTTCTCCTTCCTTGGCTTTCAGAAGAAACTAGTGACTAGTTAGAATGGAAAAGCAAGAGTATATTTTTTCTTAATTTTTTAAAGAAAACATTTGATATTTTCCCTCTAGTCTGATGAAGTTCTGGGTAGATGATATAGAAATAATTAGAAGAAAATGTAATTATTTCATGTTAAAATGAATGACAGAAAAGTATAATGTCAAAACCCACACATTTTTCATAATATAAAAGAATGGATCAGAATGACACCTACAGAGAATAGAGTGAACCAGAAAGATATATGACATATGAAAAGTTTCACATTTTATCTTTTAATGAGTGGAAAGATATAAAAAATGTTATAAAATAAAAGAAATAACTTTAATAAGAATTAGAAAAACTTGGAAAATGAGTGACAGGATTTAAGAAAAAATAGCATACAAAAGAAATTATTATTTAGAAACTAAAATTAGATTAAAACACAAGAATAAATGAACATAAATTTGGAATACAATTAAGTATATATATAATTATGTAATATGTATAATATAGCATTGAAATATAATGAATAATGTATGTGAATTAAAAAGTAAAATATTAAAAGGAGAAAAATCAAAAAAGAATGGAAAGGGATGAGAAGGATTAAATTAGAAAATGACAGCTATTAATAGGTACAGAGAAGCAAATATATGGATAATAGAAATGGCCCCCCAAAAAAGCAAGGGTATAAAATAAATAGTAAAATATAGTAAGTATACTGAAATGGAAAAAAAAAATATTGTCATTAAACTTTTACATTCCAGTGATTTATATCAAGAGAAAATCTGTCTCTTATACACATCTACACCACAGTTCAAAAACATCAATTCTTCGGTGCTCAGCTTTCTTCACAGTCCAACTTTCACATCCATACATGACTACTGGAAAAACCATAGCCTTGACTAGACGGACCTTTGTTGGCAAGGTAATGTCTCTGCTTTTGAATTTGCTGTCTCGGTTGGCAATAACTTTCTTTCCAAGGAGTAAGCGTCTTTTAATTTCATGGCTGTAATCACCATCTGCAGTGATTTTGAACCCCCAAAAAATAAAGTCTGACACTGTTTCCACTGCTTCCCCATCTATTTGCCATGAAGTGATGGGACTGGATGCCATGATCTTCATTTTCTGAATGTTGAGCTTTAAGCCAACTTTTTCATTCTCTTCTTTCACTTTCATTAAGAGGCCTTTTAGTTTCTCTTCACTTTCTGCCATAAGGGTGGTGTCATCTGCATATCTGAGGTTATTGGTATTTTTCCTGGCAATCTTGATTCCAGCTTGTGCTTCTTCCAGCCCAGCATTTCTCATGATGGACTCTGCACATAAGTTAAATAAGCAGGGTGACAATATACAGCCTTGACGTACTCCTTTTCCTATTTGGAACCAGTCTGTTGTTCCATGTCCAGTTCTAACTGTTGCTTCCTGACCTGCATACAGGTTTCTCAAGAGGCGGGTCAGGTGGTCTGGTATTCCCATCTCTTTCAGAATTTTCCACAGTTTTTTGTGAGAAAACACATCTTTCCTTAAAAAATCTTTTTTCACATTAAGTTGCTTTTTTGTTGACAAATTAGTAACAGAATAAGGTCTTATTTGATGCCTAGTAACCCTAGGTACAACAGAAATATGCTTAACACAATGGTTCTAAGGACATGTCTAGATTAATTAGATTAACAAATAAATAAATATTAATACCAGGTATTAATTTAATATGTCATACTTAAGGAATGAGTTTATTTCATTGTGCTAATGCTATGGACTGAACTGTGTTTCCATTATTTCATATGTTGAAGCCCTAACTCCCAACATGACAGTATTTGGATATAGGGCATTATGGAGCTAATCATAGTTAAATGAAGTCGTAAGAATAGAGTCATAATCGATAAAATTGGTGGTCTTATAAGAAAAGGAGGAAAGAGAGATTCCTGTATCACCAAACACACAAAGAGGTCTTTTGAGCACATAGCAAACAGGTAACCACCTACAAGCCAAAAAAAATGAGGCCTCAGAATTAAACCTACTTTATTGTCATATTGATCTTTGGATTTCCCAGGCTCCAGAACTATAAGAAATAAGTTTTCCCTATTGAAGCTACTTAATCTATGGTAATAATAATTTGCTTCCCAGGTGGCTCACTGGTAAAGAATCCACCTGCCAATGTAGGAGATGCAGGAGACATGGGTTTGATCCCTTGGTCAGGAAGATCTGCTGGAGGAAGAAATGGCACCCCACTCCAGTGTTCTTGCCTGGGAAATCCCATGGATAGAGGAACCTGGTGAGCTTCAGTCCATGGATCCTAAAGAGTCAAATATAACTGAGCACACACTCGCAAGGCAACTTGAGCTGATTTAAATAATTAATCACTACTCTACCTTTCATCCCCTTTATACACAACCAGCTAGAGTGAATGCATTTGCTTTTGTCAAAAGTCTCTTTGGTGGTGGTGGTGGTGTAGTCGCTAAGTCATGTCTGACTCTTGCGACCCCATGGACTGTAGCCTGCCAGGCTCCTTTGTCCATGGGATTCTCCAGGCAAGAATACTGGAGTGGGTTGCCATTTCCTTCTCCAGGGGTCTTCCCAACCTCGGAATCGAACCCAGGTCTCCTGCATTGAAGGCAGGTTCCTTAAAAACCGACCTACGAGGGAAGCCCCAAAAGTCTCTTTAGACATTCTTAAACCAATGACATGCCAAAAAAAGAACGTCTTGGAACATGTAGCAGAATACAAATTCATGTTAATATAGAAACAATAAAGGAGCAGATATAAGATTCTGCCAACAAGAGGTATGTGTCACCAGTGACAAGACTTATGTGAAAAACCCTCAATCTGATGATTCTCCTGTTCTCCTTCCTTGGCTTTCAGAAGAAACTAGTGACTAGTTAGAATGGAAAAGCAAGAGTATATTTTTTCTTAATTTTTTAAAGAAAACATTTGATATTTTCCCTCTAGTCTGATGAAGTTCTGGGTAGATGATATAGAAATAATTAGAAGAAAATGTAATTATTTCATGTTAAAATGAATGACAGAAAAGTATAATGTCAAAACCCACACATTTTTCATAATATAAAAGAATGGATCAGAATGACACCTACAGAGAATAGAGTGAACCAGAAAGATATATGACATATGAAAAGTTTCACATTTTATCTTTTAATGAGTGGAAAGATATAAAAAATGTTATAAAATAAAAGAAATAACTTTAATAAGAATTAGAAAAACTTGGAAAATGAGTGACAGGATTTAAGAAAAAATAGCATACAAAAGAAATTATTATTTAGAAACTAAAATTAGATTAAAACACAAGAATAAATGAACATAAATTTGGAATACAATTAAGTATATATATAATTATGTAATATGTATAATATAGCATTGAAATATAATGAATAATGTATGTGAATTAAAAAGTAAAATATTAAAAGGAGAAAAATCAAAAAAGAATGGAAAGGGATGAGAAGGATTAAATTAGAAAATGACAGCTATTAATAGGTACAGAGAAGCAAATATATGGATAATAGAAATGGCCCCCCAAAAAAGCAAGGGTATAAAATAAATAGTAAAATATAGTAAGTATACTGAAATGGAAAAAAAAAATATTGTCATTAAACTTTTACATTCCAGTGATTTATATCAAGAGAAAATCTGTCTCTTATACACATCTACACCACAGTTCAAAAACATCAATTCTTCGGTGCTCAGCTTTCTTCACAGTCCAACTTTCACATCCATACATGACTACTGGAAAAACCATAGCCTTGACTAGACGGACCTTTGTTGGCAAGGTAATGTCTCTGCTTTTGAATTTGCTGTCTCGGTTGGCAATAACTTTCTTTCCAAGGAGTAAGCGTCTTTTAATTTCATGGCTGTAATCACCATCTGCAGTGATTTTGAACCCCCAAAAAATAAAGTCTGACACTGTTTCCACTGCTTCCCCATCTATTTGCCATGAAGTGATGGGACTGGATGCCATGATCTTCATTTTCTGAATGTTGAGCTTTAAGCCAACTTTTTCATTCTCTTCTTTCACTTTCATTAAGAGGCCTTTTAGTTTCTCTTCACTTTCTGCCATAAGGGTGGTGTCATCTGCATATCTGAGGTTATTGGTATTTTTCCTGGCAATCTTGATTCCAGCTTGTGCTTCTTCCAGCCCAGCATTTCTCATGATGGACTCTGCACATAAGTTAAATAAGCAGGGTGACAATATACAGCCTTGACGTACTCCTTTTCCTATTTGGAACCAGTCTGTTGTTCCATGTCCAGTTCTAACTGTTGCTTCCTGACCTGCATACAGGTTTCTCAAGAGGCGGGTCAGGTGGTCTGGTATTCCCATCTCTTTCAGAATTTTCCACAGTTTTTTGTGAGAAAACACATCTTTCCTTAAAAAATCTTTTTTCACATTAAGTTGCTTTTTTGTTGACAAATTAGTAACAGAATAAGGTCTTATTTGATGCCTAGTAACCCTAGGTACAACAGAAATATGCTTAACACAATGGTTCTAAGGACATGTCTAGATTAATTAGATTAACAAATAAATAAATATTAATACCAGGTATTAATTTAATATGTCATACTTAAGGAATGAGTTTATTTCATTGTGCTAATGCTATGGACTGAACTGTGTTTCCATTATTTCATATGTTGAAGCCCTAACTCCCAACATGACAGTATTTGGATATAGGGCATTATGGAGCTAATCATAGTTAAATGAAGTCGTAAGAATAGAGTCATAATCGATAAAATTGGTGGTCTTATAAGAAAAGGAGGAAAGAGAGATTCCTGTATCACCAAACACACAAAGAGGTCTTTTGAGCACATAGCAAACAGGTAACCACCTACAAGCCAAAAAAAATGAGGCCTCAGAATTAAACCTACTTTATTGTCATATTGATCTTTGGATTTCCCAGGCTCCAGAACTATAAGAAATAAGTTTTCCCTATTGAAGCTACTTAATCTATGGTAATAATAATTTGCTTCCCAGGTGGCTCACTGGTAAAGAATCCACCTGCCAATGTAGGAGATGCAGGAGACATGGGTTTGATCCCTTGGTCAGGAAGATCTGCTGGAGGAAGAAATGGCACCCCACTCCAGTGTTCTTGCCTGGGAAATCCCATGGATAGAGGAACCTGGTGAGCTTCAGTCCATGGATCCTAAAGAGTCAAATATAACTGAGCACACACTCGCAAGGCAACTTGAGCTGATTTAAATAATTAATCACTACTCTACCTTTCATCCCCTTTATACACAACCAGCTAGAGTGAATGCATTTGCTTTTGTCAAAAGTCTCTTTGGTGGTGGTGGTGGTGTAGTCGCTAAGTCATGTCTGACTCTTGCGACCCCATGGACTGTAGCCTGCCAGGCTCCTTTGTCCATGGGATTCTCCAGGCAAGAATACTGGAGTGGGTTGCCATTTCCTTCTCCAGGGGTCTTCCCAACCTCGGAATCGAACCCAGGTCTCCTGCATTGAAGGCAGGTTCCTTAAAAACCGACCTACGAGGGAAGCCCCAAAAGTCTCTTTAGACATTCTTAAACCAATGACATGCCAAAAAAAGAACGTCTTGGAACATGTAGCAGAATACAAATTCATGTTAATATAGAAACAATAAAGGAGCAGATATAAGATTCTGCCAACAAGAGGTATGTGTCACCAGTGACAAGACTTATGTGAAAAACCCTCAATCTGATGATTCTCCTGTTCTCCTTCCTTGGCTTTCAGAAGAAACTAGTGACTAGTTAGAATGGAAAAGCAAGAGTATATTTTTTCTTAATTTTTTAAAGAAAACATTTGATATTTTCCCTCTAGTCTGATGAAGTTCTGGGTAGATGATATAGAAATAATTAGAAGAAAATGTAATTATTTCATGTTAAAATGAATGACAGAAAAGTATAATGTCAAAACCCACACATTTTTCATAATATAAAAGAATGGATCAGAATGACACCTACAGAGAATAGAGTGAACCAGAAAGATATATGACATATGAAAAGTTTCACATTTTATCTTTTAATGAGTGGAAAGATATAAAAAATGTTATAAAATAAAAGAAATAACTTTAATAAGAATTAGAAAAACTTGGAAAATGAGTGACAGGATTTAAGAAAAAATAGCATACAAAAGAAATTATTATTTAGAAACTAAAATTAGATTAAAACACAAGAATAAATGAACATAAATTTGGAATACAATTAAGTATATATATAATTATGTAATATGTATAATATAGCATTGAAATATAATGAATAATGTATGTGAATTAAAAAGTAAAATATTAAAAGGAGAAAAATCAAAAAAGAATGGAAAGGGATGAGAAGGATTAAATTAGAAAATGACAGCTATTAATAGGTACAGAGAAGCAAATATATGGATAATAGAAATGGCCCCCCAAAAAAGCAAGGGTATAAAATAAATAGTAAAATATAGTAAGTATACTGAAATGGAAAAAAAAAATATTGTCATTAAACTTTTACATTCCAGTGATTTATATCAAGAGAAAATCTGTCTCTTATACACATCTACACCACAGTTCAAAAACATCAATTCTTCGGTGCTCAGCTTTCTTCACAGTCCAACTTTCACATCCATACATGACTACTGGAAAAACCATAGCCTTGACTAGACGGACCTTTGTTGGCAAGGTAATGTCTCTGCTTTTGAATTTGCTGTCTCGGTTGGCAATAACTTTCTTTCCAAGGAGTAAGCGTCTTTTAATTTCATGGCTGTAATCACCATCTGCAGTGATTTTGAACCCCCAAAAAATAAAGTCTGACACTGTTTCCACTGCTTCCCCATCTATTTGCCATGAAGTGATGGGACTGGATGCCATGATCTTCATTTTCTGAATGTTGAGCTTTAAGCCAACTTTTTCATTCTCTTCTTTCACTTTCATTAAGAGGCCTTTTAGTTTCTCTTCACTTTCTGCCATAAGGGTGGTGTCATCTGCATATCTGAGGTTATTGGTATTTTTCCTGGCAATCTTGATTCCAGCTTGTGCTTCTTCCAGCCCAGCATTTCTCATGATGGACTCTGCACATAAGTTAAATAAGCAGGGTGACAATATACAGCCTTGACGTACTCCTTTTCCTATTTGGAACCAGTCTGTTGTTCCATGTCCAGTTCTAACTGTTGCTTCCTGACCTGCATACAGGTTTCTCAAGAGGCGGGTCAGGTGGTCTGGTATTCCCATCTCTTTCAGAATTTTCCACAGTTTTTTGTGAGAAAACACATCTTTCCTTAAAAAATCTTTTTTCACATTAAGTTGCTTTTTTGTTGACAAATTAGTAACAGAATAAGGTCTTATTTGATGCCTAGTAACCCTAGGTACAACAGAAATATGCTTAACACAATGGTTCTAAGGACATGTCTAGATTAATTAGATTAACAAATAAATAAATATTAATACCAGGTATTAATTTAATATGTCATACTTAAGGAATGAGTTTATTTCATTGTGCTAATGCTATGGACTGAACTGTGTTTCCATTATTTCATATGTTGAAGCCCTAACTCCCAACATGACAGTATTTGGATATAGGGCATTATGGAGCTAATCATAGTTAAATGAAGTCGTAAGAATAGAGTCATAATCGATAAAATTGGTGGTCTTATAAGAAAAGGAGGAAAGAGAGATTCCTGTATCACCAAACACACAAAGAGGTCTTTTGAGCACATAGCAAACAGGTAACCACCTACAAGCCAAAAAAAATGAGGCCTCAGAATTAAACCTACTTTATTGTCATATTGATCTTTGGATTTCCCAGGCTCCAGAACTATAAGAAATAAGTTTTCCCTATTGAAGCTACTTAATCTATGGTAATAATAATTTGCTTCCCAGGTGGCTCACTGGTAAAGAATCCACCTGCCAATGTAGGAGATGCAGGAGACATGGGTTTGATCCCTTGGTCAGGAAGATCTGCTGGAGGAAGAAATGGCACCCCACTCCAGTGTTCTTGCCTGGGAAATCCCATGGATAGAGGAACCTGGTGAGCTTCAGTCCATGGATCCTAAAGAGTCAAATATAACTGAGCACACACTCGCAAGGCAACTTGAGCTGATTTAAATAATTAATCACTACTCTACCTTTCATCCCCTTTATACACAACCAGCTAGAGTGAATGCATTTGCTTTTGTCAAAAGTCTCTTTGGTGGTGGTGGTGGTGTAGTCGCTAAGTCATGTCTGACTCTTGCGACCCCATGGACTGTAGCCTGCCAGGCTCCTTTGTCCATGGGATTCTCCAGGCAAGAATACTGGAGTGGGTTGCCATTTCCTTCTCCAGGGGTCTTCCCAACCTCGGAATCGAACCCAGGTCTCCTGCATTGAAGGCAGGTTCCTTAAAAACCGACCTACGAGGGAAGCCCCAAAAGTCTCTTTAGACATTCTTAAACCAATGACATGCCAAAAAAAGAACGTCTTGGAACATGTAGCAGAATACAAATTCATGTTAATATAGAAACAATAAAGGAGCAGATATAAGATTCTGCCAACAAGAGGTATGTGTCACCAGTGACAAGACTTATGTGAAAAACCCTCAATCTGATGATTCTCCTGTTCTCCTTCCTTGGCTTTCAGAAGAAACTAGTGACTAGTTAGAATGGAAAAGCAAGAGTATATTTTTTCTTAATTTTTTAAAGAAAACATTTGATATTTTCCCTCTAGTCTGATGAAGTTCTGGGTAGATGATATAGAAATAATTAGAAGAAAATGTAATTATTTCATGTTAAAATGAATGACAGAAAAGTATAATGTCAAAACCCACACATTTTTCATAATATAAAAGAATGGATCAGAATGACACCTACAGAGAATAGAGTGAACCAGAAAGATATATGACATATGAAAAGTTTCACATTTTATCTTTTAATGAGTGGAAAGATATAAAAAATGTTATAAAATAAAAGAAATAACTTTAATAAGAATTAGAAAAACTTGGAAAATGAGTGACAGGATTTAAGAAAAAATAGCATACAAAAGAAATTATTATTTAGAAACTAAAATTAGATTAAAACACAAGAATAAATGAACATAAATTTGGAATACAATTAAGTATATATATAATTATGTAATATGTATAATATAGCATTGAAATATAATGAATAATGTATGTGAATTAAAAAGTAAAATATTAAAAGGAGAAAAATCAAAAAAGAATGGAAAGGGATGAGAAGGATTAAATTAGAAAATGACAGCTATTAATAGGTACAGAGAAGCAAATATATGGATAATAGAAATGGCCCCCCAAAAAAGCAAGGGTATAAAATAAATAGTAAAATATAGTAAGTGTACTGAAATGGAAAAAAAAAATATTGTCATTAAACTTTTACATTCCAGTGATTTATATCAAGAGAAAATTGAGCTGTATAGTAAGATACTCAACAAATGAAAAACATGAGCACAAATTTTACAGCTAGCATACCTACTTTTTCACATAAAGGCAACAGACTTACTGCTGAAGACACATTTAAACTCAGAAATTTTTCCCTTTTCAGAGAAATCTATTAGAGGACAATCCTCTAATAGTAAACCAAAATGACTGCATTGACATAAGAACTCATAATGAACAGTACACATAGTTATTTGTAGAATTAATTTTAAGTGAGACTTAAAAGGGAGAGGCTATGATATATTCAGACCATCTAGTTATAGTACAACTATACAAAAAATGAGCAGAGTATGAGAATAATATATACAAAAATATTGTTTTGAGATTTATCAGTGGAAATGGTGATTTTAATAGTGCTATTATAAAGCTTTAGTATATGTAACGTGGGGGAAATAGTCTAATTTTTTTTTATTTCTATAATAATTTTTTATTTCTATAATCTCCTGTGTTCTTTAACTCAGAATTCTAATCCATGCTGAGGGAGAAAATATATTTGGATTAGCACAAATGATTAATTTTAAAATCTTATAGTACTAAATTAAAAGTGGAAGTATGAAATCAAAAGTATTTATTCTGATACACATTATATGTTCAGTTCAATTCAGTTTAGTTGCTCAGTTGTGTCAGACTCTTTGCGACCCCATGAATCGCAGCACGCCAGGCCTCCTTGTTCATCACCAGCTCCCGGAGTTCACTCAGACTCAC
>SJYT01062492.1:86840-101684 GCA_006410635.1 Cephalophus harveyi | reverse complement strand
AAACTCCAGTACTTTGGCCACCTCATGCGAAGAGTTGACTCATTGGAAAAGACTCTGATGCTGGGAGGGATTGGGGGCAGGAGAAGAAGAGGACGACCGAGGATGAGATGGCTGGATGGCATCACTGACTCGATGGATGTGAGTCTGAGTGAACTCCGAGAGATGGTGATGAACAGGGAGGCCTGGTGTGCTGCGATTCATGGTGTCGCAAAGAGTCGGACACGACTGAGCGACTGAACTGAACTGAACTGAATGTTTAATATATTTGTTCTAAAAATTGGTAGCTTTTTCTAAATTCCATTATGTCCTCTCTTTTATGTGTAAATGATCAACTGCATAAGTAAATTATCCCTAAGTGCATAGCTAAATAAACATAAGACTTCTGACTTCCAGACTCCGTATATTATACATTTTCTTCTCCCTTATACTGGCAAGTATTAGGGGTTGCCGTCATGGACTGAGCTTAGTATCATAGGAATAGAAAAAAAGCAGTGCTTCCATGTACCTGGTTCCCTGGTGGCTCAGATGGTAAAGAATCTGCCTGCAATGCAGAAGACCTGGATTCAGTCCCTGGGTCAGGAAGATCCCCTGGAGAAGGGAATGGCAACCCACTCCAGTATTCTTGCCTAGAGAATTCTATGGACAGAGGAGCCTGGCGGGCTACAGTTCTGGGGTCACAAGGAATCAAATACAACTGAGCAACTAACACTCTCATTGTATACCTAACAGTCAGTCAGTTATTTCTTTGATGGAGATAATGCTAGACTAATCACATAAAAAAAACAAAATCTTAGTAAATTCTGCTTCTTCAGTTAATAAACAAATTTGTGCTCAGTCACTCAGTCATGTCCAACTCTTAGCCACCCCATGGACTATAGCCCGCCAGGCTCCTCTGTCAATGGGGATTCTCCAGGTAATAAATAATACTGGAGCGGGTTGCCATACCCCCCTCCAGGGGATCTTCTCAACTCAGGGATCAAACCCAGGTCTCCTGCATTGCAGGTGGATATTTTAACCTTCTGGGCCACCAGGGAAGCCCAAGAACACTTTAGTGGGTAGCCTATCCCTTCTCCAGGGGTACTTCCCAACCCAGGAATCAAACCAGGTTCTCCTGCATTGCAGGCAGATTCTTTAACAGCTGAGCTACCAGGGAAATCCAATAAACAGAGTTATCAATTATTAATTGCAAGATACCAAAAAGGTATAAGAACATTAGAAGAAATGCCCTAAAATCAAGGAATTTAAAGTGTAAATGAGATAATTTCTACATCCTATATTAATTTGCAATTGCTATATATGGTATCTGTGAATCTACTGTACTATCTGGTATATATATTCCAAATAATATCTTTGTTGTTTATCAAGTATTTATAGCACACAGTACATAAGTGAATCTATGTTATTTTATTTATTACAAGACTGTGTATCCCTAAATCACACAATGCAGAGGAAACAATTCCTATATTTTATACAGAAAAGTTTAAGTTTGAAAAATAATATAATTCCTTCCTGAATCTTCTCATAAATATTTACTGAGTACTGCAAGTACAAAGCACTACCCTAGAGCTAGGATATAGCAATGAACCAACTTTTCAAGGTCTTTGACACCATGAGTATTATATTCTAACTTCAAGAGACTGATGGATGGATGGAGAGATGGATGGATGGTGGGAGAGGGAGTGATCAGCAATAAAAATCAAAGAAAAATTTAAAAGGTAGCAAGAAAGATGGTGATGGATACATACAGAAACTTGTCTTAGGAAAGAATTCTAGAGCTGAGACCTGAATAAAGAGAGAGAGTTTGACCATGGAAAGACAACAATTAACAGGGCCGTGAAGTAGGGGTTTATTTTCATATCCCTGAAGCAGGTCAGTCTGATGGGGGAGTAAGAAGAAGTCTGCCATCTTAAGTGACTTCACAGGTTACCTTAGAAGGGAAAAATACCCAGAAACTCACACATGGAAAGTTTCTATGTTCCAGGCTTGGACGAAACATCTCATGAAGTAGGGGTTTATTTTCATATCCCTGAAGCAGGTCAGTCTGATGGGGGAGTAAGAAGAAGTCTGCCATCTTAAGTGACTTCACAGGTTACCTTAGAAGGGAAAAATACCCAGAAACTCACACATGGAAAGTTTCTATGTTCCAGGCTTGGACGAAACATCTCATATTTCATCAACTAGAATTCCATATCATAGTCATCCCTAACTGCAACGGAAACAAACAAACAAACAAACATACTCTGTGAATTCAATAAGATGAGGAAACACAGTTAGTGATTAGCCAGGTATTATTAGGGCTTCCCTTGTGGCTCAGCTGTAAAGAATCCACCTGCAGTGCAGGAGACCTAGGTTCGATCCCAGGGTTGGAAAGCTCCCCTGGAGAAGGGACCGGCTACCANTCTGTGAATTCAATAAGATGAGGAAACACAGTTAGTGATTAGCCAGGTATTATTAGGGCTTCCCTTGTGGCTCAGCTGTAAAGAATCCACCTGCAGTGCAGGAGACCTAGGTTCGATCCCAGGGTTGGAAAGCTCCCCTGGAGAAGGGACCGGCTACCAACTCTGGCCTAGAGAATTCCATGGAGTGTATAGTCTGTGGGGTCGCAAAGAGTTGGACATGACTGAGCAACTTTCACTTCCACTTTTAGGTGTTATTAACTGCAAAAGTAAAACTCCAATTCCTGACTTCTGCTAATAGAAGTCCTATGTGCAAGACTGGGCTCCTTCAGTACTGGCCGGTCAAAACTCCAATCCCCTTGGGAATTTTCATTTAATTCCTGCAGGTGGAAGGTCTCAGTACTTCAACATTTTGTGAAATAACTACTGAAGTAGTTCTACTGATGGTACCAATTACAAAGAGTGCCAGAAACTGCTTGTCTCCTCATATCTGTTCTCCACTTTTTCTACAGTAACGTAGGACCCGATATGCATCTCGGGGCATACTTATATGGACTAAAGACATTCCCTTATGATCAGTTTAGCCAGATGACTAATTTGGGACAAATAGAACAGAAAAGAAGGTATAGACAACTTCTGAGAAGTGCCTTTACCCTCCTTGCTGGCTGGAATGAAGACATGGTGACTGGAGCTAGAGCACAGATCTTAGAGCACAAAGTGGAAGATATGCAGGCTTAGCAGAGCAGTGAGGGTAAGGAGCTTGGATCCTGGATGATTTTGGAGCTGCCACACCAAACTAGAGTATGCCTACATTTATATAAGAAAAAAATTAGTTTCTTCCAGAAAAGTAATTGCTCACCACTGGTAAGTGGTATAAATGGCATTCCAAAACAGGTCTGCCATACTGAAGCAAGTATTCTTGACTACCATACTACATAGTGACTCAGAGCATATGATCTATTCCAAGCTTTAAGATTACCCAAAGCCTCTACTTAATGGTGTAACGGCAACCCTCATCTACCACAGTTCACCACTGGGGTTCCTCTAATCTTGTATCCTCTTCCACAGCTTGGACTTGTGACTGATTCCTAGCAGTTAATTCTTGCACTAAGCTCTAGTTTCAGTAAATGGGGTTCTGGTTCCTTTGGCAAAGCCTATATCCTCACCTTAAATTCTTACCCACATCTCCAATTTTTCTCAGTTGATGAGGAATCTAAAGTCCTAATTCTTGTGGTTGAAACTGTAAGTCACTCAGTCATGTCTGACTCTGTAACTGCATGGACTGTAGCCCACCAGGCTCCTCTGCCCATGGGATTCTCCAGGCGAGTGTACTAGAGTGGATAGCCATTCCCTTCACCAGGAGATCTTCCCAACCCAGGGATCCAACCTAGGTCTCCTGCATTGCAGACAGATTCTTTACCTTCTGAGCCACCAGGAAAGCCCTTTGTTCTCATGGTTGGGTCTCCACTAACTGCACATTACTCAGATATGGAGCCTTTGTCTGCCATGCTATCTTCCCGCTCTCAGCAAATTACAGCCCTGACTAGTCTCCATAATCAAAGATATGGAACATGATGATATGGGTCACAAAGTATAATGATTAAGCTCTCAGTGTCCTGCATTGCACTGTCTGCACTTAAATATCAAGTTTGGCCCTATCTGCCTGTGACCTGGATATATCACCTAACAAGTCCATGCTTCAGTTTTCTTTTCCAAAGTGGAATAATAATAATAATAAACCCATAGATTTTTTCCATGGGAATTAAATGAGGTAATTTGAGTAATGCACGTAGAACTGGCACATACAATTATTCAAGAAATGTCAGTTATTGTAATGATCACTTATTCTAAGATAAATCTGACCTAATCGCCTATGGCTTTTTCCTGTTGCTAGGCAAGACTTTCACTTTTCCTTGTTGACTCTCCAGGCTATCAGATTTTTCATGAGGACTGCTACAAGTCTGGTTATTGGTCTACTTGTCTTTTTCCTCTAATAGATTGAAAGTCCCTCAAGGGAAAGTACTATGTTTTATTCATTGTTATTTCTTCTAAAATGCAGTGGGTACACAGATACATTTTTTGAATTGATTTAAGACCAGAAAGTCAAATAACTTAGGTTAAAAATTAAAAACTGGAGGTCTAGACAGGTAAATATTCTGGCCAAGTCAAGACAGCTACTTTCTGGTGAAACTGGAATCAACACCATGTCATATCACATCTCTGTGTTTTTGCTCATATTGTTCTTACAACCTGGAATTTTTTTAAAGTATGATCAAATGTTACCTTCCTGATGTGTTCTTTTCATGAAGTTAATTATTTTTATCTGTTTATTTTGAATACTCAGGATAACATCATATACTCCTGTGTTTTATTTTTATGTCCAGTTCCACTATTACTTTTGAAGTCATAAATGTCACCATGATTTATATTTTACTCCTGTATTATCCAATGCAGTTTCCAAAACATACAAAGTAGCAATAAATATGTGGTAGAGGAAGTAAGTCCCATCAATATTTTACTAAATAGTGTATGTACTGGCTAATCCTATTGTGCAGACTGTGTGGAGATTGTAATAAAATTTTACTTGGCAGTTTCTTTTAATTGTGCACTGGAGTTCAACTCTTCCAGAGATTTATAGAATCTTAACCCACCAACCTCCATCCCAGGAGACAAATGCCAATGCCCCCTTCTTGTTGCTTTATAATAATTGAACAACTGCATTACAGTTAACCACTACTATCCTAAACTACTCAGTTGAGCTCTAGAAATCTGTGGCCAAATTATCAGGCACTGTTAATTGTATAGACCCAGAAGATTAAAAAAAAACCCAGGCGGTTGAATGAGAATTACTGCTTAAGAGTTGGCGTTTGGGAAGTTCACTTTTCTTCCTGTGTTGATGTCAAATACACCACTTTCACATGTCTCAAGTGGAGTGGGCAAAAAGAGAAAGGAGGAGTCCAACTGAAGAGTGGGAAAATAGTAGAAAAACATACAACCATATTTATTTTGTATCTAACCCTTTGAGGAATCTATTTTTTAATAGTGCATGCCAAAATATATCATTGATAAACTGAAAAAATAAATATACTAGAAAGCTCAAAAATTTTTACTGATAAAATACACAATCAAAATATTTGTAAACTGCTACCTGAGATATCGTAGTATAGAGCTGACTTTCTCTTCGAAATAAAAGCAGAACCATTTTTATTGTCACCTCTGTATGTTTTGGTGTGTCTCTTTTCTCTCTGTCTCTTTTTAAATATCTGACTCTGTTTTCACTGATTTCCTAATCCAGCTGATCTTTTAACAGATCCAGAATTTAAAGACTCAGAGCTAAAGTTTAATTCCCATTTGTCTTCATGCTGCAAAGTCTGACTGGCTACCATGTGAAAGCATTTCCTTTCTTTAAGTTTGAGCACAGACAGAAAGGAAGGAAGGAAATGGGAAGAGAAGAGGAGGGGAGGGAGAGGGAGAGAGAGAAAAAGAAAGTAAGGAGGAAGGCAGAGAAGTAAGGAGGGAAGGGAGGAAGGAAGAAAAGAATGAAGGAAGGTAAGGAGGGAGGGAGGAAGGCATGCTTTTGTTTTTATTGCTATTCAGCACTAGAGAAGATGAGAAGGCAGGCAGCTAAACAGGATTAGAAAAGTAATCAATGGCAAGAAGAAGTACTATAGATTTCTTCTCTCTCCTACCCCTGCAAAGATGAAATCCAGCAATTCATCTGCTTCTTACTTGTCAGTAGAAAAGTCAGTTGTGAGGACTTAGAACTATAATGATGAAAGAACAAAGTGCTAAATGATAGGGCTGTAAAGCTGGTTTATTTCTTTTAAATTTTATGCTCAATTTTTAAAGGTTACTTTCCATTTACAGTTATTACAGAATACTGGCTGTGTTCCCTATGTTGTACAAGGGAGTCTGCATCCGTGAGTCTGTCTTATACCAATAGTCTGTGCCTTCCCCTCCCCTAGCCTTATGTTGCCCCTCCCCTCCCAATGGTAAGCCCTAGTTTGCTCTCTACATCTGTGAGTCTGCTTCTTTTTTTTTGTTGTTATATATGTGTGTGTGTTGCACCTTCTTTATCCATTCATCTGTTGAGGGATACTTAGGTTGCTTCCATATCTTGGCAACTGTAAATAATAATGCTATGGACATTGGGGTGTGTGTATCTTTTTGATGGTTTTTTTTCCCAGGTATATACCCAGGAATGGAATGGAATTGCTGGGTCATATGGCAATTCTGTTTTCAGATTTTTGAGAAACTGCCATACTGTTTTCCACAGTGGCTGTACCAATTTGCATTTCTCACAGTGTAAAAGGATTCCCTTTTCTCCACATTCTCACCAACAGTTATTTGTGTTCTTTTTGATGCTAGCCTTTCTGACAAATGTGAAGTGATATCTTGACTAGCAATGTTTAGCATCTTTTGTTTGTTGGCCATCTGCATTTCCTCTTTAGAAAAATGCCTATTCAGTTTTTCTGCCCACTTTTTAATTGGGTTGTTTTTTTTTTTTTGATGTCGAGTTGTATGAGCTCTTTATATATTTTGAACATTAACTCCTTACAGGTAATATTATTTGCAAATGTTTTTTCCCATTCAATAGGCTGCTTTTTTGTTTTGTTTTTATGGTTTCCTTTGCATTGCAAAAACTTTTAAGTTTAATTAGGTTCCATTTGTTTATTTTTGCTTTTATTTCCTTTAGGAAATGGATCCAAAAAAACATTGCTTCAGTTTATGTCAAAGAGTGTTCTGCCTGTGTTTTTAATCTAGGAATTTTATGGTATCTGATCTTACATGTAGGTCTTTCATCCATTTGGAGTTTATTTTTGTATATAATATTAGGAAATGTTCTAATTCATTCTTTTACAGGTAGCCATTCACTTTTCCCAGCATACTTACTGAAGAGACTTTCTCCAGTGTATATTTCTGCCTCCTTTGTTGTAGATTAACTGACCCTCATTGCGTAGGTTTTTCTCTGGGCTCTCGATCCCGTTTCATTGATCTGATCAGTTGTTGTGCCACTGCCACATTGTTCTGATGACTGTAGCTTTGTAGCATAGCCTGAAGTCAGGAAGCATGATTCCTCCAGCTCTGGTCTTCTTTCTCAAGATTCTTGTGCCTATTTGGAGTATTTTTGTGTCTCCTTTCATTGTAATGTAGTTTATAAAACTTGGTGAATATTGATGGACTCATTACCTTTAGGATGATTGGGGACTAAATACTAAAGGGTACTTAAATAATATGTTCATGAAATACAGTAAACTCCATAAATTCTTTCTTTACCAAGAATTTTTCATGTATAGCAGGTACAACCCAACTGCTGAATATTGGTTTAATACTCATCATTTAACTCTGAGTCAAACTTTAAAAAATATTTTTAGAAGTAGAAGATACTAGAACACCTCACCAAAATATTAATCTCTGGGAGCTAATAATTTTTGTTCCTCATCCCAAATTAACTCCAAAGCTAGCTGTGTTAACTTCTCCAGGCTCTTATACTAAATGAGCATGCATAGAACATTTGTTTTCTACTAAACAATTGCATTCACAAAGTTGTCCCTCCACAGCCAGTATTCAACACCTTCCTCAGCAGCTACCTCACTGTCCAACAGGGTGTAGGCAACTCTGGTTGTCCTTTCAAAGCACTGATGGCTATACTTAGATTCTTGAGACCACACACATAAGAGGAAAATTGATGATGGCCCCAAAGACGACTAAACCAGTTTGTATTTAGAGAGAGCTGGTAAAGCACTCTAACCTGTGCTTTGAACATAGAGCTAGTTTTCACTTACTTCCTGGTCAAAGAAACTTCCTCTCTCTTTTTCTATCACCTAGTAGGTTGCCTACTTGCTACTCATGCTTATGAATATGCCCTGCCAGGGCACAGAATAGTATATACCATTGTGGCCAAGACTACTAGTTGAGCTCAGTAATACAACCTCCAAATTTTAGTTTAGCACTTGAACTTCTAGAAAAGTCAGTATAGGTGAGTGTGCCATGTGACTAAATGCTGGCCTAACTAAATGCATGACTTAATTTTCACAAAAGTTCTGTGCGGCAAACTTTGGGAGTTCTCCCTAATACCTCTTCCTCACTTCCTTTTTCTGCCTTCTTTCATTATACTATTTGGAATGTAATCCCTTTGGAATCGGGTTAGGAGCACAGAGCCCAGATGAGCTGGACAGGATCTAGGGACCCTGAGTATTTCACAGAGCAGAGCTGCCATACTAATCAAGGTTTGAATTCTAGACTTTTGATTAGGAGATAAATATTCTTCTATCTACTTTAAACCAGTTTTCATTGTTATTGTTATTTATTTGTCGGTCAGTTATACCTGAAGCAAAACCTATCTAATTTACCATATAAGATATAACATGTATACTAGATCAGAACTCATTCATATTTTGACCAGTTTATTGATAATGTATTCAGCTCTGATCCAAATGTCAGGACCACCCAAGAATCCATTTCCTACATGGAGTAAAAAGCATGGACATTTTAAGGGTGATGGCACAGCCCTACTTTAAAAGGTTTCCTTAGCTAAAGATATTAGTTGTAAAAAAATATAATAAATACACTTAGTTATACAACAACAGTTGCAATCTAGGCTATTTGTCTGGAATAATATCATCTGACTTTGACCTACAGAGACTTTTCCTTATAGTATGATGTATGATGAGACTTGATTACTAGATGCATTGACATTTTAGGAAGAAATAGTTTGCTGACAGCCCAGCCTGAGAGCTGGCCCTATTCTTGCCTGCACACTCACTCACCCAGTGCTGCTACAGAAAACTCACTGCAAAAATGTCATAGGCAGGAAACAAACTGAAGAAGAGCTAATTATCACTCAGAGAGAACAATCTGATTGCAATGGCAATTGCATGATACACAGAATCAAGGTGAACAGCTTCCCAGTTTCCGGGGTGAACAAAGGGCTATAAATCCATTTGAGGGGTAGAATAAGTGTAATATTTTACCTTTATAAAATATATACTCTCCAAAGAGCTTGAAAGGATTTCCAAGATATACCAACAGCCTCCAAACTCCTTTAGAAATGTGCCAGAGGAGATAATCTGAAATTATGCTTGAAAGAAAGAAAAAGAGAAAATGAGGACGCTCAGCCATGTCTGACTCTTTGTGACCCCATGGACTGTAGCCTACCAGGCTCCCCCAACCATGAGATTTTCCAGGGAACAGTACTAGAGGGGGTTGCCATTTCCTTCTCCAGGGGATCTTCCCAACCCAGGGATCGAACCTGGGTCTCCTGCATTGCAGGCAGATGCTTCACCTTCTGAGCCACCAGGGAAGCCCCGAAATTATGTTTATTCACCATGAAACCCTAATCTACTACCAGAATCCTTCAGCTGGCAGATAACCAGAATATACTCACTTTCCAGAAATGATTGAGACCATCTTATATAAATTCCCTTCATTTTCTTCTCTTTTACCTTCAAATGTTATTTCTTGAGAAGGATTTATGCACACAGTAGCTCTATTCCTATGCGACTTTTCAGTCCTCCTTGGCTTCCCCAGGACTTCTCTGCATCAGTACACATTCCACCTCCCACTGTCCATTTCCTCCCTTCCCCCAAACTATAGAGCTCCAAATCGATCGCTTCAATTCCCTTTCCTTTCCAAACTGGCTAGCTTCTTCCTGTTATTGCATAACTTCTTAAAAGAGCATCACTGTCTATTGCCTCCACTTTCTCTCCCTTTCTCTATGTTGGTTCATGTAATCTGGGCATAGTTCCCGCTTCTAATCAAACTTCTTTATTAAGCTTCACTAATATTGTGCTATATTAAATGAACTTTTCCTAGGCCTCATTCTGCTTGACACTAAAGTCTCTGCTGCAATTAATGTTTTACCTTTTCTCAACTCTTTCTTCTGCTTGTACTGACCTCTGCAGGGTCCCTCATTATTGACTGTGTCCTCCTTAATGTTCTTTCCTCCTCTGGCATCTCTTCCACCTGTGGTGGCCTAGTTCTCATCCTTCTCTTCTAATTTCTTCTGACTCTGCTTTTCTAGCATGTTTTATCAGCCCAACATCTAAATGTATGTTCTCCCGAGTTTATACTTTAGCATATCATGTTTCTCACTATGATTCACGTGCTATCTCATTCGATACTATTTCCGTAGTTTTCATGATTAAGCCCATGCAAATAATTCTCAAATAAAATTGCTCAAGTTTGAAATATCTTAAGGTCCAAACCAGACACACTCTCTGTACATCCCACATAGTTCTAGAAGAAAGAATAAAGATCAAAGTATTTCCGTATAAGACATCACCTTACATCTTAATTTTAATTTCCATTCTCCTTTCTGTGTTATTGGTCCCACTAAATGACTACTTCATCATTTTAATTTCTAAGATTCATGATACAAATCTTATCATCTCTTCCTCTAACTCATGACCTATCCCCAGCTTTATAACTTTTGACTTAACTCTAAATAAGTCCAAGGAATTCCCACATGCTACAGCAGATGCAAAGATCAAATATAAGCTTCTGAAGATGCCTGCAAGTTGTCGCTAGTCCTAACAACTCTGCCCACACAATGACTTGTTCATCCACTTTTATTCTAACAGACTCCAGTGCAAGCCCACATAAACTCTATTATTGTCCATTGTTATAGCCTCAAAAGAGGTCTCACTTCTTCCATGCTCTTCTCATATCCAACGGATCCTCTACAGTGTTTCCATAGTTACCAATACTAAAAGAAATCTAATCCAGATATTTGTCTCTGTAAAAAAAAAAAAGAGAGAGAGCCCTCAGTGCCTCTCTGCAGCACCTAAAATAAAATCCATTCCCTGTCTAGAACTTAAATCTAAGCACAGTTTATTTGCATTGCCTGACAAAATTATTGAGTATATATGAGCCGAGGTACAGTCTAGATTCTGGGGGCACACAGCCCATGGCTGTATGAAATCTAAATTGAACATTGCAGAGCTACAGATGATTTTAAACACAACATAACCCACCCCCACCCAAAGCAGAATTCTTACGGAATAATTTTTTAAGTCAAATGGTTGACAGTAACTCAAAAGTAATTTCAGTCCTTATGCACTCTTAGAAAACATTATCAGAAATTCACTTTATATCCTACAGCAACATTCCATTAAAAAGTATTTTTCTCTTCTGTTCACTAAAATTCTTCCTTATTAGAGATTAAAATGTAGCAAACACTTTAAAAATTCCTCCACAGTCTACCCAGGCAGCAAGGCCAAAGAACATGACTTTTGAAACAGATGACAGGTTAGACAGGGGAGTCAAACAAAACTGAGAATATAGCACAAAGTTCTAGCTGTAGACTAGCCTGAAAAAGTGAAGCAGCAGAACTCCTGGCCTGGGCATGGATCCAGTCTTGAAAGGGAACTGAGAAATTAAGAATAGTGGACAGCAGTAGTAATAGGGACAAATGAAGTACCCCTCCTCCATATCTGTGTGTGTGCACGTGTGCACGCGTGTGTGTGTGTGCATTCACATGAGGGGCTTTGTAGGCAGGAGGAGTGATATAGGGAGTGATGATGGTTGGTAGCAGAGGAGACAAAAATGGAGAAAGGTACATGGGGCTCCATCTAAGTAGAAGGACATCTCAGAGAGAGGAGATTTCTGATGTGTCAGCTAGTTAAGAAGGTCAGTCATTCTGACTGATCTCCTGGATCCCAGATGTTGGTAGCTCATAAGTGGAAGCCTTTATAAATAGAGGGTAGGGATGACAAGCTCATTGAGTTACTTCCTCTTTAGAAAGGATGGGCCCCAAAATTCAAAGAAAGATTCAGTCTGCTTCTTATTGCTTACAAATGAAGCTAACAAGGATAAAAAAGAGGGAAAACTATGAGTTGATATCTCCTACCTTTCCAGCATTATTTCCCATTGTCGACTTCTTAATTTTCTTTAAAATTTTTGATATGTCCCTTAAGGGCACAGAATTTCCCTATATATAATCATAATTCTTTGTTCACAATATACTATTATCATTGGTATAATGAACTTCCTTTATTTGGCTTTATTTATTTGTTATTTTGTGGATTTAATCTTTTAACTTTATAATTTTTAAATATCCATAAACCAGCATTAAACTCATAATATAGCATCATCTATTTTCTCCTCCCACAATTTTCCCTAAATGGCAAATATTATCCTAAATATTTCTCATTCCTTTGTTTGCTTTTTACTGCCTATATGTATATTTGAACAATGTATCAGTTGATGTTACCTGTTTTTCAATTTCTAAAAAAGGCTATGATATTGTGTAAAGTCCTCAATGGCTTAATATTTTCATTCCATATTATACAACAAAAATTTGTCCATGTTGTTGTATTTAGCTATAGATTGTTTATCTTCATGGTTATTACAAACCCACTGTGTGCATGGACTACCCAAATCACCCGTCAAACCACTCTCTGAACGCAAAGGCACACAGCCTCTTTGCTTTGACTGAAGCTATTTCCCTATGTTTTCTTCCAGATCATGAGATGACAAAAATGTTGGAGTTAGAAGACAAGGACATTTAAAAAGCTCTTCTAAATGTGTTTAAAGATTTAAAGTAAAAGATCAACATAATGAGTGAACATATGGGATATCAGAGCAGATAAATGGAAGTATAAAAGCCAGATGGAAATTTTAGAACTGAAAAATATAACCTCTGAGATGAAAAATGTACTGGATGAATTTAAGAGTAGATTGAACACTGGAAAACAGGGCAATCAGTGGACTTGAAGACAGTTAAATAGAAACTATTCCAACTCAGGTACAAAGAGGAAAAATTTTTTTTAAAAAAGGAGACCAAATCCTAGTGACCCATGGACTAATAACCAACTTCATAATATATGGATAATTGGAATCCCAGAGCAGGAAGAAAGAGAAATGCAGGCAAGATAAAAATGAGGAAATAGTCCAAATTTGACAAAAAAATATAAACTCAAATCTTATAACTTAACAAACCCCAAGTAGGATAATCCCTAAATTGGTAGGGGTAAACAGTATGTATCTTTAATGGGAATAAGCAGTTCACAAATGGGCATGTAATGTACTGACTCAGAATATGGTCCTTAGAGATAGATTTCTCAATTTTAATTATTTCATTTATTAGTTACATAAACTTCAGCAAGTTACTTACTCCTCTGTGCCTGGCTTTCCTCATATGTAAGCACAATAATTGTAAATATATGTTCAAATTGTTGTGAGGATTACATGAGTTAATATGTAAAAAGCATTTACAGCATATTCTTAGGCATATTAAGTACTCAAAATTCTAATTTTAAATACATGGGGAAACTATGATTTAAAAAAAGAGAACCATTACAGAAACAAATGGGGTGTTAGGAAGATGATATGCAACAATTTTGAATTATAAATAAATGAGGTAATTTTGCCCCTAAATGTCTGTATTCTTTATTCATGCCTATGTTTCTGTATCCTAAGTGAGTAGATATTATCAGTTCAGTTCAGTTCAGTCACTCAGTCGTGTCCGACACTTTGCGATCCTGTGAATTGCACCATGCCAGGCCTTTCTGTCCATCACCAACTCATGAAGTTCACCAAACTCATGTCTATCGAGTCGGTGATGCCATCCGGCCATCTCACCCTCTGTCATCCCCTTCTCCTCCTGCCCCCAATCCCTCCTAGCATCAGAGTCTTTTCCAATGAGTCAACTTTTTGCATGAGCTGGCCAAAGTATTGGAGTTTCGTCTTTAGCATCAGTCCTTCCGAAGAACACCCAGGACTGATCTCCTTTACAATGGACTGGCTGGATCTCCTTGCAGTCCAAGGGACTCTCAAGAGTCTTCTCCAATACCACAGTTCAAAAGCATCATTTCTTTGGCGCTCAGCTTTCTTCACAGTCCAACTCTTACATCCGTACATGATCACTGGAAAAACCAAAGCCTTGACTGGATGGACCTTTGTTGGCAAAGTAATATCTCTGCTTTTGAATATGCTATCTAGGTTGGTCATAACTTTCCTTCCAAGGAGTAAGCATCTTTTAATTTCATGGCTGCACTCACCATCTGCAGTGATTTTGGAGCTCAAAAAAATAAAGTCTGACACTGTTTCCAGTTTCCCCACCTATTTCCCACAAAGTGATGGGACCAGATGCCATGATCTTCATTTTCTGAATGTTGAGCTTTAAGTCAACTTTTTCACTCTCCTTTTTCACTTTCATCAAGAGGCTTTTTTGTTCCCCTTCCCTTTCTGCCATACGGGTGGTATCATCTGCATATCTGAGGTTATTCATATTTCTCCCAGCAATCTTGTTTCCAGCTTGTGCTTCTTCCAGCCCAGCATTTCTTATGATGTACTCTGCATAGAAGTTAAATAAGCAGGGTAACAATATACAGCCTTGACATACTCCTTTTCCTATTTGGAACCAGTCTGTTGTTCCATGTCCAGTTCTAACTGTTGCTTCCTGACCTGCATATAGGTTTCTCAAGAGGCAGGTTAGGTGGTCTGG
>SJYT01062492.1:24863-86747 GCA_006410635.1 Cephalophus harveyi | reverse complement strand
AGAAGCAGGTCAGGTGGTCTGGTATTCCCATCTCTTTCAGAATTTTCCACAGTTTATTGTGATCCACACAGTCAAAGGCTTTGGCATAGTCAATAAAGCAGAAATAGATGTTTTTCTGGAACTCTCTTGCTTTTTCGATGATCCAGTGGATGTTGGCAATTTGATCTCTGGTTCCTCTGCCTTTTCTAAAACCAACTTGAACATCAGGGAGTTCACAGTTCACGTATTGCTGAAGCCTGGCTTGGAGAATTTTGAGCATTACTTTATTAGCATGTGAGATGAATGCAATTGTGAATAAGAAAAAAATAAGAAAAATAGGTAGATTTCTCAGTAATGTTTCTATTAATAGTAAAAGGAATCTAAAGTGTATCTAAACCTTTTAGCTCTGCTATACAACTCTTTTAGTGAGTAAAATTTCTTTTTTTTAATAAGTCAGTCAGTCAGTCAAGTCACTTCAGTCGTGTTCGACTCTGTGCGACCCCATAGATGGCAACCCACCAGGCTCCCCTGTCCCTGGGATTCTCCAGGCAAGAACACTGGAGTGGGTTGCCATTTCCTTCTCCAATGCATGAAAGTGAAAAGTGAAAGTGAAGTCGCTCAGTCGTGTCCGGCTCTTAGCGACCCCATGGACTGCAGCTTACCAGGCTCCTCCATCCATGGGATTTTCCAGGCAAGAGTACTGGAGTGCGTTGCCATTAAAAGTTATTTTATTTCTTATCATGTTAGTGAATAATTGTTTATGGCCAGGTAATTATTACTTTTTAAAATTTTTATTGGAGCATAGTTGATATACAATGCTGTGTTAGTTTCAGGTGCATAGCAAAGTGATTCAGTTTACTTACCCTTGTGTCCATTCTTTTCTTTTTTAGGTTCTTTTCTCATATAGACTACTGCAAAGTACTGAGTAGAGTTCCCTGTGCTATACATTAGGTCCTTATTAGTTTTCTATTTTATATATTGATGTTTAGTTGCTAAGTCGTGCCTGATTCCTTTGGGACTCCATGGTCTGTGGCCCACCAGGCCCCTTTGTCCATGGGATTTTCCAGGAATACTGGAGTGGGTTGCCATTCCCTTCTTCAGGGGATCTTCCCCACCGAGGGATCGAACTCAAGTCTCTTGCATTGCAGATGGATGCTTTGCCATCATGCCAGTAGGAAAGCCCATTTTATACACAGTAGTCCCCTGGTAGGCTGTCGTCTATGGGGTCGCACAGAGTTGGACACTACTGAAGCAACTTAGCAGCAGCAGCAGCAGTGTGTATATATCCCAACCTCCCAGTTTAACCCATGTTGGATCGATTTCTTATGTCCTCTTCGTTTAGTTTTTTTTCTGAGATTTGGTCTTGCTCCTTCAGTAGGGCCATGTTCTGTCATCTCATTTTGCCCAGTTGTCTGTATTTATATCTATGCATTAGGTAATCTGGGTGCATTTCCCTATCCTGGGGAATTGGCCTTATGTAGGAAAATACCATGGACAGAGGAGCCTGGTAGGTTGCAGTCCATGGGGTCGCGAAGAGTCAGACAGGACTGAGCGACTTCACTTTCACTTTTCACTTTCATGCATTTGAGAAGGAAATGGCAACCCACTCCAGTGTTCTTGCCTGGAGAATCCCAGGGACGGGGGAGCCTGGTGGGCTGCTGTCTGCGGGGTCGCACAGAGGGACACGACTGAAGTGACTTAGCTGGAGAAGGAAACGGCAATCCAGCAGCAGCAGCCGGAGTCAGCCTATGTACCGGCCCAGCGGCACCTCCCTTCTGGTCGCTTGAGCTATATGCTCTGGAGCGCCCCTTGTGCAGGCCGGATGCCCTCTTCTGCAGTGGAGGGCTGACTACAGTGGGCGTGTCAGTAGGTGGGGCTGAACCTGGGCCTGGTTGGCTGTGACGCCCTGCCTCTTGAGGGGACTACGGGCCTGTGCAAGGTGGATAGGCTTCTGTAGCAATGGGCTGTGAGGCCATGGGGACGCTGAGCTTCTTTCATCCACTGGTGGGGGGCGCCGGTTCTCTGGGGGTCCGTCCGTGTGGCCTGCGGACCCGGAGGCTGACGCCAGCCAGCAGCTGGGGCTGTCTCCAGTGCTAACGGTGTCTGCTGGGGCTGCTGGGGCTGTGCTACAACAGGCTCCCAGGATGGCTGCTTCCGGGGTCCCCGGGGAATCCCAGGCGCCTTCTGTCTCTCCAGGTGGTTCTGACCCAGGCTCTTTTCAGATTATCGTCTCTGCTTGGACTCGGAGCACGTGAGGTTTTGTGTGCCCCTTTAAGAGTGAAGTTCCTGTTTTCCTGTAGCCTCCAACTCTCCCAAACTCAAGCCCTGACTGTCTTCAAAGCCAGACTTCCGGGGGATCACCTTCCCAGTAGAGGTCCCCCAGGCTGGGGAGCCCGATGATGGGCTTGGGCCTCTAGCTCCTGGGGGAGGACCCCTACCACTGTGAGCCCCTTCCGTTTGTGAGTCATTGGCCCGGGGCTGTGGGTCCTGATTATATCATGTCTGACCCGCCTTCCCGTCATGCCGTGATTCCTTCTTTATGTCTCTGCTGTGAAAATTCTTTTCTACTACTCTTCATGTTTTTCTCAAAGATAAGTGCTCCGTAAATAGTTGTAATTTTGGTGTGTCCTTGGGAGGAGGTGAGTTCAGAGTCTTCCTACGCCCTCATTTTGGCCACATCCTCTTTTATGACCTCGTTATTACAGAAAAGTCAGATGTGCAGGAAAGGGTTAAGACCACCCACCATCCACCTATTCAGAGATAGCTACTATCACAGCGCTTCACTTTCTCTTCTTTTCATGTTCATGCACTAAAAACAATGAAAAGGAGAGTGTTTTATGTAAGTCGCTATTTATTTTTACTTTTGTATCCCTATTTATATTCTGAAAGAAGCTATTTTTAAAGATTCTTTTTGCTTTCATTGCTCCATGCTGGCCCTTTGGGTGGTAAAAAGTGATTAGTATAACAACAATTAATTCTGTATGAAATTCATGTTGTGATTTTCCTGAATACACTTTTTTGGGTGTGATACAGATTCCCTAGTTGTTCATAAGAAAAATGACCAAATTAAATAAAATTATATTCCTTTTGATTTGAAAATAGTTTAATGGGTAGAAAATAAATATTATGCCACATTTGGATAATATTATATCCACATTTGGATAATAATATTGTATAATTTAATATTATATTTTTGATCTTATGTCTTTTACTGACAGATTTTTTTTAATGGTTATTCAAAATTTCTAGAAGTTAAGAAAAAGTTCTTCAAAAATATGGTAAATTGTAAGAACTTGGTGAACTTTAATGGCAGGAAGAGAAGAGCCCTGGTCAGATTGTGTCATATCCTCATATTTTTTCTTTACACACACAGATATATACATTTTTACCCAGGTGAAATTACCAGCTCAAAATAAGCACTAAGTGCAACTTTGAGTGAAGAGTCATATCACACTATATCTAGCCCCTAAAAGCACTTCTTGTATATGGTCATGCTTGTGAACTCCAGTCCCTTTTCCCAACTCCTGCTTTCTTTGAAATACCAATTACTTTCTCTGTTACTGTCCAGGAGCTGGGAAGACAGCTATATAAGTACTTTATAGTGAGATTTTGAGGGAGGACAAAAGGGGCCATAGCATATTCTCAGAGAAGGGAAATAGACTCCTAATTGATGAAAGTAATAATTAAATTTTATATTTATATATTATATGTATATTGTATCATTTTTAAAATTGATATATAATTCATGTACCAAAAGCTCACCATTTTGAAGTGTACAGTTCAGTGGTTTCTACTGTATTCATAGAGTTGGGCAGCCATCACCATGACCTAATGTCAAAACATTTTCTCTTTCCCTTCCTCCCCAACCCCCATTCAAAGTGAGTCCCTAGTCCTCTTTCTTCTCAGCTCTGCAACCACTAATCTGCATTCTGTCTTTGTGGATTTGCCTACTTTGGAAATGTCATATAAATGGAGTCATATAAACATGGCTTTTCATATAAATCATATAAATGTATGTGGCTACTGTCACTAGTATGATGTTTCCAAGATTCATGCAAGTTGTAACATGGATCGTTACAGGTGCTCCCTGACCTATGGTGGTTTCACTGATGATTCTTCAACTTTATGGTAGTGCAAAAGCAGTACATTTTCCATAGAAACCATATTTCAAATTTTGAATTTTGATCTTGGGTTAGTGATACATGGTATGATATACTCCTGCTGAGTTGTGAATGGCCCCAGCTTCCAGTCAGCCACGCAGTCATGAGGGTAAAAAACATTCTGTTTTTCACTTTCAGTATTGTATTCAATACATTACATGAGATATTTAACATTTCATTTATAAAATAGGCTTTGTGTTAAATGATTTTGCCCAGTTGTAGGCTAATGTAAGTGTTCTGAGCATGTTTAAAGTGGGCTAGGCTAAGCTATAATGTTTGGTAGGTTAGGTGTATTATTAAATACATTTTATGATACGGCTTTATTGGTATGTAACCCTGTTACAAGTCAAAGAAGATCTGCACTTCATTCCCTTTAGAGCTGAATAATATCCCATGGTGTGGCTTTGCTACATTTTGTTTATCCATTCATCAGTGTTGGCCATTTGACTTAGTTATTTCCACTTTTTGGATATGCCTCTTGATGAAAGTGAAAGAGGAGAGCGAAAAAGTTGGCTTAAAAGCTCAACATTCAGAAAACGAAGTGAAGGAGATCAACCCTGGGATTTCTTTGGAAGGAATGATGCTAAAGCTGAAACTCCAGTACTTTGGCCACCTCATGCGAAGAGTTGACTCATTGGAAAAGACTCTGATGCTGGGAGGGATTGGGGGCAGGAGGAGAAAGGGACGACAGAGGATGAGATGGCTGGATGGCATCACGGACTCGATGGACGTGAGTCTGAGTGAACTCCGGGAGATGGTGATGAACAGGGAGGCCTGGTGTGCTGCGATTCATGGGGTCGCAAAGAGTCGGACACGACTGAGTGACTGAACTGAACTGAACTGGATATTACAAATAATGCTCCTGTGACCATTCATATATGTTTTTGTTTGCATATGATTTTAGTGTTTATGATGCAATTTCAGATTTTGATTTGGGTCTCACAAATAATATGTGAGATAAGGCAAGTTTTGCTATTTCTGCTTTTCAGTTAGGAAAACAGAGGCTCTCAGATAAAACTGGCTAGTATGTGCCAATGTCAGCATTACAATCCAGTTATACTTCTAAGAGTAGATTACTGCTGCTGCTGCTGCTGCTAAGTCGTTTCAGTTGTGTCTGACTCTTTGCAGCTCCAAAGACTGTAGCTCACCAGGCTCCTCTGTCCACTGGATTCTCCAGGCAAGAGTAGTGGAGAATGGAGGAAATGGAGTTGCCATTTCCTCCTCCAGGGGATCTTCCTGACTGAGGGATCAAGCCAGCATCTCTTTCTTTAAAAAAAAAAAGTTATTTATTTTTAATTGAAAGATAATTGCTTTACAGTATTGTGTTGGTTTCTACCAAACATCAACATGATTCAGCCATAGGTTTACCCATGTCCCCTCCCATTTGAACATCCCTCCCACCTCCCTCCCCATCCCACCCCTCTAGGTTGTTACTGAGCCCCGTTTTGAGTTCCCTGAGTCATACAGCAAATTCTCATTGGCTGTCTATTTACATATGGTAATGTATGTTTCCATATCATTCTCTCCATACATCCCATCTTCTCTTCCCCACCCCCTCAGCCATGTCCGTAAGTCTGTTCTCAATGTCTGTGTCTTCATTGCTGCTCTGTAAATAAATTCATCGGTACCATCTTTCTAGATTCCATATATATACATTAGTATATGATAATTGTTTTTCTGGCTTGCTTCACTTTGTATAATAGACTCTAGTTTAATCTACCTCATTAGGACTGACTCAAGTGCATTGAACCTGCATTTCTTAAGTCTCCTGCATTGACAGGCAGGTTCTTTAACACTGGTGCCACCTGGGAAGCCCAAGAATAACTTAAGGAATGTTAACAGAAGCACACTGTTTTCAAAGAAAGATGAAATTTGTTGTTTAGTTTTGTGAAGATGTGGATGTATTTATCCATGCCTATTGGAAAAGCAATGGCTTAATTTACAGATTCCAGAAGAAAGTATTTCCATAGCAAGTGGTCAAAATTTCTCTAAACGAAATTAAAACAGAATTATTCTCAGACTGTGGTATAGGTAGTGGCAGTTTTATTCTTTGTTGTTTCTCAATTTTACTTTCAAGGAAAATGCAAAGACAGATTGTAGCTGTTTGCAGTTCTGATGGTTCACAGAAAGAAACAGCCCCAGATTATTTTTTTTTTCTCCTAATTATCATGCATCTTATCTTGGAGACATGTTTATGACTACATTTAAATCTTAACACAGTCTATTAATACTTCAGTTCTGACCTCAGCCACATAAAATAGTATTATTCATGTAAACCTTGCCAAAAACATTCTGAGTCAAAACTTGAATAATAGAGTCCTTTTTTGATCATTTGAGTTATTATGTATAAAAATTTTGCAGGGGACTTTGAAAACAGTTTAATTCAAACTTCCTACCTAATTTGTGTGCTCTGATCTGTGAATTGAATCCCCTTCCCATCTGCACTCCCATGCCCAAAAGCAGCATCCCTAATAATAAAGAGCAGAGCTTAACAACAAACAAAAAAGTTCTGTTCAATTTTTCCATGCTTGGAATGTTTTTTTTCCCCACACTGTATTCCTGATAAATTCTGATGTGTCCTTGCCTTTCCCGGGGTTTCTGGGGTTAACTCCTCTCACCTTGTATCCATGTTCATATTTTATTTATCACATTGTATTGAAATTATTTGTTTAAATGACTGTGTTCTTTATCAGACAATGTGAATCTTGAAAGTTATGTATTTTGATCTTTCCAGCATCCAGTACAATTTCTAGTACAGTCATCCAGTAAAAATTCACTGGATTAGATGGACTTTCAAATAGGATCTTGAGAACTCCATGGTTTGAAGATTGTGAACTTACTATTTGTCTTACCATCAACTAATACTTTCATAGCTAGAAAGACTAAACTGGACCTACAAGATTTAGAAAGTCTCTTGCACATGCTTCCTGCACTTAGGGAGTTAATGTAGTCTATGCATTGTAGATGTCAAGCCAGACAAAATTAGATTCAAAAGTGATGTTTAGAAGGACTACCCATACCTATGTGTGTAAATGGTAGGGTATCAATGTGTGAGATATGTAAAAGGATTAGATCTATTGAGATTCCGTCATGGTTTTCTATTGTTGGGACATGTTATTATTAGCCAGTTGCACAAGGATCAATCATCTTTCTTGCAGCATGAAATTAACAAGCAATTATACTAAAGGTGGAGCCCAAAAGACTTTCTGTCTGATCAGATGTGGGTGTTAAGAGATAAAAGATTTAAGGATGCCCTCAATATTTTTGACTTGGGCCACTGGAAGGATGATGTTGCTGTTAACTGATATGGGGGTAGAGGTGTTCATTGTGAAGCAGGTTTGTGGGAGATGATCAGGGGTCAGTCCTACGCTTTAAGTAGGCACTTGGGACACCTCAGTGAACCAAACAAGCAAAGATTCCAGCTCCTGCCATTACATTCTCAGGTTGTTGGGGGTACAGAAATGTGACACATAAGAAAATTATATAGATGATAGAAGGGATGAGAGCTAGGAGAAAGCACAGAGCAAGGTGTGGGGATCAGGAATGCTGGGCTGGTGTTTTCATATCAGGAAAAAGAGTGTTTCAAGCAGAAGAAACTGTTCAAAGTCCTAAGAGAGACAGTACTTGTCAGTTCCTCTTGGGAGCACTGGAGAGTGAATAGTGTGTGTGTGTGTGTGTTAGTTGTTCAGTCATGTTGACTCTTGGCAACCCCATGAACTGTAGCCCACCAGGCTCCTCCGTCCATGGAGTTCTCCAGGCAAGAATACTGGAGTGGGTTGTTATTCCCTTCTCCAGGGAATCTTCCTGACCCAGGGATCAAACTCAGGTCTCCTGCATTGCAGGCAGATTCTTTTCCATCTGAGCTACCAGGGAAGCCCAAAGAATGTGTAGAATAGAGTAATTCTGGGAGAGCAGAAGAGACCTAATGGGCCAAGGGACCAGGTCCTATAGGGCCTGGTAGGCCACCATGAAGACATTGGTTTGTACCACTCCATTCTAAACAGGGTGTCTTTGCTAGGTTTCCTGCCCAGAGGTGGTGGCATCCTCTGACTTACATATTTAAGGGATTGCTCTGGCTGTTGCCTTGAGAATGGACTTTGGCAAGGTGGAGTAGACTCAGACAGAAGCAGTGACCCTTTCAAAGATGCTGTCATAGTAATCTAGGAAAGAGAAGGTGTGGATCACCAGGGGTAGAGAGAAGAGTTTGCATTCTGGATGTAGTATTTTCAGAACAGAGCCAACGAATCTCCCTGCAGATTGAATGTGAGGTGTGACAGAACAGGGAATCAAGGATGTCTCCAAGGTTTTGGACTGGAACAACTGGAAGGGTGGAGATGCCATCAGTCAGTCCAATAGGGAAGTCTGAAGTGGAGTTCTGTGGAGGAAGATCAGGAGCTGTTTTGTGTATGTTAGCTTTGAGATAACTTATTCCATAACCAGGTAATACAAGGGCCTTGGGAGAAAAGAGTTCCATTGGCCAAGAGACTGCAGGGGAAAGAGCATCCTCAGGGGAGAGCCAGGTTATAGTTGGAGCAAGAAAAAGGAGGGACCATTCAGAGACAGCTTGTGGATATAGGTGTTACAAAGGATGGACTGGGATTTGCCGAGGGCAGTGTGGGAAAGTGGAGAAGGCAATGGCAACCCACTCCAGTACTCTTGCCTGGAAAATCCCATGGACAGAGGAGCCTGGTAGGCGGCAGTCTGTGGGGTCGCTAAGAGTCAGACACGACTCAGCGACTTCACTTTCACTTTTCACTTTCATGCATTGGAGAAGGAAATGGCAACCCACTCCAGTGTTCTTGCCTGGAGAATCCCAGGGACGGGGAGCCTGGTGGGCTGCTGTCTATGGGATTGCACAGAGTTGGACACGACTGAAGTGACTTAGCAGCAGCAGCAGCAGCAGTATGGGAAAGAGTTTGGGAATGTAGAAACTGGGACTCAACAGGGGCCATGCAGAGCTCTGTGGGGGTTAGAGTGAGGAAGATTCCAGATGACCTGAGAGTCTGGGCCTCGTGTATATATGGGGCATAATGGGATTCATCCTAGGGGATTCAAGGCGGAGGTGGTTAGGCTTTGAAGCTAGGGGCTGGGCAGTGGACGACCTGGGGCTCTTTTCTGACCCTGTTGGAGGTGAGGAAGTCAGAGCAGGATGCTTTCCTTTGACGCCTGTTGATGTTGAGCCTCCAGGGATGATGGAATTTGCCCCAAGCTACTGCCCTCTATTGACTTCTGTTTCTGTAGAAGGTAAGGCCTGGGATACTTCAGACCTTATTACGCTGGACTGAGCCATGTGGAGTAGGGAGAAGTCATGTGGGTGTTGCCCTTAAACTATTTGTGATTATTGTGTTAAAACTGAACTAATAGTTTCTTTGTAGTCTAAAATAATGATAACCTAAGTTAATCAGTGACAGAGTCTGTGTCACTGTGGTGTTTCTCAGAGGAACTCCTCATAGAAGGACCTTTGTCAGTGATGTTCTTCAGGAAGGCCAGGGTTTCCACAAGAACATTATTTTTAAAGGCACTAAACTGGCAGTCAGAAAACTTGAATTCAAGTTCCACTTTTTAATTGTGAATTGTCCAATTGTAAATATATATCTAATTTTCTAACTGTAAATATATATCTATTGAAAATAATTTTTATAACTGAAAATAAACCTACAGAAACAGTCATAGTTTGAGAAACTTTCCTGTTGTGTTTCTCATGTTGTAGTTTAGGTTAAATTAACTGGGAATAAGTGAAAGGAAATTGTAAATACAAGGGCAAAGAGAGAGGAGAAAGTGCCCGGTAACCTCAAGTATCTTTCCTGAGAAGTAGAAACACAGTTAGAAGTACATCCACAATAGTTCATGACATCACATGTCACTCTTGCCATTGAGAAAAAGATGGTGTGATCTTGGATCTTCTCATGAGAAGGGATCTTGGTAAAGGCATAACAAACTATTTTCTTTGCAGGTTTGAGGAAACCCAACTCAAATTTGCTTCAATGACAAAGAAACTCACTGGTTCCCATAAGGGGAAGCGCAGACATAGGACACATTTTTAATTGTCTTTATCTACTGGCTCCATTTTCCTGACTGTCTGAGCTCTGTGCCTCTCTATGGATCAGCTTCACCCTCATTCTTGTACTGAACTGGATGCAGCTGTTCCAGACATATGACCCATGAACAGTAACATCAGAGGAATACAGAAGCTTCCAGGAGTTTCTTCTGAAGAGCATGGTGGGGGGCCCCCAGCATACTTCTCATAACACATTGGCAAGAATTTTCACCTGCCTAATCGCTGACGAGAGAAAGGCCTGTTTGAAAGGCCTAAGAAGGGAAAGTCTGCTAGGTAGACAATTGCCAATGTCCACGTACTCTATTTCTTTCTGCAGGATTTTGCTGAGGATAAGTACCATCTTTTACTCATTGTTATATTTCTGGCATCTATCATGGTTGCTAGTACATAGTAACAGCTCAATAAACACTGCTGAGTAGATAAACTGATAAAAGAGTACCCAGAAAGGTGGCAAATCTGATCTATATTTGTCTTGTAGTTTAAAAAAAGTTCAAATAATCCCTGGTTTTCCTGAAATTAAAAAGGGAGGCATTTACAAAGGCATCCTGTCCAAAGGAAACAGAGGAAGATACAATCACATAATCAGGACCCAAATTACATAGGATTTTGTAATAGACCAGATGTCAACCATTTGAATAACATTTAGCAGTAAACAGGCATCAGGGCTACATTTTTTTTCTTCCATGAACCATTTGGATCCTGAAGCCTGAATTTCACACAATGGCAGCTTCCAGATTTCCAGCCTGCATTAAAAGATTTAGGATAACTTTGTTTGAAGACAAGGCGGATAGGCACATGCAATCACAAAGTCACAGATTTTGTGGTTATTGGGATTTGGAATTACAGGGCTCCCCAGCAACTTGACAGAAAGCAACGGGCCACAGATTTTAGAGACTGTCAATGCGAATTTTCTTCTGCTTTCCTCACCATTTATCCAGAACAACATAAATGTTACAAATGACTGGTTTTGGATTACTGTGAGTGGGAGGGAACAGAATATTCACCAATGCTTTGTAGCAACCTTTTGCACTTCGATGTGCCCAATATACTACCGCTGGTTTTTAGAGCTTTAGCCGAATTCCTTTCATCAGTGATATCTTGATGTTCCCTGCCACACTCTTTAAGAAGTAAACAGTTCAACAGGTGGGTGTCTCTGGGAGGCACCCTCATTATTTCGTGGCCAAAAAATTCAGCACTTCCTCCTTATGGCTGCCTCCTCATCCTGATTCAAAAGAAAACAAACACGCCTGGCCCCGCCTCAGTGGCTGCACACCTGCATTTTGTTTACTGAGGGAGCGGCAACTGCTCAGAGGCTGCACGTTTGTGGACCTGGCTCAATGTTTGTGGTTTTCCTCTCTTTTTATAATATTTGAATTTGAATGATTTGAGGTGAGGCATGCTCTTTGGTTCCCTCTAAGTCACACTACATCCTATTTGACTCACACATTTACATTACCTGCCGGGGTTCTTGCACGGCAGACAAAACCACAGAAGGAAATAGACACTGAGGCTGAGCTTACTTCGTTTAAGGAGGGAAAACACATAGGAAAACACCGTCGTAGAACAAATGTATGTTCAATCATCACTTCTAGAACTGCTGAAACCAGTACTGAAGGTGCTGGAAGAAATGGAGAGAACGTGACTACTGCTTGACTTGCACGCTGAACCCAGGCAAGTAGCGGCTGGTACACTCCCCTGTCCTTGGAATGTACACTTTGACCACTGTTCCCAGAGTCGGGGGCGGGGGGATTTTCAAGGTCATAACCTTGAAAGAATAAGGTCTATTGGGACCATCTGTTCTGAATACGTGACTGAACCCAGGTAGTAAGGTCTGTACATAAACTCAAGATTCTGGTGGGTGGATGAGAAGATACACTTACATCAGTCATCCAAGACAAGCCTCTTATGTAAGTCCCTTGCTTATTTCAAAGCCACCTACCAGCCACCTACCCTTCTTCTCTGTTCTCACTTTCCCTTTCTAGGGTCCAGTTTCAGATTTCACTAGGAACTCTCTTGAGGTTTCAAACCGTCAAACTTGCTTATCTTTATATCTACCTATATATTATAGCACTCTGATTTGGATTGACTTGGAATACAAAAGAATTTCCTGGGACTATCCCAAGAATATTTATCAAATGTTACAATTTATGCAAGCAATTTATCTCTGTTGTGTCTATCAGAATGTCTAATTTTAGAGAGAAGTGTTTTCTGTATGTGCACAAAGCACCGTGGCATCACTCACTAGGACAGACATTGGTACCATGTGTGTGCATAGTTCTATGTGAATCTAAGACTTGTGTAGAGAACCCATCTGCCACACAGGAGACCCTGGTTTGATTCCTCGGTTGGGAAGATCCCCTGGAGAAGGGATAGGTTACCCACTCCAGTATCCTTGGGCTTCCCTGGTGGCTCAGATAGTGGAGAATCCACCTGCAGTGCAGGAGACCTGGGTTCAGTCTCTGGGTTGGGAAGATCCCCTGGAGGAGGGCATGGCAACCCATTCTAGTATTCTCACCTGGAGAATCCCCATGAACAGAGAAGCCTGGGGTACAGTCCATGGGGTCAAAAAGAGTCAACACAACTGAGCAACTAAGCACAGCACAGATGTGTCTCACCACCACTACGATCCAAATAAGGAGCTATTCCAACATCTCAGCGATTTTCCTCTTGCTACCTGACCCTCCCCCACCACAACCAAACCTTTGCAACCACTAATCTGTTCTATTTCTGTAAGTTCGTCATTTTGAGGTGGTTATATAAGTGGAATTCTATAGTATGTGACCTTTAAAGGCTGGCTTTTTGCTGCTCAACACAGTACCCTTTAGGTTCACCCAAGTTGTGTGTATAAGCAGTTAGTTCATTCCTTTGTATTACTAAGCACAATTCCCTGGCATGAAGGTACCACCGTCTGCTGGCTATTTCCATTACAGTTGCTATGAACAATTGTGTAGTGGTTTGTGTGCACATATATTTTCGCTTCTGTGGGATAAGTGCAATTGCTAAGTCATAGTATATATTTAGTTTTTAAATGAAATTGCCTAACTATATTTCAGGGTGGTTATACCATTTTCTTTTTTATACAGTTCATGGAGTTCTCATGGCAAATATACTGGAGTGGTTTGCCATTCCCTCCTCCAGTGGTTCACGTTTTGTCAGAACTCTCCACTATGATCCATCGATCTTGAGTGGCCCTGCATGGCATGGCTTATAGCTTCACTGAGTTATGCAAGCCCCTTTGCCACAACAAGGCATTGATCCGTGAAGGGGATCCATGAGAGCCCCTTGAACAGCAAGGAGATCAAAACAGTCAATCCTAAAGGAAATCTACCCTGAATATTCATTGGAAGGACTGATGCGGAAGCTGAAGCTCCAATACTTGGCCACCTGATGAGAAGAGCTGACTCATTGGAAAAGACCCTGATGCTGGGAAAGATGTTGGAATTATATGAGTCAAAGCTATTGAAGGTGGGAGGAGAATGAGAGGATGAGATGGTTGGATGGCATCACCAACTCAATGGACATGAGTCTGAGCAAACTCTGGGAGATAGTGAAGGACAGGGAAGCCTGGTGTGCTGCAGTCCATGGGGTCATGAAGAATTGGATACAACTTGGTGACTGAACAACAACAACGACAAACACCGTTTTCCATTCTCAGCATGCTACTTTTATTTAAAAAAACTGAGCATCAAATTTTTAGGAAAGTGATTACTGAAAAGGGTTCTTCAGAGGGGAAAAGTCAATTTATGAGTGTGTCTGTGATGATTCTGTCTGACCATATTATGTTCCCTTTGCAAGGTAAGACATCATAATAGATGGGGAAAATGCTGATCCTAGTGTGTGGTTTACTAGGGACCACAGATACAGAGGCTAAGCTGGATGGACAGGAGCAGGAATGGACATGTCAGGTGTTCAAATGTTGACCTCTCTTTATTAACAAGGACATAATTTGTTCTGACATGCCAGATAATCAAAAGGCACTTAGCCATCAAAGGGTGCTCTACTTCCAAGAGGTGGAAACAATTTTTGAGTTTTATTTTCTTGCCTTGGCCACATTTAGGATTTAGGAGGCAAGTTCTTTTCAGCCAATTTTTTGGTTTTATTTCTATTTATTTATTTTAAACTTTTTATTTTTTATTGGGTTAACAATGTTGTGATAGTTTCAGGTGAACAGCAAAGGGACTGAGTCATTCATAAACATACATCCATTCTCCTCTAAACTCCTCTCTCATCTAGGCTGCCACATAACACTGAGCAGAGTTCCATGTATTTTAAAGTAGGACCGTGTTGGTTATCCATTTGAAACATAGCAGTGTGTACAGGCAACCATAAGTTCATTCTCTAAATCTGTGAGTCTCTGTTTTGTAAGTAAGTTAATTCCCATCATTTCTTCTTAGATTCCACATATAAGGCCTATAAGGAGGGATGTCGTACTATATTTCTCTTTCTTAGTCTGACTTACTTCACTCAGTATGACAATCGTTAGGTCCATCCATGTTGCTACAAATGGCATTATTTCATTCTTTTTTAATTCAGCCCATTTTTTACAGGAGAAAGTGTAAGGAGGAAAGGTTATGGCAGTAAACCTCAGAGACAGTGGTCAGAATCATAGTTTGGTGGGAGGGAAACCATCTCTCTGGCATCAGGGTCAGTTCTGTCACCTTCCAGCTCTTTCTGTTCAGTTCAGTCACTCAGTCATGTCCGACTCTTTGTGATCTTAGGGACTGCAGCACGCCCGGCTTCCCTGTCCATCACCGAAACCCGGAGTTGCTCAAACTCAAGTCCCTCGAGTCGCTGATGCCATCCAACCATCTCATTCTCTGTTGTCCCCTTCTCCTCCCACCTCCAGTCTTTCCCAGCATCAGGGTCTTTTCCTATGAGTCAGTTCTTGCCATCAGGTGGCCAAAGTATTGGAGCTTCAGCTTCACCATCAGTCCTTCCAATGAATATTCAGGACTGATTTCCTTTAGGATTGATTGGTTTGATCTCTTTGCAGTCTTAAGGGACTCTTAAGAGTCTTCTCCAACACCACAGTTCAAAAGCATCAATTCTTCAGTGCTCAGCTTTCTTTATGGTCCAACTCTCACATCCATACAGGACAACTGGAAAAGCCATAGCCTTGACTATACAGACTTTTGTTGGTAAATAATGTCTCAGCAATTAATGCAAAGAAATAGAGGAAAACAATAGGATTGAAAAGAATAGAGATTTCTTCAAGAAAATTAGAGATACCAATGGAACATTTCACGCAAAGATGGGCTCGATAAAGGACAGAAATGGTAGAACCTAACAGAAGCAAAAGATATTAAGAAGAGAAGGCAAGAATACACAGAAGAACTGTACAAAACAGATCTTCATGATCCAGATAATCACAATGGTGTGATCACTCACCTAGAGCCAGACATCCTGGAATGTGACGTCAAATGGGCCTTAGGAAGCATCACTATGAACAAAGCTAGTGGAGGTGATGGAATTCCAGTTGAGCTATTTCAAATCCTAAAAGATGATGCTGTGAAAGTGCTGCACTCCATATGCCAGCAAATTTGGAAAACTCAGCAGTGGCCACAGGACTTGAAAAGGTCAGTTTTCATTCCAATCCTAAAGAAAGGCAATACCAAAGAATGCTCAGACTATCGCACAATTGCACTTATCTCACACGCTAGTAATGTGATGCTTAAAATTCTCCAAGCCAGGCTTCAGCATACGTGAACCATGAACTTCCAGATATTCAAACTGGTTTTAGAAAAGGCAGAGGAACCAGAGATCAAATTGCCAACATTTGCTGGATCATCAAAAAAGCAAGAGAGTTCCAGAAAAACACCTATTTCTGCTTTATTGACTATGCCAAAGCCTTTGACTGTGTGGATCACAATACACTGTGGAAAATTCTTCAAGAGATGGACTATCAGACCACCGACCTGCCTCTTGAGAAACCTGTATGCAGGTCAGGAAGCAACAGTTAGAATTGGACATGGAACAACAGACTGATTCCAAATAGGAAAAGGAGTCCGTCAAGGCTGTATATTGTCACCCTGCTTATTTAACTTCTATGCAGAGTACATCATGAGAAACTCTGGGCTGGAGGAAGCACAAACTGGAGTGACATTACTTTGCCAACAAAGGTCTGTCTAGTCAAGGCTATGGTTTTTCCAGTGGTCATGTATGGATGTGAGAGTTGGACTATAAAGAAAGCTGAGCGCCGAAGAATTGATGCTTTTGAACTGTGGTGTTGGAGAAGACTCTTGAGAGTCCCTTGAACTGCAAGGAGATCCAACCAGTCCATCCTAAAGGAGATAAGTCCTGGGTGTTCATTGCAAGGAGTGATGTTGAAGCTGAAACTCCAACACTTTGGCCACCTGATGCGAAGAGCTGACTCATTTGAAAAGACCCTGATGCTGGGGAAGATTGAGGACAGGAGGAGAAGGGGACTGCAGAGGATAAGATGGTTGGATGGCATCACTGACTCAATGGACATGGGTTTGGGTGGACTCCGGGAGTTGGTGATGGACAGGGAGGCCTGGTGTGCTGTGATTCATGGGGTCGCAAAGAGTCAGACGTGACTGAGCGACTGAACTGAACTGAATGTCTCTGCCTTTTAATATACTGTCTAGGTTGCTTTTCTTCCAAGGAACAAGCGTCTTTTAATTTCATGGCTGTAGTCACCATATGCAGTAATTTTGGAGCCCAAGAAAATAAAGTATGTCACTGTTTCCATTGTTTCCCTACCTATTTGCCATGAAGTGACCCCCAGCTCTTTGGCCCATGCTATTTAACACCTTTCTGCCTCAGCTTCCTTTTCTGCATATGGGGACACTAATGTCTACCTTAAATCCATGAAAGAATCCATAAGTGCGTGAAGTTCAATCGAGTGTGTAAATCAGTACAGGATCAACAAACACAGCGACCATTTACTAGGGACTTTAGTACATTTGTGACACTATGCTTGGCCCCTTGTAGGCATTTGAAAAACTCAACTATGTTCCCCTTCCTCTTTCTCATTATCTTCTTACTCTATTCTCCAAAGCTAAAAATACAGTGATTTTGTAATTTTGTTCTTTCATTAAACAAATATTTACAGAGCAACTTCTGTGTGCTAGGCATGGTTCTTTGTTCTGAAGATAAACCCCCAAACAAGACAGACTAGGTCTATGTGCTCAGAGTTCATGTTCTAGTGAAAAGAGACTGAAAAGAAACACAGAAGCAAATATATATATATATTAGATAATTTCGGACAGTGGATAAGTACTAAAAAATAACAATAGCAGGAAAACAAAGTACCATGACGAAATGGAGACAGCTGGGATTGGTGGCTAGACAATGAATGATGACTGTTTTAGAAATGGTGGTGAAGGGGACTTCCCTGGTGGTCTGCACACCCAGTGCAGGGGACTGGATTCAATCCCTGGTTGAGGAAGTAGATCTCACAGACAGCAAGTAAGAGTTCGAATGCCTCAACTAAAAGATCCTGGATGCTACAACCAAGACTCAGTGCAGCCAAATAAATAAACAAAAAATATTTTTTTAAAAAAGAGAGAAACGGTCAAGAAAGCAATCTCTAAGGGTGCGACATTAGAAAAGAAAGTTGAAGGAAGTGAGGCAATAGCAATGGGAAAATGTAGGAAAAGTGAGCTGGGGGCAGAGTATATGCAAGTGAAATGAATTTGATGTGTCTGAGGAGCAAAGGAGGTCAGAATTCCGAGTGGTGAGCAAATGAGAGAACATAGAGGGTGAAGATGGAGAGACTGAGTTTTCTAGGATGGCAGAAAATTTGACTTTAGGATGGAGGGTTTTGCACATTGGAATCATGTGATCTGATTTGTGTTTTGTACGGATATTCTGTTATTTGGAAGATGGATTGGAGGGGTGAAAATGACAAGGGAGCCTTGAAAAAGAGTGAGGAGGTGAAGACAATAATCCGGGTGAGAGGTGATTGGGGTTTGGCCAAGGGTTCTAGCAGTTGAGATAGAGACAAGATGCTTTGGGGATAAGTTTTGGAGAAGAGCTGCTTGGACCAACATGAATAGAACTTGGAAAGTGAAAGGAACAGAGGGATCTAGAATGACTCCAGGGCTTTGGCTGAGTACTTGTTTGCTGGGAAATCTACAGCTCTCTTCTCAGTTCCACTGTGTGTTTTGAAAGGAAACAATTCCATGTATTGTGCAAGAGGAGCTCATTTAAGTCAGTATGTGTGATATTCAATGAGAACCCAGACTGGGATAAAGATTTGGTTGAACTGGAGAAGAGATGTTAATACTTCCTGAATCCTTTAAGTTTTGTTCTTTCTGTCCAACCAGTGGTGGATTACTCTGTAACTTTTGTTTCAGTTTTTTTCCAACTGTCACAGTTTCCACCCCTACTTTCCCATCCCACTTCTGCAGCTTTCTCTTCACCTCAACAGAACAGGAACCGCTCGGCAGGGAAAGTTCAGTGGACTTAGCATGGACCCTAGTGGGTCCCACCCTCTAGGGGGTGTGGCCTCCTGCCTTGCAAATCTTGGCTTTGGAGGCTTTGACACTTTCCTGTGCCTGTGCGGCTGGAGCAGAGCAGAGCAGACCCCTACTTACTCCCTTGGTTAGGGTCTGGGGTTGGGGGGGAAAGGCCTGCAGCCTGGGTGGTTCATGGTAGTGAAGGCCTAGCGCCACTGCTTAAGGTTGACCATGGAAACTGGTGGAGAGAATAGACAGTCTCTTCTGTGAAGCGCTTTGACAACTATTTTAAGATGACTTCCTTAATTTTTCTGAATGCCAATTCCCTCATCTTTAAAGGTGGGATAGTTAATACCCATTGCTTCTGAGTTATTGTGAGAACTGTCAATTTGAGAGGCAGTTAAACGTCAAGGCACACTTGGCTTGGAGTCTAGAGCCAGACCACCCAAGTTCTTTGCCATACAGATCCTGACATTGGAACACCTTTCTTAACCAATCCATGCCTCAGTTTCCTTATCTCCCCTAAGAGGACAATAATGGTACCTCCTTCAAATGGCTGCTGTGAGACTTAGATGAACTCTTGTAAAGTGCTTCAAACTGTGACTGGCATTTGACTACAGCACCTAAAAATAGTGCTTGATAAGAGACGCATGATGCTTGTCTGTTTGGAAAAAATGATGTCTAGGAAAAGTGCATGAAGAGCATTCAAAAGTTATTGTTTTCAATTTTAGTACATCTTCCATTCGTCTTGCTGATCCTATTTTCTAGAATTAATTACAGATTTGGCATGTGAATCTCGGATTGAAATGAGAAGATGACATACTCAGACACCTTTGGGGGGTGAGGGCAGGTAACACCAAGAATTGAGGGGAGCAGGCTCAGGAATGGACCAGGAACACATGATCCGATCTGTCTAAACATGTCGTATGGCTCAGCTGCAGCTGTTTCAATGCCAGTGGTGTCAAAGTTCCTTAAGAGAAGCTGGAAATCTGGAATTTTGAGATAAAATTTCCAGGTTTATAAATGTTGGCAGTTAGACCAAAGAAACAAAATAGAACACCTTGCTGACTAAAGAGATCATGTTCCGTGAGGGTGGACCTGGCTCAGAGCCATCAGTTTAGAATTTGGATCTTGATAACTACAGGTCAGTTTGGGAGATCAGCTATAAGCGGGGTCCAGGAAAGTACATTTAAATGAGAGGATGTTTTAGTACAGGAAACTCAGGGGTTGGGCTGCCCCAGAAGCTCCCTTGGGGTAGGAGACAGGTTGGACTTGTGATGACGGAGGGTGCTGAAAGATGAAGCATGTGACCCAAGTGACCTGGGCATACTTCAGAACCTGATGTAGGGCTGGCCCCAATGCCACAGATGTCTGTGCTTTGAATATACAGGTTGTTTTTACTTCCTTGGCAGTCAGGTGACAGTGTTGTTCAGTTCACTGCTTCCTGGGGCCCAGGTTGCACTTGACGTGCATAGCTCAGGCATCATTCATAGTTAGGCAACTGATTGCTTTTGTCTTGAGGCTCCTGTGGGTTCTACGTGATGCAGGCATCTGGGGGGGGGGGCATACACAGGAGGAGTGCTTCCTGGGTGACATAGTGGTAAAGAATTCACCTGCAGGGTTCGTGGGTTTGTTCTCTGGGCTGGAAAGATCCCCTGGAGAAGGGAATGGCAACCCACTCCAGTATTCCTGCCTAGAAAATTCCACGGACAAAGGAGCCTGGTGAGCTATAGTCCATGGCGCTGCAGAGTCAGACATGACTGAGCACGTGTCACACATGTACACACACACACACACACACACACACACACACACAGAGGAGGACAGCTAGGATCGGAGCAAGCCAGTACAATAAACAGAACTACAGAGCAGGTGCCTGGACCATGCTGTAGTTTACTTTCACTTTCCAGGATGACCTGGACTGTCATACTGTCATGCAGCTATTTGGTTATGGTTTTCATAACTCAACAATGCCTCCTAAAGGGTTTAGGATACTGAGAGAATGCAATTTTTGATACTGCATTCACTGGCAGAGAAAAGTTTGAAATTGAGGTAAAAATAAAACCTTAATAATTACTATTAATATTTAGAATGAAACTCAAATATCTAATGCTATTTAAAAGTTATAGGATAATACTAGTTGATCAATGGTTCTTAACAGGTGTAATTTATCAATGTCTGGAGACATTTTGGGTTATTAGAACTGAGAAAGAGGTTTGCTGCTACATTTAGTTGGTAGAGGCCAGGGATTATTCAAAACACCCTGCAGTGCCCAGGAAAGTCCCCCCAAAGCAAAGAATTACTGGATCCAACATATCAGTAGCGACAAGGCTGAGAAACCTTTAATAAGGTGAAAAAAAAGTCGTGTGAGTATTAATGTGATAGGTAACTTTAAAAAATAAAATTAGGGGCATAAATTAAAGGCTGCCATACAGTGGGTTAAAGATATGTGGATGTAGATCAATAGCAAATTGATCTCTTCATGGACTCATAGCTGAGTTAAACCAGTTATATATAAAGCAACCTGGCTTCCCAGGTGGCTTAGCAGGTAAAGAATTGGCCTGCAGTGCAGGAGATGCAGGAGACAGGGGTTTGATCCCTGGGTTGGGAAGATCCCTTGAGACAGGCATGGCAACCCACTCCAGTATTCTTGCCTGGAAAATCCCATGGACAGAGGAGCCTGGTGGGCTGTAGTCCATGGGGTCGCAGAGTCGGACACGACTGAGGCAACTTAGCATGTACCCCTGAATTGCAAATGCAGGTCATTATTTCCAAAGGACGGGGTCACCCCTGGAGTTCAGATTGAGTTGTTGAGGAGAGGGCATAAAGTGGCTGGCGAGATTGGAATATTGAGAGGAGATACTGAATTTTGTGAAACATCTGAGAGAAAGGAAGTGAGATTCGTGTAATCAATTTCTTACCTTTTATTTGCACAGACGCCATTGGTATCTCAAATATTCTTAAAGAAATAAGGCATTTCAGTTCTGTTTCAAAGGGGCAGGGGTGGGGTTTGGCTGTTAAACTAGGTGGACTTTTTTCCTTGCCCAGAAAATCCTCTTTATGCACCCATGGAAGCCATACCACCAAACTGAACAAGCAGAAACCAAAACCAAACTGGCATGTTTGCATGGGACTTTTAAAAATCTTACCTGTTCAACTTAAATGATGAACCTATCCTTCGGTTTATTTTTTTCGTGTTGGTGAGCCCCTCTCACAGTTACCATCATCAAACCTTTCTCTTCTTTGACCTCAAACAAAAATAATTAGAATTGGCATTGCCTGGGTCTTTGTTGGGCTTTTCAGGTGGCATTAGTGGTAAAGAACCTGCTTGCCAATGCAAGAGACTTGAGAGACGTGGGTTAGATCCCTGGGTTGGGAAGATCCCTGGAGGAGGGCATGGCAACCCACTCCAGTATTCTTTCCTGGAGAATCCCAATGGGCAGAGAAGCCTGATGGGCTACGATCCATAGGGTCGAAAAGAGTCGAACACAACTAAAGTGAGCTCTCAATTTGCTGAGCTCTCAATTTTCTCTCATTGGAATCCGATCCTTTTAAAATTAGCACACACGCATGGGCCTTTGTTAAAAATGATTCAGGTGGTTGAGGAAACAGTTGAAACTTCGATCCAGGCTGCCTGACTAGTTAAACATAAACACTACCCTATATCTTGTGAAATCAAGAAATAGAATTTTTCTAAGCTAAAAAATTAGTTTTTCTAAACTAAATATGAATCAGTTTTTCCAGGGGGAATATTAAGGAAATTGATTCTTTATTTTTCCTGAGATTTCTTTGAGTTTTCTTTGCTGTCCTTGAAGGAAAGCTTCAGAGACAGATTTCCAGGTTGATAAGGCAGTAGGAGATGAGAAAATAAACCCTGTGGTAGACAGAAGTGGTTTGAATTGTAGTGAAACCTCCTAACTGAGAGATTTGAACAAGTTACTTATTATCTCTGAGCTTTGTGTTTCTCATTTGTAAAAGGGGGTAATAACGTATCTTTGGGTTCTAAGGATTACATGATAAAATTCAGATAAAGTGCCAAATGCAGGGCTTGGCACATAGAAAGAGCTCAATAAAAATCTCAGTTCTTGTTTTTGCAGAGAGTCTAGTGGTGGAATTACAGAATGCGGGTGTATTAGCAAGCAAATCTCAGATAAACATTTTAAAACTAAGAAGAAATTCTGGCTCTGCCACTGAGAAATAAAAAGACCCTTGAATAATTGTTTATCTTTTTGGAAACTTTATAAAGGACAGGTATTATATATTCTATGATTCTACAATCTAAGGCTACCTTTATCAGTTACTATATGACTTGGTTCTGCTTCTAAAAACAGTACCATACAAAAGAAAAAAAGCCCAGAAAGAGGAAACAAGAGATAAGATACTTAATGTGTCAATATTTTGACCTACAGAAAGTTGTTGTTTTTTTTTTTTTTTTTACTATTAGTGCTAAGAAACAAAACCAAACAATGAAGATGGTAGGATTTATATAGCTAAAAGGGATTTTTAGGGGATTATGTAATTTCTTTCTTTACATCAAGATAGTTAAAATTGTTCAACATTTCATGGATGAAGGAATGAAAAAAGAAAGCATTGTGTGAAAAATGAAGACTCAGCTGGCTGGTGAGTCGCAGGGGATGTGAACACAGTGAGTTTTTTCCCATCATAGTCTTTGCAAGAGATTACTTTCCACTTTTGCAGTTTGGTGAGCTCTCAATTTTCTCTCATTGGAATCCGATCCTTTTAAAATTAGGAAGGATCGCCCTCTAGGGGAGGTGGAGAGAGACTAACTGCAAAAATGGACTAGATTTCTACAGGTGAGATTACCATTCATTCGCTGGGGGGTGGGGGTTGGGAGGGGGCCGGTGGGGGTACTTTACCGTGTGGGGCTAATTAGCTTAATCAGATAACTGGGTAATTCAGATTTCCTCCCTTCTGAGGCTTCCCCATTACCCTAATTAAACAAAGCAGCAGATTTTAACAACAAATCTCTTTCAAAAGCACAAAGTTCAAAACAGTAAATAAAGACATGACAGAAACTGATGGCCCATTTCTGTTTATTTGCTGCCAACGGAGCCGCAACGGTGATGGCTTTAACTTTTTTTAATTCATAATTTGGTTATTTTGTCAAGATTGGACAGAATGTGTTAAGATACTAGTCCCCTAAATTTTACTTGTGCTGTTCTTATGTTGTCTGGTTATGAATGTGTTGAAGTCAGTTGATGAAGTACACAGACTTTTAAGAGTGAGAAAGTCACAGTCCTGGTGGGTGGTGAGTATCTGCGTGGAGTGTAGGAGAAATCCTTTTGAAAATACAATTACACATGTAATTAATAAAGCATACTTATGAATGTTTGAATGGAGTTAAAGCTGGCATCCCAATTTAAGTGCAATATTTTTAAATCAAAATTTACTTTGTTATGAAAATGTCGCTCACTGAAAATATTTGTATTGGTCTACTTTGACCACTGAAGATTCAGTGCATTTGTTTCAATATTCATAACTTTTTATCACTGGAGAGTAATTTTCAGAACAATATAATTTACATCTAATAGTATCCTGGTAATCAAATATTGAAGTCATTTAATCTTTTAATGTATGTGAACCCTTAATAAATAGGTAATAAAAAGTAATGGGGCTTTGTAGTCAGTATCAGTTCTGTGAAATTTTCCATGACCATGTTTAGAAAATTATTTTCAAGAAAAGGAAAAAAAAATCACCTGTCTTTTAAGGTGTTATATTTTGGAATGTTTTTTGGTTCTCCATTGAAAGTGAGCTGAAAGTTGGTTGGATCTTAACTGGCAGCTCTTTTAAGACCATAAATTCTAGGAGTCAGACATAAAATCAGTAAACAAGAGTTATAGTATCAGTGAAATACAAGTCTGAGAGCCTCTAAGGTAGGATGTGAAATTGACTTAAAAGATACAGCATTAAAACTCAGGATGCAAGGTAGATAACCAGGAGGAAAAGAAAATCTCTGGCTAAGCACAGGAGTATTAGATCACTGACTTAAATTTATCACGATGCACAAAGAAATACTTTTGTATCAAGGATCTGACCTGCATATAGTTGTTGGGAACTAAATACTATTCCAACTTAAATAGCATATTGACAAATATTTTTCCTCATTACATTCTTTATAAGGCCATGGGAATAAAGGAAAGTATTACTCAAATAGAACCTGCAATTGTCTCTATTAAGGAATGATGAATGGAATGATTATTAATCTAAAACTGTATACATTATCTTTTGGTGATGAAATCACTCAGCATTTGTTGCTGCTGCTAAGTCGCTTCAGTCGTGTCCAACTCTGTGCCGCCCCATAGGTGGCAGCCCACCAGGCTCCCCCGTCCCTGGGATTCTCCAGGCAAGAACAGTGGAGTGGGTTGCCGTTTCCTTCTCCAATGCATGAAAGTGAAAAATTAAAGTGAAGTCGCTTAGTCGTGTCTGACTCTTAGTGACCCCATGGGCTGCAGCCTACCAGGCTCCTCCGTCCATGGGATTTTCCAGGCAAGAGTACTGGAGTGGGTTACCATTGCCTTCTCCGCAGCATTTGTTAAGCACTTAAAATTGCAAAAAGTATAATGTGTTGAGCTTTGATGTGGTTGCTTTTAGAAAAGAAAGGATAATAATTTTATATTTAGTGTAAAAGAAAGATAATAGTTATAGATTTGGTGTTTAGTACTTAGAAAAGGGGGCTTCCCTGGTGACTCAGATGGTAAAGAATCTGTCTGGAATGCAGCAGACCCAGGTTTGATCCCTGGGTCAGGAAGATCCCCTGGAGAAATAAATGGCAACCCACTTCAGTATTCTTGCCTGGGAAATCCCATGGACAGAGAAGCCTGGCGGGCTATAGTCAATGGGGTCATAAAGAGTTGGAAACAACTGAGCAACTACACACACACACACACACACACACACACACACTTAGCAAAGGACCGGGACATGTGTGTTAAATTGAGTCTAAGAATCAAATGCACACACACACACACACACACACACACAAGCACACAATACCCTTCATGTAACATACTGGACATTATTTTTTCTCTAAGACTAGGTAAACAATAATTTAAGGTAAAAATGTAGGAGGTCATAATGGGCATCCCCCAGACTTTAAAAATATCTTTTATTTTACAGTATAGACTTTATCCTTGGAAGAACCCTCAAGATTCTGAACTCAATAACAACAATTAAGTACGTTCTTATGACTAAAGTAATACTCTGTTACAATGGAGAGTAGCATCTATGTCAATCCAGACAGTTTTATATCACAGTACTTTTATCTCATAGAGCAGAGTAGGATTTGAGCCTGAAGTCTGATAGAGCTTGAGTGCCCTGCTTATGGCATTGAACCCAGGAGTCAATTAAATATGTTTTTTCTTGAGGTTTTCATACTGTCCCAATTTGGCTGGCTTTTTTTTTTTTTTTCTAGTGGATGTGGTTTCAGAGGATGCTCCCAAGAGCAATCAGAGGATAGTTCCAAGAGGTTTGAATGTGAGGAGCATGTGTCTCTATAATCTGAGGAATGAATGCTGACCCCTCCATAATGGATTAATTAATTCAGCACCATACTCAGAACAGCTCCCAAATCTCACTGTGCAATTGCAAGCTGCTAGTCACCGTGTTGGAAAAGACCCTGATGCTGGGAAAGATTGAAGGCAAAAGAAGAAGGCAGCAGAAGGTAAGCTGGTTAGATAGCATAACTGACTCAATGGACATAAATTGAGCAAACTTCAGGAGACAGTGGAGGATAGAGAAACCTGGCATGCTGTAGTCCATGGGGTCACAAAAGTCAGACATGACTTAGCAACTGAACAAGAACAGTCACCACTGGGTCGCACCAATAAAGTATATATAAATCCAGTGACATTTGCCTCTGACCAGCAAGCAAGAGGATATGTGTATATATGGTTATATAAGTACATGTGGACTTCCCTGGTGGCTCAGACAGCTGCCTGCAACGCAGGAGACCTGAGTTTCATCTCTGGTTTGAGAAGATCCCCTGGAAGAGGACATGGCAATCCATTCCAGTATTTTTGTCTGGAGAATCCTCATGGACAGAGGAGTCTGGCAGGTTGCAGTCCATGCGGTCATAAAGAGTTGGACATGACTGAGCGACTAGGCACACATTATATTTTATTTTTGGAAAACCAGAGAAGTGATCAAAACATTTAAAATTTCTCTTGAGTGCTTAAGAGCCTGTTGGTTTTGCTCTATCCACGGGGCTGGGGTAGGGAGTTAAGAAGGAGTTAAATGAGGATTAAAAGAATCAGGAGGTCTGGGAAACCGACTTTTGCATGGAAGTGAGGAAAGCTGGCATGAATGTTTCCTAGAGTACCAATATTTTTTATTAAAACTTTTTTTTGGGGGGAGGTCTCAGTAAAAGAGAGCATGCCCACTGATTAACCTGAACTTGAAGTGTTGTGACAGCAAATTTGTTTTGTAATAATACCATGATGCAGACTCAAAGAACTGTGAACATGCAAACAAGAGGAAGGGCTTCCTGGGAGGAGCTGATGGTAAAGAACCTGCCCACCAATGCAGGAGATGTAAAAGACACAGCTTTGCTCCTTGGGTCAGGAAGATCCCCTGGGGAGAGCATGACAACCCACTCCAGTTTTCTTGCTTAGAGAATCCCATGGACAGAGGAGCCTGGTGGGTCATGGTCCATAGGGTTACAAAGAGTTGGACACGACTGAAGTGACTTAGCACGCACACATACAAGAAGAAAGTAAGGAAGAGAAAAATGGCATTAATATTTGGGGAATAACATGATTTTCTTTCATTTGGAAGAGGATCCCCTTGAAAATCCTCTGTAAGTTTTACAGCAGACGGTCAACTGATTATGAGTTGTTCTCATATAGTTTATTCCCATTGGCATCATGAAGCCCCTCAGAACTTAACTTCAGTGTTCCATGAAGACCAGTGCTTAACCAGTCAGGAAAAGAATAATAAGTGAAAAATGAGACTGATAGCTACTCCCTAGACCTGCAATTTATCTTTCCTTCCTCTGCTTCTAGGAATCAGAGATCAACAGTGTCTATTTGCCTCCTTTCATTCAAGCAAGGCTTATCTAGAGAAACGCTTTTCAAAAGAAGACCTAAGAATTTCTCTCTTTCTCTTGCCTTATCCCAACCCCATAGTTGTATTTAGCTCTTTCTGCAGTGGAGTATAATGATTGAAGCCTGACTTAACTAGAAAGAATGTGTTCTTCGGTAAAAGAGAGGGAAACAGTCACGTCTGTCATCAGAGATGCTCCAAGGAATCTTGGCATTTTCATCAGTTCACTCATATTTTCAGACTTTTATAACTTGGTAGTAAAATGATCCATAGGTTCTTAACATAATTAAGAATGTGGAAAATCTCTTAGGTATTCAGTCGCTGGAATATATATAGATATATATGTGTATGTGTGTGTTAGAAAAGTTTCTGGCAAGTTGTTAGAAAAGTTTCTGGCAATCAAGGAGACAGCAAATTTTAAAATTTTATGCCTTGAGAGATGTAAGGAAAAAGAAAGATAAATAATTCAGTAGACAAAAATTCATTGAATGTGGATGATTTTAAATATTGATAAATAGATATCATGGACAATAGATACAAATACGTATAACACGGCAATTATATAACTATGGAATTTATCTAATGTCCTCGGAAAATGAGGATGTGTGTGTATAAATATACACACATCTGTATTTTATGTATTCTGCCTTCAGACCAACTGTCAGACCTGGACTACAGATTTAAAATATGCTCATATTTTGTTGAAACATGACTACGCAATGTATTAAGACCTAAAATATATGCTCTTTCAAATATACGAAAGGATTGAAGACCAAGGAAGGATACAGGGAAAGCATGTTCTTTGTTCATAAATTAGATGCAACTCTTCTAAGGCCACCAGAGCATTTGTGAATCGAAGCCAAGGAATTGCAACTGATTTCAAACCTCAACGTTCTTGGCTTAAATAGCCAGGGGAGCTAGGGGTGGAAGAATCTGGCTTTGTGTTGTAATAGTTCTACTGTTTGAAGTCTGACCAACAGTTGTAATTTTAGTAGTGTGAAATATGGTCTTCCTAATATTGATAAAGATTAGATGTTAAACTAATGGCAGAAAGTTAAGAATAATGACAGACAGCCTGGGTAATAGTCTTTCTCCATTTTCTTTGAAGAATGAATTTGTTAAGAACCTGCCTGAAGACCCTGGCGGTAGAAAAAGAGGTGAAAGTGAGGTAATACTGGGGATCTGCCCAGACATACCTGTATTCTTTTTACCAGCTTTGAATCTCCTTCTCTGTCATTGTGGTATTTTTCCCAATGGTTTCTTGAGAGGACCATTCATTGAGGTTCCAAAGGTTCGCTGAAACCTTTCAGAGGTCTGCCCTTGGGCTATACTTATACTCTTTGGGGGCTGTACCAGCAAATGATAGGTGTAGAAGTAGGAAAACCCCAACTCCTTGCTCCAGATAGGGACCACTCTGAGCTGTGACTCACCCTCCAAGCTAGCACCACCCTCTCTGGACTCCGCCAGACTGCACCTGGCTGGGCTGCTTCCTCTTCCCTGTCTGGCTTTCTCCTTTCTGTTACCAGTTTCCCCATGTCCTAAATCAGTCCCTTGCCCATAATTCCTCATCTCAATGTGAGCTTCTGAAAACCAGACCTGATACTGGAGGAAGAAAGGAAAGGAAATGAGTTGATTTACAAGGTCACATGATTTCTTTGAGCATATTTATTTGTACAATCACTAACATTTTATTGAATCATCACATGACCACAAGAGTGGAGATCATTTCAAAAGGAAATCATAGTTCAGTGGGTCTGCTTCTTATCCATGAATGTCCTTATTAATACCAGGAATGTTACATCTCATTGTTTTCAATATAGTGGAGACTTGAACTATTTTAGTATCAAATAACAGAAACATTGCTTCAAGGGGGCAAAAAGAGAATCTGTATCTGCTCAAGCATCTGAAAAGCCAAGCAGTCGTGTTTCAGGCACAAGGAAATCCAGGTCTAAACATCACCAGTAAGGCCTCTCTCAATTCCTAATCCTGATTTTCTTTGTTTTAGTTTCATTCTTGGGCATGTTCTCCCTTATGGAGACAAGGATGACATCCTACCAGCTTAGCACCCTCTGGGAAAACAGCCCATCTTTCCCAACAGTTCTGATAAAGGGACTACAGCCAGTTCTCTTTGAAGCATCTAAAGTCACTGGTCCATTCCTGGGTCAGTAATTGTGGCCTGGAAAATGGAATGCTCCAATTAGCTAACATGAATCACATGCTCATTTATAGAGGGTTGGTGGGGGTTGGGATCAGCCCATCCAATCACATGGCAGAGGAGGTGGGAAAGAGATAGTTCCCTGAAAGAAGACCAGCAGCCTGCTTATAGGTGGGTGCTGGATGTTGGCCTGGCTAACCAAACAGCTGTCTCCCACAAGATTGAAAAGTATGATGGACTTTAGAGTTCCTTTTTTTTTTTTTTAAAGAGGGGCCGATAAAATGTGCCTTACCTTACTTCACAAGATCAAATTCAATCCCTTGAATGAACTTTAAAAATTATAAAGGATTTTACAAAGGTGCAGTCAGATCATAAGTTTTCACTCAGGTCTGTGACTGAGGGACTATGTGGGGAGGTATTATAAGAGCAAACCATACCCAATTTTCATTCTTTTTTTTTTTTTAATTATTCATTATTGGCTGTGCTGTCTTCGCTGCTCCTCAGGCTTCTCTCTGGTGGCTGGCTTCTCACTGTGGTGGCCTCTCTCACTGTGGCGCACAGGCTTTAGGAGCGTGGGCTTCAGTAGTTGTGGCCCCTGAGCCAGGGGCCACAGGCTCAGTGGTTGTCGCGCACAGGCTTAGTTGCTCCACGGCACGTGGGATCGTCCCAGACCAGGGACTGAACCTGTGTCTCATGCACTGGCAAGTGATTCTTTACCAGCAAGCCACCAGGAAGCCCTCCAATATACTTCTGAAGGAGTTTGGTGAATATTTCCTTGAGTCTTGCAAAAGGTCAGACTTTGGCCATATGCTGATGACCCCAGCTGGGGATTTTTATAACTTCATGGAAACATGGATGCATTACATAGTTACCTGTCCTTGCCATTCCCGCCAAGAAATACATGTTTTGAGAGCTCTCAAACTTCCACAAAAAGTCACTAAAGAGTTAAAGCCAGTAGCTTAGTTCTCACTTGCTCTCTTTGATAAGAGTTTAAGTTTTCAGCATATTATCTACAAAGTGGATACTTTGCTGGAAGATAATGAGAGTAGATGTTGTTACTCTGAGAATTGCTCTTATCCAACTCTACTTGCATGTTTAATGGTGGGTCTTTTCTTTGTATGGAGCACCACATTAGGAGAGAACACAGGGAATTTAATTATCAAGTTAAATAATAAACCCTTTAGATTACTTTAATTTCCAAGGGATTCAACAATTCTATTAACTGAGGTATAACTAAGAAAATAAAATCTTCAAACGATTGGAAAACCCTTGTACAAAAGGGAAAAGATTAGAAAACACTCAGCACTCTGGGGCCTAAGTAATATAATTAAAAGCAGCATTTTAAAAAAAGTTGTGTTTTTTTTTTTTTTTTAAAGCAGAAGAAGGCACCAAGGCACTTGCCCTGTTTCCCAGAAGCTTTCAGATCCTGAATGCATTCATAGGGTTTGCATAATTGTCAATTTTCTTGTATTTTCTAAAACATAGAAAACATACCAGATCATTTATTCTTCTAGTATATAAAGAGAATTTTGAAAGGGCCTATGTTTAAATTTCATTTACATTCTATTTATATGTCACAATCTGTAGTAAAGGTAGAAAGGAGATACATAAGATATAATATACACATGATATACACAATAAGAAGACTTTTCAGAGTCCATTGGACTGCAAGGAGATCAAACCAGTCAATCCTAAAGGAAATCGACCCTGAATATTCATTGGAAGGACTGATGGTGAAACTCCAATATTTTGGCCACCTGATGCGAAGAGCCAACTCATTGAGAAAGACCCTGATGCTGGGAAAGACTGAAGGCAAAAGGAGAAGAAGATGGCAGAGGATGAAATAGTTAGATAGCATCACTGACTCAGTGGATGTGAATCTGAGCAAACTCTGGGAGATGGTGAAGGACAGAGAAGCATGGCATGCTTCAAACCATGGGGTCACAAACAGTCAGATACGACTTAGGAACTGAACAACAACAATACACAATGATATACTGTTAGTTAATGATAGTTAATACTATCATTTATTTAGGCTTATAAATGCTAGTTTTTGTTCAGTCACTAAGTTGTGTCTGACTCTTTGTGACTCCATGGATTGCAGCATGCCATGCTTCCCTGTCCTTCACCATCTCCTGGAGTTTGCTCAAATTCATATCACTGAGTCAGTGATGCCATCCAACCATCTCATCCTCTGATGCCCTCTTCTCCTCTTGCCCTCAATCTTTCCAAGCATTATGTGTTAAATATGTTATGCACATTTATCCCAGTGTAACTTGGAGAGGTGGAAACATTCTGGATTGAACTGTGTCACTTGAGAATTCATACATTGAAGTCCTAACCTTCCAGGACCTCAGAATGTGACTTTATTTGGGAATAGGTTCATTGCAGGTTAATTAGTTAATATGAAGTCACATTGGATTAGGGTGGGCCCTTAGTCCAATTACGACTGGCATTCTTATGAAAGGGGGAATATGGACACAGACTGCATATAGGGAGATCACCAGGTGAAGATGAAGGCAGAGGTGTATAAGTCAATGAATGCCAAAGATTACCAGCAAACCAGAGAAGGTAGGAGAGGGGTCTGGAGCTGATTCTCTTTCGCACCCCTCAGAAGGAACCAACCTTGCCAACACGTTGATTTCAGGTTTACTGACCCTCAAATTGTGAGACAATAAATCTCTGTTGCTAAGCCATCTAGTTTGTGGTACACTGTTATAGCAGTTGTAGCAAATGAGTACAGTACTATTATGGTCCCATTTTACAGATGAAGATCCTGAGGTAAGTTATCAGAGACATAAACTTGCCCCGAGTCACACAACAGTGATGGGTAGGGCTGCGGCTGGATTCAGGGCACTCCAACACTGTCTTTTCAAACTCCTCCAGTGTTTTCCAAAAACTGACCGGAGAACCACTTGCATAAGAATCCTCTTGGGATACCTGTTAAAAGTGCAGATTCAGTGAATAAAATTGTGGCACATATATACAATGAAATATTAGTCATAAAAAAGAATGAATACAAGTCAGCTGAACTGAGATGGATGAACCTAGAGCCTGTTATGCAGAGCGAAGTAAGTTAGACAAATACTGTATATTGATGCATGTATATGGAATATAGAAAAATGGGACTGATGATTTTATAGATGATTTTAAGTCAGTTTGAGAACCTACTTGCAGTGCAGCAATAGAGACACAGGTATAGAAAACAGACTTGTGGGCGCAGTAGGGGAAGGAAAGCGTGGGATCAACTGAGAGAGTAGCATTGAACACACACATTGCCATGTATAAAATAGGTAGCCAGTGAGAATTTGCTGTATGACACAGGGAGCTTAACCCATGCTCTGTGACAGCCTAGAGGGGTGTCTGGATGGGGTGGGAGGTGGGAGGGAGGTTCAAGAGGGAGGGGACATGTATATACCTATGGCTGATTCATACTGATGTGTGGCAGAAATCAACACAACATTATAAAGTAATTATCCTTCAACTAAAATTTTTTTTTTTCCTAAGTGCAGATTCAGGGTCTTACCTCAGACTCACTAAATAAACTGGGGAAATGGGGCAAGAAGCTGAACTCTACATGACATCCTTACTACTCATTTTCTGTCTGAAATCAGAGGTCCTCAACCTCCTCACTGTGATCTATTGAACTTGGGATGATTCAAGTACAAGGGATATTGATTACTTTTTCAATTAGATGTTGGGCAAGTTTTAATATGGACTTAAGAGTCAACTTTTTTTTTTTTTAAGTGAGGACAATACAATATTTGCTATCTTACCTACCAGGGTCAAAGAAAATCCCTTGGAAATGAAAGTTTAAAATTTATGAAAGGTTTGAGAAAGGCAAGGTAGTATTATAAGATGTCTTGATTCAAGTCATTTGATTGAGGGACTAGGGAGGAAGGTATTACTTCAGTGCAAATCCTACCCATTTCCCTTGAAAAAGCAAATGCTCAGTTACTGGGGTTCTACTCTGGAAAGCTCTGCTTGTTTTCTACCAGAACCAGCGTTCTGCCTAACTGTGTGCTGCGAAATGCTTCTTTTCTGTCGCACACGATCATGTACTCTGCTTCTAAGCAAGCTTTGCTCATATCTTCTCAGCCTCAGGTGAAACTGGAGAAGCAGAGGGTCTTTTTCTTGACTATGTTATTGCTATTTACTCCCTCAGACACAGAAAAATTATTGATGATTTTTTTAGGAGTCGTCCATGAATGCGCCTCCTCCCTCCCCACTGGTCACCACTAGCCTGTCTGCTTGTATCTGCGGGACTCTGCCCACTGCTGACTGTGAAGTGCTCTCATGTTATTATTCTTGTCCTAGTTATTGACTCTCAGGATCTTTCCTTCTTCAGATTCACTGAAATATGCAGGATAGCTGTGCCAGTTACTTACAGCTTAACAAAACACCCCAAAATTTAGTGACTTGAAACAGTATTTTGTTACTTCTCACGTTTCTGAGGGTTAACTGAGCAGAGCCCCCACTGATCTGACCTGAGCTCATTCATGCAACAACATTCAGCTTCAGGTGGATGGGACTTAAAGTCCAGGATGACTGCTTTTGCACACCCGGTAGGTGCTAGCTGTTGGCTGGGGTGCCTCAGTTCTCCTCTATGGTGTTTCATCTTCCACTTGGCTAGATTAGTTTCCTCACTGAGCAGTTTCAAGACATTTTGCAAAAAGAAAAAGGCAGAAACTGCAAGGCTTTTTGAGGTTTAGGGGCTGGGACTTACGGAATTGCTCTTTTAGTGGATTCTATTGGCTAAAGCAAGTCATATGGCCAGTTCAAGTTCAGGATGTTGAAAAATAGATTTCAAATCTGAATGGGAGAATCAGCAGTTACTCACTGTGCAAAGGATGCGAAGTGTGAGAGCAAGGAATTTCTGGCCTTTAAACAGTCTCCCACATTGGCAATCAGACACATTGTCACTATTCTTTAGGTAATCTGGATTTTTAACACCAAAGGTCATTACTGGAACTGTGTGAAAGGTTTACTTGTAACAACAACAACCAAATTAACACAACCCAAACCTCAGTAGAATCTACTTTTAGCAATAGATAAAAATAACAAATAAAATAATAAATTAACATAAAATGGGTTCACAGGTTATTGTATTGGAGGAATATATTGCAGGCTGCTTGTGTAGCATTTTTGAACAAAGATGAAAAATAAAAAGTGTATTCTCTTTTGCAGACTCTTTTCACACCTGATGGAGATTAAGACAGTCTTACTTAAGCTGTGGTCCCTGGACCAGAAGCATCAGCATCAACCAAAAGATGGTTAGAAATGCAAATTTTCAGGCTCCACTGGGACCTACTGAATTAGAGTCTCGAGGGTGGTGCCTCGGAATTTGCGTTTTAAAAGGGTTCCGGGGTTATTCTGACGCACATTACAATTTGAGAAGTACTAATTTAAAATAGCTTCCCTGGTGGCCCAGTTGTAAAGAATCTGCCTGCAGTGCAAGAGAGGCAGGAGACTTGAGTTCAATCCCTGGGTTGGAAGATTCCTTGCAGAAGGAAATGGCAACCCATTCCATTATTCTTGCTTGGGAAATCCCACAGAGGATCCTGGTGGGCTACAGTCCATGGGTTTGCAAAAGAGTTGGACACAACTTAGCAGCTAAGCAGCAACAGTTTAAAATAAGATCCCTCTTAAATAAAAGCACTAAATTAGAGATATTTTTCTCAGTCTCCCCTTTTTTTCATATTCAGTTCAGTTCAGTTAAGTCGCTCAATCATGTCCGACTCTTTGTGACCCCATGGACTGCAGCATGCCAGGCTTCCCTGTCCATCACCAACTCCCGGAATTTACCCAAACTCATGTCCATTGGATTGGTGATGCCATCCAACCACCATCTCGTCCTCTGTCATCCCATTCTCCTCCCACCTTCAGTCTTTCCCACTGTCAGGATCTTTTCAAATGAGTCAGTTCTTCACATCAGGTGGCCAAAGTATTGGAGTTTCATCTTCTGCATCAGTCCTTCCAAGGACTGATTTCCTTTAGGATGGACTGGTTGGATCTCCTTGCTATCCAAGGGACTCTCAAGAGTCTTCTCCAACACCACAGTTCCAAAGCTTCAGTTCTTCAGTGCTCAGCTTTCTTTATTGTCCAATTCTCACATGCATACATGACTACTGGAAAAACTATAGCTTTGTCTAGACAGACATTTGTTGGCAAAGTAATGTCTCTGCTTTTTAATATGCTGTCTAAGTTGTTCATAACTTTTCTTTCAAGGAGCAGGCATCTTTTAATTTCATGGCTGCAATCACCATCTGCAATGATTTTGGAGCCCCCGCAAAATAAAGTCTGTCACTATTTCCATTGTTTCTCCATCTATTTGCCATGATGTGATGGGACCAGATGCCATGATCTTAGTTTTCTGTATGTGGAGTTTTAAGCCAACGTTTTCACTCTCCTCTTTTACTTTCATCAATAGGCTCTTTAGTTCTTCTTTGCTTTCTGCCACAAAGGTTATGTCATCTGCATATCTGAAGTTATTGATATTTCTCCCAGCAATCTTGATTCCAGCTTGCGCTTCATCCATTCCAGCATTTCTCATGATGTACTCTGCATATAAGTTAAATAAGCAGGGTGACAATATACAGCCTTCGCGTACTCCTTTCCTGATTTGGAACCAGTCTGTTGTTCCATGTCCAGTTCCAACTATTGCTTCTTGACCTGCATAGAGATTTCTCAGGAGGCAGATAAGGTGGTCTGGTATTCCCATTTCTTGAAGAATTGTCCATAGTTTGTTGTGATCCACACAGTCAAAGACTTTGGCATAGTCACTGAAGCAGAAGTAGATGTTTTTCTGGAACTCTCTTGCTTTTTCCATGATCCCAGTGGATGCTGGCAATTTGATCTCTGGTTCCTCTGTGTTTTTTAAAACCAGCTTGAACTTCTGGAAGTTCATGGTTCACGTACTGTTGAAGCCTGGCTTGGAGAATTTTGAGCATTACTTTGCCAACGTGTCAGATGAATGCAATTGTGCAGTAGTTTGAACATTCTTTGGCATTGCCTTTCTTTGGGATTGGAATGAAAACTGACCTTTTCCAGTCCTGTGGCCACTGCTGAGTTTTCTGAATTTGCTGGCATATTGAGTGAAGCCCTTTCACAGCATCATCTTTCAGGATTTGAAACAACTCAACTGGTATTCCATCACCTCCACTAGCTTTGTTCGTAGTGATGCTTTCTAAGGCCCACTTGACTTCACATTCCAGGATGTCTGGCTCTAGGTGAGTGATCACACCATTGTGGTTATCTGAGTCATGAAGATCTTTTTTGTACAGTTCTTCTGTGTATTCTTGCCACCTCTTCTTAATATCTTCTACTTCTGTTAGGTCCATACTATTTCTGTCCTTTATTGTGCCCATCTTTGCATGAAATGTTCCCTTCATATCTCTAATTTTCTCATAGAGATCTCTAGTCTTTCCCATTCTATTGTTTTCCTCCATTTCTTTGCATTGATCATTGAGGAGGCTTTCTTTTTTTAAAATTTTAATTGGAGGCTAATTACTTTATAATATTGTGGTGGGTTTTGCCATACATTCACATGAATCAGCCATGGGTGTATATGTGTTCCCTATCCTGAACCCCCTCCCCATCCCATCCCTCAGTGTCATCCCAGTGCACCACCCCTAAGCACCCTGTTTCATGCATCAAACCTGAACTGGTCATCTATTTCGCATATGATAATATACATGTTTCAATGCTATTTTCTCAAATCATCCCACCCTCACCTTCTCTCACAGAGTCCAAAAGTCTGTTCTTCACATCTGTGTCTCATTTGCTGTCTCACATATACAGTCATCGTTACCATCTTTCTAAATTCCATATATGTGTATTAATATACTGTATTTGTGTTTTTCTTTCTGACTTACTTCTCTCTGTATAATAGGCTCCAGTTTCATCCACCTCATTAAAACTAATTCAAATGCATTCTTTTTAATAGCTCAGTAATATTCCATTGTGTATATGTACCACAGCTTTCTTATCCATTCGTTTGCTGATGGACATCTAGGTTGCTTCCATGTCCTGGCTATTGTAAACAGTGCTGCGATGAACACTGGGGTACATGTGCCTCTTTCAATTCTGGTTTCCTTGGTGTATATGCCCAGCAGTGGGATTGCTTGGTCGTATGATAGTTCTGCTCCTTCCCTTGGATGAGGTCGCCCCTCCTGACCTTGAACGTGGAGTGGCTCCTTTCCGTCCTTCTGTGCCTGTGCAGCCGCCACTCCTTGGACGTGGGGTTGCTCCTCTTGGCTCCCACAATGCAGTGAGTGTCCAGGAGTCTCCAGCAGAGGCGTGGGTCTGAGGAGACATTGGTCAGCGGTGGCCTAGTGCAGGGTCAGGGGAACTGAGTGCAGCAATACCTGCCTGCATGGGACCTTTTGAAGGAGGTCACTCACCTAGAGCTAGACATACTGGAAAGTGAAGTCAAGTGGGCCTTAGAAAGCATCACTACGAACAAAGCTAGTGGAGGTGATGGAATTCCAGTTGAGCTATTTCAAATCCTGAAAGATGATTCTGTGAAAGTGCTTCACTCAATATGCCAGCAAATTCAGAAAACTCAGCNTGAGCGACTGAACTGAACTGAACTGAACTGATGACCGTTCTATTTCCAGTTTTTTAAGGAATCTCCACACTGTTCTTTATAGTGGCTCTACTAGTTTGCATTCCCACCAACAGTGTAAGAGGGTTCCTTTTTCTCCACACCCTTTCTAGCATTTATTGTTTGTAGACTTTTTGATAGCAACCATTTTCATTGGCGTGAGATGGTATGTCACCGTGGTTTTGATTTGCATTTCTCTGATAGTGAGTGATGTTGAGCATGTTTTCTTGTGCTTGTTAGCCATCTGTATGTCTTCTCTGGAGAAATGTCTATTTAGTTTTTTGGCCCATTTTTTAATTGGGTCACTTATTTTTCTGGAATTGAGCTGCAGGAGTTGCTTGTATATTTTTGAGATTAATTTTTTGTCAGTTGCTTCATTTGCTATTATATCCTCCCATTCTGAAGGCTGTCTTTTCACCTTGCTTATAGTTTCCTTTGTTGTGCAAAAGCTTTTAAGTTTAATTAGGTCCCATTCATTTATTTTTGCTTTTATTTCCATTACTCTGGGAGGTGGGTCATAGAGGATCCTGCTGTGATTTATGTCGGAGAGTGTTTTGCCTATGTTTTCCTCTAGGATTTTTATAGTTTCTGGTTTTACAGTTAGATCTTTAATCCATTTTGAGTTTTTTTTTTTTTTGTGTGTGTGTGTATGGTGTTAGAACATGTTCTAATTTCATTCTTTTGCAAGTGGTTGACCAGTTTTCCCAGCACCACTTGTTAAAGAGATTGTCTTTTTATGTCTTCTCTGGAGAAATGTCTATTTAGTTTTTTGGCCCATTTTTTAATTGGGTCACTTATTTTTCTGGAATTGAGCTGCAGGAGTTGCTTGTATATTTTTGAGATTAATTTTTTGTCAGTTGCTTCATTTGCTATTATATCCTCCCATTCTGAAGGCTGTCTTTTCACCTTGCTTATAGTTTCCTTTGTTGTGCAAAAGCTTTTAAGTTTAATTAGGTCCCATTCATTTATTTTTGCTTTTATTTCCATTACTCTGGGAGGTGGGTCATAGAGGATCCTGCTGTGATTTATGTCGGAGAGTGTTTTGCCTATGTTTTCCTCTAGGATTTTTATAGTTTCTGGTTTTACAGTTAGATCTTTAATCCATTTTGAGTTTTTTTTTTTTTTGTGTGTGTGTGTATGGTGTTAGAACATGTTCTAATTTCATTCTTTTGCAAGTGGTTGACCAGTTTTCCCAGCACCACTTGTTAAAGAGATTGTCTTTTCTCCATTGTATATTCTTGCCTCCTTTGCCAAAGATAAGGTGTCCGTGGGTGTGTGGATTTATCTCTGGGCTTTCTATTTTGTTCCATTGATCTATGTTTCTGTCTTTGTGCTAGTACCATACTGTCTTGATGACTGTAGCTTTGTAGTATAACCTGAAGTCAGGCAGGTTGATTCTGACGAAGACTTTCTTATCTCTCCTTGCTATCCTTTGGAACTCTGCATTCAAATGGGTTTGTCTTTCCTTTTCTCCTTGGTCTTTCACGTCTCTTCTTTTCACAGCTATTTTGTAAGTTCTCCTCAGACAACCATTGTGCGTTTTTGCACTTCTTTCTCTTGGGGATGGTCTTGATCACTACTTCCTGTACAATGTGACAAGCCTCCGTCCATAGTTCATCAGGCACTCTGTCTTTCAGATGTAGTCCCTTAAATCTATTTCTCACTTCCACTGTATAAGGGATTTGATTTAGGTCATACCTGAATGGTCTCGTGGTTTTCCCTACTTTCTTCAATTTACGTCTGAATTTGGCAATAAGGAGTTCATGATCTGAGCCACAGTCAGCTCCTGGTCTTGTGTTTGCTGACTGTATAGAGCTTCTCCATCTTTGGCTGAAAAGAATATAATCAATCTGACTTCAGTATTGACCATCTGGTGATGTCCATGTGTAGAGTCTTCTCTTGTGTTTGTGTTGTTGGCAGAGGGTGTTTGCTTTGACCAGTGCGTTCTCTTGGCAAAACTCTATTAACCCTTTGCCTTGCTTCATCCTCTACTCCAAGGACAAATTTGCCTGTTACTTCAGGTATTTCTTGACTTCCTACTTTTGCATTCCAGTCCCTTGTAATGAAAAGGACATCTTTTTCCGGTGTTAGTTCTAAAAGATCTTGTAGATCTTCATAGAACCGTTCAACTTCAGCTTCTTCAGCATTACTGGTTGGGGCATATGTTTTTCATATGTTTAAAGCTAATGCCATGATCTATAAGGTTGGATTTATTTAACAAAATAATCTAGTTGGTTTTTGGAGAGGTTTGCATCAAGTAACATATTGAGAATTATTACTGCTTTCCTGTTTGTTTGTTTGTTTTACTGTAAATTTAAGTAATCAATAACTAGAGATGTATTGTCTTCTGATTTAGGATTAGAGGCTTCACACTGGATTGTTCCAGGAGGGCACCTTATAAACAACTGGGTGTACTGAGTTTTGTGAACATATGTAGAGCTTATATTGCTTGAGGGCAAAACAAATACAATCTGGCAGAGCCCAACTGAATAGGGTTATGCTTTTGAAAGGAACTTCATGGCAGACAGCTGTTTGTATTCATTTTCTAAAGGGAAGGATTTAAGCCTACTCACAAAAATAAACATGGTATTAATATCCAGAGTCTGTGTTTTTTTTTTCTTTTAAGTAATGAAGAATTCACTTATTAAAGTAAGAGAGATTCATCGCAGCCAATAATGTAAAAAGAGATAATTACACAAGCATCAATAATAATAGTTAACTTTATCAGAAAATTCTTGAAAGGATTTTTGCTCATCAAGTGATGAGAGTTCCCATTTCAAATGAGGCAATTTTCAAAGATGTATACTTGGCTTTCCAGGAATCATTGCAAGTTCTTGTGATGTTCATTATAAATTTCAAGCCCTAATGTACCACGAGCTCATTATTTTTCGCTGATCCTCCACCCATTTGCAGGCTGCCTGTACTCAAACTTGGAATCATTAATAATTCCACCAGGTAAGGCAGAGTTAACTCTTATTCAGCGGTACAGTAGAGTGTTAAGATAATTTTTGCTTGTGACAATGCAGAGGGCCGAAATGGTAGATTCCATAGTGAACTGAAAAATCTTGCTCAAGATTTTGAAGCTTCTCTTATCAAAAGGTGGAGCAGTATTTGAAAATACCCCTTCATCCTGGGGTGGCTTAGGGACTTGCTGTGACCAATAGAATGTGGCGGAAGTGACATTGTGAGAATTCTGAGGGCTAAAGCTCAAGGGCTAAAACTGCAGGCTAAAACCTGCAGTTGCCTGCTTGTTTTCTCAGAATACAGCCCTGGGGCCCCCAGATAGGCAGGAGTTCCAGCCGATTGGAGAATGAAGGGCTACGGGGAAGAGAAGAAGACACCCTAGCAGACAGCCGTACTACCTGCCAGACATTCGACTGAGTCATCTTGGGCTTTCTATTAAATAACAGGACCAGCCTTTCAGCTCATACAGAGCATGAAAGAGGCAAAACAGAAGAACCTTCAGAGTGAAAATACCGTGAGATGCACTGTAAAAAATAATACATTATTACTCTCTTCAGCCACATAGTTTGGGGATGGTTTGTTACTCAGCAACAAGTGACTGACATAACAAGTTCGATAATCTTTGCTGCTCCTGTAACCTCTCCAGTCTCCTTTCTACCCAAGCATATCTGGGAGCAGACAAAAATACTNAGATGCACTGTAAAAAATAATACATTATTACTCTCTTCAGCCACATAGTTTGGGGATGGTTTGTTACTCAGCAACAAGTGACTGACATAACAAGTTCGATAATGTTTGCTGCTCATATAACCTCTCCAGTCTCCTTTCTACCCAAGCATATCTGGGAGCAGACAAAAATACTCTTATCCTTCTCTATTAGATACCTTGGGGAACTGGCATTTCTTCTCCTTTCACAGAGCTCTGCTTTTCTCTTCATCTCCCACCCATTTTCCCAGGAGCATCTCCCCAGTCTTCCCTGAATGATTTATCCCCCAGACACTTCTCAAATCCCACTGCCGTTGAATGTCTTACTGTTAGGTTCTCCTTGGATTTCAGATTCAACAGGAATTTGAACAAGAATTACAATAGCTCTAGTTGATTTAATTTATGGCGAATTATTCTATGGACAAGGATTTTTTTCCTCTTCCAGTTCTCTTGAGTTTTCCCTTATCACCTTATGCGGGTTGCTGGTGAGATTCAACCCCTCTTCCTGGAACCTAATGCAGGAAAGACTGGCAGTAAGATTTTCAAATACCTTGGCCCCTGAATAATCATTTCAGATGACCAGATGGTAAAGGAGACTCATGCTATGAAGAAAATGTGTGCTATACAGCCCAGGGGAGAGACACTGACTCAGTGTGGCCATCAACACGTTTTTCTTTTCTTTCTTTCTTTGGCAGTGCTGTGCAGCTTGTGAAATTTTAGTTCCCTGACCAGCCTGGGGCCTCAGCAATGAGAGCTCAGAGCTCAGAGTCCTAGCTGCTGGTTGCTGTTCAGTCGCTGAGTCATGTCTAATTCTCACCAGGCATCTCTGTCATTCTCCGTCTCCCGGAGTTTGCTCAGATTCATGTGCATTAAGTGACTGGACTGCCAGGGAATTCCCTCAATGCATTTTTTCAAATCTGCCTATAAAAATTTGTTTTAAATGTGAAAATTTTCACTTTTCTAATCACGTTTTTCCTCTCTCACCAGGCCTTAGAGCAATGATCTTGTGTTTACTTTTTCAACACTAATATTTCTTTGGAAATTATGAGTAGGCCAAAAAAAAAAAAAGAAGAAGAAAGAACAGGATAAAAGGATGTATATTACTTTTTGAGGCCTGCCCAAAAGCTCATCATGTCTTTCAAAAGAGAAACAGAAATACCTTAGATATCACAGTAGCTTTTTGGAGGCAATTTAGCTTATTTCACCTCATAACTCTACTTTTCCATGATGAAACTGATATATTCTGTATGTTTCACTTAAATTTAAAACATCTAAAATGTTAGGAAGTTGGAATTAAGAGAGAGGCTAGAGGTCACCTCTTTCAGAAGCCAGTTTTTGTGGATGAGAAAGCAGGAACCCTGAGAGGTTAGCTAGCTTGCTTGGGCAGTAGGATTTCTGTCACCAGAGTCTGGGACTCTGGTCCACCTGTGCAGTCTGATTGCAACTAAATTCAACTGGGATGTTGGCTAGGGCTTGAACGTCCAGGATGGCCTCTTCTTCTCCAGGGCACCTGTCTCTGTGGTGTCTCTGATTCAGTAGTCTAGTCCAAGCTTCTTTGCAGCGTAGTGGCTGGCTTCTATGGAAGAAGCATTCTAAAAAGTCAAGACCTAAGATGCAAGTACTTTTTGAGCTTCTGCTTGCATCATCCTTGTTAATTCGCCTTGGCCAAAACAAGTCCTATGGCTAAGACTTGAGGGGATGTGGAAAGGACTTACTACAGTAGAACGTGAACACCAGTGGGTAAAAATCCATGGGGGCCACCAGTGTGGCAGTATGTAGAGTACACAGCACATACTACTTCATTTTTATCCATAGAGGCTATCACCTTTGAATACACACTGTGCTTTATTCCTTTATTTTGTCTGATGTCTCCTGTCTATCTTCATTAGAATGTAAGTTTCATGAGTCTGTGGAACATTGTTTTGTTGTGTTTTGAATGAATGAGTGTTTGAAAAGATAAAATTGAAATAAAGAAGAAAAAAAATTCACTTACAACATAACAGAACTTCTTCTGTTAATACTTGAAATATTAGAAAAACAAAACAAAACAGTGGGCTAAGTGCTGGGATAATCCTCCATCTTGTTAGGTGATGACTATCATCTAGTGTGGAAATCCCGTATCCTTCATCCACCTAACGTTTGTGGAGCACTGCTCTGTCCCAGAAACCTGAGAACTAGCAGAGACCAGGGTAGATATAGTGCCAGCCCTCAAGGGGCTTGGGTACTAAGGGCAAAGCCAGAGGAAAACAAGTGAGTGGACCGAATAATTAGACATTAACATAAATGTTGCAAAGTAAACAAAGGAAATCAATCCTGAATATTCATTGGAAGGACTGATGCTGAAGCTGAAGCTTCAATACTTTGGACACCTGATGCGAAGCGCTGACTCAAAAGATTCTGATGCTGGGAAAGATTGAAGGCAGGAGGAGAAGAGGACGACAGAGGATGAGTTGGTTGGATGGCGTCACCGACTCAATGGATGCGAATCTGAGCAAGCTCTGGGAGATGGTGAAGGACAGGCAAGCCTGGCGTGCTGCAGTCCATGGGGTCGAAAAGAGTCAGACACGATGGAATGACTGAATAACAAAACATAGAAAAGGCTGAGGCTAATGATGGGAGGTGCCTACTTTGCATAGCATGGTCAGGGCAAACCTCTGACAAAATGGCAGTTAAACTGGGATCTAAAGAGTAAGAATAAATCCAATACCAAAAGAGGAGTTCTCAGTAGAGGGGAAAAGCCTGAGTGAAGGCTATGCATGGATGCTCAGTGTTTGAGTTAAGAACTTGAGGCTGACGAAAACTTGTGGCTGTTAGTATGGGCATCAAGTGTGATGGCTCTGCAATCAGAGTTCAGATCCTCCCTCCATCACTCGCTAGCCTTGTTATCCTAGTGGTGAATTTCTTTGTTCTTCTTTTTTTAAAAAATATGTATTTATTTATTTGGCCGTACTGGGTCTTGGTTGCAGTGTGTGGGATCTTGTTCCCTGACCAGGGATTGAACCCAGGCTTCCTGCAATGGGAATGCTGTGTCTTAACCACTGGGCCACTAGTGAAGTCTGGGTGGTGAGTTTCTAAAACTTTTTGTGCCTGGGTTTCCTTATCTGTAAAATAGGGAACTCCATGAAGGTGAGAACCAGGTAGAGGTTATTGTGGACAATAGCAAAGGATTTAAAGAATCTTGCCTTCCCCAAAGTGTAATGGAAAGCCATTCAAGAGCTTTTAGGAGGATAATAATATCATTTGTTTTATATTTCAGAAGATTATTTTTGGTAGCTGCATACAAAGGTGTAGGAGGAAGCAAGTATTGAGCAGGCAGACGAGGTGGGAAGGAGTCCAGGTTAGAGAAGAAGGCAAACTTGGACCTGCAATTGACAACACTTGACTGAATGGATAAGGGTGGAAAAGTAAGGCAGCCAAATTACCCTTAGGTTTCCAGCTTTAACAACTGGGGAAATTTATGGTGACATTGATTGGGGTGACATTGACTTAGTTTGAGGTTCATGGGACCAGGTAGGCTGGGTCTGGACCTTCCAGGACATCTCAGGCTTAGACCCTATGCCTAAGGGTTGCACTGTTAAAGTCTAGTAAGGACTCCGGTGATCTTTTGTAAACATGAGACGTGGTATTTAAATACTGCCCTTGGTGGTACGAGGGCTTCACTGGTGGCTCAGATGGTAAAAAAGCTACCTGCAATGCAGGAGGAACAAGTTCGATCCCTGAGTCAAGAAGATCCCCCCGGAAAAGGGAATGGCAACCCCCTCCAGTTTGGAGAATTCTATGGACAGAGAAGCCTGGTGGGCTACAGTTCATGGGGTCCCAAAGAGTCAGACACGACTGAGTGACTTTTTCTTTCACTTGTTTAAGGTCTCTATAGATGGTAACCCTTCCAGTGCTCAGAACAGGCCTAGGTACCACCATCATTACATTTTATAAACAAGGAAAGATAGGGGGTCTAAGTCCAAGTTTTCTCTCTATAATGGAGAAATTATCAATGCAGGTTTTGATACTATGTAAAGTATGGCGAGTGGTTTGGGCTTTTTCTTTCAATATTAATGAACTTTAAATATAACATACATACTGCTGCTGCTGCTAAGTCACTTCAGTCGTGTCCGACTCTGTGTGACCCCATAGACAGCAGCCCACCAGGCTCCCCTGTCCCTGGGATTCTCCAGGCAAGAACACTGGAGTGGGTTGCCATTTCCTTCTCCAATGCCTGAAAGTGAAAAGTGAAAGGGAAGTCGCTCAGTCGTGTCCGACCCTCAGCAACCCCATGGACTGCAGCCCACCAGGCTCCTCCGTCCATGGGATTTTCCAGGCAAGAGTGCTGGAGTGGGGTGCCATTGCCTTCTCCGATACATACATACAAGAAAGTATAAAAATCCTAAGTGTGTAGCTGGGTGAGTTATCAAAGTGGACAAGCCTTTGAACACCATTCTGGTCAAGCAGGGAACAATATTGGCCCCCAGAACAGTACTGGCCCAATCACCTACCTCTTTTCTCTCTCCATTAATAATTGCTCTCTTGAGATCTAACACTATAGCTAAATTGTGCTTATTTTTGACTTGATATAAATGGGAAGACAAAATTTGCCTTTTATAGTACAAAATCTGTCCCAGTTTGGAACAGCTGGGGGCATCCACTGGGAACTAGAACTCCTTAGTTGAAATTGCCTATAAAGCCCTGTGCTGGGGTGGTATACTGTAGTGTCAGTTTGGAAGAAGCTTCCCTGGAGTCTGATATTGACAGGTGGTGCAGTCTGTCTGGGAAGAAGGGAAAATGATGTAAAAAGGAAATTCCAAAGGAGACATCTTATCCATGCATGAATAAAATTTGGAAGGGGGGGAAATGCCAAATGAATTAATAATATGGGAAAATGAAAAGTCAACTCACTGTTAAGGACAAATCAAATGGGCGAGTGCAAGGTAGGACATTTATGGGAAAATCATTTGCTTAGTTGTGATGTGATTGAGGGACCATTTGAAGTGGTTCCCTATTTTACCCATTTCAAAAAACCACAAGGGTGAGCTCTTAAAAGCCAACAATCTGGACTAGAAATTATGTCTTATAATATGGCTTATGTGATGCGGTAAAAATGATTGAGGGGTAATACAAGCTTGCAATTGTCAGCTAATCACAAGCTGCATGAACGATGAAAGGGACTTTTAGATCCAACGCTTGCAGTTTATAGAAGCCCGGACTAGCGATGTGGAGGGAGGCATAGTTAACTGGGGCATGTCCTGGAAGGGTGAGTCAAGGCCAGAGTCTGGCTTTGGGGCCTGTTCAGGTCTTCACACTGTACTGGACTCTCCTCCTCATGAGGTCAAGGTGTGTAAATAAAGGTTTTGGTTTGAGATCTTGAAAAGGGGAGCTAAAGTCATATTCAAGGGTCATTTTGCAAACCCTTTATTCTCCTTTCAGGAAAGACCAAGGGGCCCTGGTGGTGGAACATGGTTCCTGTGGATTTGGGAGTGGGATGAGTACCTGCACTAGGAGCATAAGTTATTCTTCCATCTCCCTGGACACTCTTCTTCCATTTCTCCAAAAGCTGGCTTCAGGACTTTCCTGGTGGCCCAGTGACTCAGACTCTGTGCTCTCAACGCAGGGGGCCCAGGTGCAATCCCTAGTCAGGGAGCTGGATCCCACATGCCATAACTAAGACCCAGCATGGCCAAATAAATAAATATTAAAAAAAAAACCTGGCTTCATCTCATCCTTTAATTAATTTCTCTTTTGCACTCAAAGAATTTTTCTTCTCAACACTTATTTCTACAGTAATTCATTAAATAATTGATTACAAACTTATTTTTAAAATATTAAATTAAATTATTTATTTTATATTATAGTATATTTGATTTACAATGTTGTGTTAGTTTCAAGCAAAGTGAAATTTTTCTTTAACCTTTTAATCTCCACCCATTTCTCCTATTTATTGATTTCTATTGGTTGCTTTGTGGATAAATCTCTTTGTCTACTTCAACTGTAATACAAGCTCCAACCCATCAGGGGCTGGTTGGTCTGTCTAGTTCACAGCAGTGATCGCCACACTGGTGCAGCGCTTCACCCGTTGCTGTTGTTCAGTCACTCAGTTATATCTGACTCTGTGACTCCATGGACTGCAGCAGCCAGGTTCCCTGTCCTTCACCATCTCCTGGAGCTTGCTCAAACTCACATCCATTGAGTTGATAACTGCATCCAACCATCTTGTCCTCTGTCGTCCCCTTCTCCCCCTGCCTTCAGTCTTTCCCAGCATCAGGGTCTTTTCTAATGAGTCAGCTCTTTGCATCAGGTGGCCAAAGTATTGGAACTTCAGTCTCAGCATCAGTCTCTCCAATGAATATTCGGGACTGATTTCCTTTAGGATTCACTGGTTTGATCTCCTTATAGTCCAAGGGAGTCTCAAGAGTCTTCTCCAACACCACAGTTCAAAAGCATCAGTTCTTCCATGCTCAATCTTCTTTATGGTCCAACTCTCACATCCATACATGACCACAGCTTTCACTATTTAGCCTCACCTGTAGTTGGTGCTCAGTTAAGGTTTCCTGAATGAATGGACTTTCTGGAAGAGATGATTGGTAATAACATGTCCCTGAAGGAAAGGCTCTGGTAGAGGCAATTGCTGTAGATATAAGCTATCCCGTAGGGCTTCCCTGGTGATGCAGTGGAAAAGAACCCATCTGGAGACCCAGGTTTGATCCCTGGATTGGTAAGATCCCCTGGAGTAGGAAGTGAATAGCCAGTCTGGTATTCTTGCCTGGAAAATTCCATGGACAGAGGAGCCTGGTGGGCTACAGTCCATGGGGTGGCAGAGAGTCAGACACAACTGAGCAACTAAGCACACACACACAGACACAGACACACAGACACACATAAGTTATCCCATATCTTAGGCTGGAGTATTCTTGGGACTTTTAACTCTGCCCATGGCCCCTCAGCTTGGAAAACAAGAGAAGCTAGAGGAGAGGCATCACCTTCAATCTTATACCATCTTTCTTTTTTCTTTTTTTTTTTAAGTAATCTAAATTAATTGGTTAATTAAATTTTGGCTGCTCCAGGTCTTATCTGTGGTGTGGTCTTCCCTCTAGTGTGGTGCATGGGCTCCAGCGGTCATGGGCTCAGTAGTTGTGGTGCTTGGGCTTAGTTGCTTCACGGCATGTGGGATCTTAGTCCCAGACCAGGGATTGAACTCCCTGCATTGGAAGGCGAATTCTTAACCACAGGAAAAGTCCCAGTATTCCACCTTTCTTAAAGTCTGTCTAGTCCAAGAGGTGCTGGCTCTCCCAATATGCTTGCCATCCCTAGTGGACTCGTATGGGGAATTGAGTGTGTTTGTTTTAGTGGAATTTTGTTTCTATTTCCTGGATTACCCTACTGAATCTAGGATGCCTCTGGAGCTATCACACTACCTAAGTGTGGCCTCAAAATTCTTTCTGGGATGAAAACATCTTCCTGGGATGTTTGCAACTCTTTGGGGCCCTTTGAGCTGGAGCCAGTCTGTGATCGGACCCTCATGGCATTTCAAGATATCATCCAGCCCACGAACACTTTTTTTCCTCCTGTCCCAGCTCAGTGCATGGAGAGAGGACACAGACTTATTTTAACGTGGCTGTACATATGACCATGATTTCTGAGGCTTGGGAAGCCATGGAACTGTGCAACAAATGGTACAAATAGTAATTAATCCCATGAGGCTCAGGCTGCCTGGGTGCACACTTGATCTCTCTCATTTAGTGGTAGTGTGACTCACAGAGTGATGTGTCCTAAGTGATTGTCTACCAATGTCAGTGCCTAAATTTTTACTTTTGGGGCTACATTTCATGCCCATAAAGCTCTCTTTCTCCTTGAACTTATGAGACCAAAAGGATTTCCTGTGCTCAGACACTTGGCAAATGATACACACGGATAGCCTCCTTACCTGGAAAACCCAATATTCAGGTTCAGTATTGTTTATAACCAGTGGTGAAGCAATATTGTTTCCAGTGGAAGATCTTTGGTGCAATATCCACTCTTAGGGGCTGTGCTTTAATCGAGATGACCCAGATCTCTAGTAAGGCAGGAGGTACCTGGGGAAGCAGGATTAAGCTGGCATAGTGCCAAAGGTATGGCTTTTCACTTTTTGTTATTTTCTTAGTTTAATCCACTGAGTTCTTTTTCCTCGAGCAAATATGACAATACATGTTGGCAGAATAGTGCAAGTATATCTGAGACCATATGGTGGAGTATTTATTTTATTATTAGGCAAATACTTTTAATCTAAGTAGCAGGTATCTGTTGTGAATATATTTGAATGCAAACAAAGCAGTAACTAAAACACCTTTAAAAATAAGGCTGATAGCACTCTTACATCATTCATTATTTTACTTCCACCTAATATCTGTGCCTTTAAAAAACATTTTAGTTTCACAAGCTTTTCAATCAACTGCATAGTTAAGGAGGAAGCTCAAAATTAAAGCCTTTAAGACTGAGATTGTGATTTATCTCTTGGCTTGTTTATCTAGTTAAAAGTCAAAGTTAACCGCAAATTAAATGATCCATATCATCAAATACCAGTGAACAGTCTCTTGGGTAAGGAAGCATAAGGAGCATGAGATAAACGCAGATGAATTGGTTCTTAGGCTGCCTAGCATTTTTGCATGCTACATTATATCTTACGTAGACTTTGCATATGTCCTTCAGCTAAATCAGAACATAAGCTTGGATAGTTGATTTCTTCCTAAATTGGACTGATTATATATGTTTGACTAATTAGTGAGCTGGGCTTCCCAGGCGGCTGAGTGGTAAAGAGCCCTCCTAATAATGCAGGAGATGTGGGTTTGATCCCTGGATCGGGAAGATCCCCTGAAGGAAATGGCAATCCACTCCAGTATTCTTGCCTAGGAAATCCCACGGACAGAGAAGTCTGATGGGTTACAGTCCATGGGGTTGCCACAGAGTCAGACACGACTTAGCGACTAAAGCAATTAGTGGGCTACAAATTAACTTTCAGTAGTTTGGTTTCCATTTGCTTCTGTTGTAAATATTGGTGAAGGCTTCTGAAGATAAGCCTGACATTCTCAGTTTTTTCCAAGATTTCTGTCCAACATTTTTTTTTATTCTTGGAAAAACTATTTTTTAAATTGAAGTATAATTTATACACAACTATATATTTGCATTGTAAGCACTGTGGTAAGACAGAATAATGGGCTACCAAGGACATCCACATTCTCATCCCTGAAAACTGAGTGTGTTACAGTGTGTGACAAAAGAGGCCCTGGAGAAGTCTTTAAGTTCAGGTTCTTGAGATGGAAAGATTACTGTGGATTATCTGTGTGGGCGCAGTAAAATTGAAAGAGTTCTTAAAAGTGGAAGAGGGAGGCAGAATGGGAGGTCAGAGAGATGAGATGCAAGAAAGACTCCACCCACCCCCATTTCTGGCTTTGAAAGTGGAGCAGGGGAAGGGAGCCTGAGCCATCAGGGAAATTATCAGCCCCAGCCTCTGAAGACACCAGAGAGACATGGATCTGATAGTCACTGTGCATCGTTTTTTTCAAAACTCTTAAAGTTCACAAATGCTCTTTCCTGCAAATTTCCATCATCCTTCTTGTCTTCTGTTTCAATTGATGCTGAGATGACAAATACAGCGGACCCTCATTATTCAAAGATTCTGTATTTGTAAATTCATCTCTTGCCAAAATCTATGACACCCAGATCAGTACTCACTGTGCTTTCGTGCATGTTTGTGGACATATGCAGAGTGACAGAAACATTTGAGTTCCTAGAGACACACGCTACCAGCTGACACTGCCCCAGCTGAGGCTCTGCCTTCTGCTCTTGGGCTGTAAGCAAATGTCCTTTCCATGGTCTCTTAGTGTCACAATTTTCATGTTTGTGCTCGGAGATTTTGACATTTAAAATGGTCCCTGAGCAAGTAGTGCTGAAGTGCTATCTAGTGTTTCCGAGTGCAAGAAAACTGCAATGGATGTGTCTCGTGGAGAAAACCCAAGTGATTGACAGCTTCCTTTGGACATGAGTTATAGTGTTGTTGGCTGTGAGTTTGTTATTGAATCACCATATACATTAAACAGTTCATGGGGTTGCAAAGAGTCGGACACAACTGAGTGACTGAGCACATATACACATACATTAAACAAGGTGTCTTAAACAGAAATAAACAGAAAACAAGCTTATGTATGGTTTGGTCAATGAAAATGTTGTGATGGGAGGCTTGCAGGAAGCAAACCCTGTACTTCCTCCAGGGGCAATTGTTTGGTATTTTTTAATTCAGTGTTCATGGTGATTTTGCAGTGAATACTAAGAATCCACTATGTATAGAACATAAACCTTCAGTTCCATGGATGTGCCCTAGAAATTCTCAATGATGAAACACACCAAACTAACTTAGAAACAAGAGGAAACCTAGAGTTCTCACTGAACTGCTGAAGGGATTTCTTCAGATTTGCATCCAAATCTCGTATAAGCTCATTCTGATCTCTTTAGGTTCTGGGCATATGGCTTCTTATTTGCTCACATCTGTTTTTCTACCTAAAATCAGCTTGTGGCAATGGTCATAGGTCACAGAATGTTAGTGGAATCAAGACCTCAGCTCTATCAATCCAACTGCCTCTTTTACAGATGACAAATGTGAGGCTCACTTAGGTGAAGGGATTGCCAAGATCTGGAATTCCATTCACTTGCTGCCTTCTTTAATAAATATGAATCAAGCTGAGGAGAGATGATCATAATAGCTATATATGAAGTTCATGTTTAAAAAAATCAATATAGGAAGAATAAATTCTATTATCAACATCATGTAGACTCGGGTGATAAGTGTTTCTCAGATAATTTAGCACTCTATCTTTGCAAGTCCTGGCTCCAAATGATTGATAACACCGCACTGCAGAGAAATCTTTTGACTAGAAGATTGCCAAATCACTTTGCCTCAGTGGGAAGGAATGCTCTGAATTTTTGAGGCATTATTTGATACAGCTTAACTAAAGTAACATTTGGAGAAAACCCAGTTTGCTGATTTTATGAACATGGAACTGAAGCTTTTTTCACCTCTTCAGAGTGAAGCAGATTGGAATGAGTATCAAAAAAGTTATTTCTATACCTGAAACTAACACAGAACTGTAAATCAACTACACTTCAATTAAAAAGAAGTTGTTCCTGGTCTTCAGAAAAATGGACATTTTATTTGAGCAAAGCTTTATATTGTACACTGTGAAGTAATTTTCAATTTCTCATTTATTCAGATGTTTACAAATAGCCAATATTTTAATTCCTCTTGTATATATGTATACGTATATATGATAAAATTATATACTTTTTTTTCATCCTGAGACAAGGATGATGTCAGAGTCTGGGGAGAAGCAGCCATGCTAGAAATGTGAGGTTCTGAATGTCTGAATTTTGCTGTTACTCATGCATGAAGATTAAGCTACCAGTCCACTCCATCAGCATGACATATGCTCTGAGTTATTTTTCTGTGTAATCAATTACATTTTCCCCCTGATCATAAAAGTTCATGATAAAAAAAATTGGAAAATAGGGTGAAGGAGAAAATAATTTACTCATAAGTCTTTGCCTCAGAGATGAGCTCTTTGGGGTTTGGACATGCTTTATCCTTTGTGTGTATGTTCTCACAGGCATTTGTCCTGCTTTTTGTAACAAGATGGAATTATATGTTTCATTCTGTATCATTTAAGTTTAGTATATCATGTGTTTATTTCCATGTCATAAAATAGTCTCCCAAAACTTTAAAATCCATCATGTCCCCAAATTTACTAAAGCAATACCTAATTTTTGGGAACAGAAGCTATTTTTTTGCTCTTTTAAAATAACATCGCGATGAGTATCTGGATACTTTTTGTAGGTTAAGGAGAAGGGGGCGTGGTTTCCTAGTATTGGCATGGAATTTTCTAGATCCATTACCAAGATGGGGCTTTCAATGCAGGATGGCTAGAGGGGAAGGAGCTTGCCTTTCTTGCTGTGGTACCCACCCCATAAGTTCCCAATCTACCCCTGGGGTAGAGCCTAATACCTTGTTCTGATAGAAAAGCTTTTCCTTCTAACCATTTTTCTGGAACGGGGTACTTATGGTTAAAAATCTAGCTTTTTAAATTAAATCTACAAATTGTGAGTTTTTATGACTAAAAAGGTGATATGTTAAAAAAAATGATAACATTGTAATACAAAAGCTGTTTGAATATATGAAAGGAGAACACACATTTTGAGGTTGTTCCCTTTTGGACATTTTTGTTGAAGCCAGAAAACCCAAGCCCTAGAGGAGCTGATAGTTTCCTTTCAGGATCGTCTTAGCTTTTTCCCAGGAGACCCGACACCCCCGCCTTAGAAGACCTGCACAGGCACTAACTCCTTAAACCCAGAATATAAATACTATATAGAAGAGATCTGGATCTCCTTTCTTTTGTGTGTGTGTTCCAAATAACCCTATTATCCATTTCTGACAGTAGTCTTGGGCTTCAAAACACACAAATTGCCTAAAGAACAACAGCGACTAAAATTTATGGAAATTTGGCTTTAATCTGTTGTTTTTTTTTCTGGTTGCACCACACAGCCTGCGGGATCTTAGTACCCCAACTCTAGGGATTGAACCTGTTCCTCTTGTTAAGCTCAGATTAACCTCAGGGAATTCCCTTTAGGTCCTTTATATATTGATTTTATTCCTTAAAATAACCTCCTCTCTTCCCTCACTATTTATTTGACAGGTGGTGAGGAGATTGAGCCTTAGAGAAAGGACTTTCTTCAAATCTGAGATTATGTGAAGAGCTATTCGTAGATCTGCCCAGTTCTGAAGTCTATCTTCCTATTGTTCGCTGCCTCTCCTGGTTCTGACATGGTTTCTTGTTCCTAATCAAGTTATTTCTGTGCATCCCTGCCACTATTTCCACCATTCATTCCCTCACTCATTTCGTATATACTGAGCCAATGCCCTGAGTAAGATACTAGGAATAGAAAAATGATGAGAAAGCCCTTATCTTTGAGGGGAAATGAGCAACACGGCACATTGGGATTGGTTAAAAATCACTGCAGATGGTGATTGGAGCCATGAAATTAAAAGACGCTTACTCCTTGGAAGGAAAGTTATGACCAACCTAGATAGGATATTGAAAAGCAGAGACATTACTTTGCCAACAAAGGTGCATCTAGTCAAGGCTATGGTTTTTCCAGTGGTCATGTATGGATGTGAGAGTTGGACTGTGAAGAAAGCTGAGTGCTGAAGAATTGATGCTTTTGAACTATGGTATTGGAGAAGACTCTTGAGAGTCCCTTGGACTGCAAGGAGATCCAACTAGTTCATTCAAAAGGAGATCAGCCCTGGGTGTTCTTTGGAAGGAATGATGCTAAAGCTGAAACTCCAGTAGTCTGGCCACCTCATGCGAAGAGCTGACTCATTGGAAAAGACTCTGATGCTGGGAGGGATTGGGGGCAGGAGGAGAAGGGGACGACAGAGGATGAGATGGCTGGATGGCTTCACCGACTCGATGGACGTGAGTTTGGGTGAACTCCGGGAGTTGGTGATGGACAGGGAGGCCTGGCGTGCTGTGATTCATGGGGTCGCAAAGAGTAGGACATGACTGAGCGACTGAACTGAACTGAACTGATAGAAAGGGTTGTGAAATCTTAGGGAGTATCTGACCTTGACTGTGGGGACAACAGCCTAGTCCTGTTGATTTTTTGTCATTTCTCTAATGTTCTCTTTATAGTCCAGTTCACTCTCACACATGTACACACTCTTGTGTGTCCTCTAATACACCCTCATACAATTGACTCAGGTTTCAGTGTTCTCAAAAATGTGATATGCAACTTAAAAATAGCCAAATGGTGTATTTGTTTATGCTGGAAGCAAAACTATAACTGCTGTCTTATAAACATTGTCAGTCAATCAGTTGCTTGAAGGACTCATAGGCTGTAAAATATCCCCAGATTACATACTGTGAACTTGCCAATCAGGAACCTTCTACTGAACGTCGGATACGTGTGAACACTGTGTTAATTGAGGTTAGAAGCTTCATGGTGTAATAATGATTTAAGAATGACTTCTGCCACCAGGCAGTAAACAAGTGCCCAACAGTGGCACAGACAGTGGGCACCGAAGGAGATGGAGGTGGCTCCCAGGAGCAGGGGTCGGGGGGCAGGTGTGGGTATGCTGCTTGTTCCTCCCTCACCTGTGACTGTGGATAAGCGAGTGTGGGCATCCTGCACTGAGTAGGGTATAGTTGTCAGCACCGCAGACCATCAGGGTTGAGCGGTGATGGTCTTCATACTGAGCCACCAAGTCCAGCAGAGGTGATGTCTGAGAGCAAGGGGTTTAGAATGAAGAATGCAGGCGGGAGGGGATGACTGGGGGTGCAGTTCACCCACTAGACTCCCTCTTCTGTCTTCCCCCAGGAAGAGAAGCTTACAGAGAGTTGCTCTCTGAACATGGGTCTCCAGAGAACTGCATCCCTGTGGCATGAGGGGTGGACCACAACAGCCATGTAGCCTGGGAGTCACGGCTGGGTGCTTTGTATCCTTGCACTTCTGGACTCTGTAAAGCTAGAGGAACTGATTTCCAAAGTGGGTGATCTCTTTCCAGGGGACTTAGTGAGGGTTCCATTGGGCTACCCGTCGTTGCTCTTGCCTGGCTCTTGGAGCTCCTTGTGTCCAGGGATCAACAGGTGAGAGGAGTCCTCACCTAAGAAAGGGTCATTGATCTTGATCTGTAAGGGGCACAGGGCTGCTGCTATAAAGCAGGGCCAGAGAGGACTCAGGTCATCACTTGGGTACCTCCAGGTACTCTCTGGTTTTCAGCATCCTCCCAGGAATGTATTTGCTAAAAGCTCTTCCCATGTTTCTGTGGTCAGATATGGCTGAAAATTGCTCAGTGAATCTCTTTTCTCAATTCACGGCTGGGTGCTTTGCATCCTTGCACTTCTGGACTCTGTAGAGGAACTGATTTCCAAAGTGGGTGATCTCTTTCCAGGAGACTTAGTGAGGGTTCCACTGGGCTACCAGTCATTGCTCTTGCCTGGCTCTTGGAGCTCCTTGTGTCCAGGGATCAGCAGGTGAGAAGAGTCCTCACCTAAGAAAGGGTCATTGATCTTGATCTGTAAGGGGCACAGGGCTGCTGCTGTAAAGCAGGGGCAGAGAGGACTCAGGTCATCACTTGGGTACCTCCAGGTACTCTCTGGTTTTCAGTATCCTCCAAGGAATGTATTTGCTAAAAGCTCTTCCCATGTTTCTGTGGTCAGATATGGCTGAAAATTGCTCAGTGAATCTCTTTTCTCATTATATTTGCTTTCTAAGATAACTCTCCTTGTATGCATAGGAGGCAGATAGCAAGTGTAGTCATTCATAAACAGGAGAGATTCAAGATACACCTTAGACAATAAAGTCTCCAGTCCTTTATTTAATCTGGAGAATAGCAGAGAGCACATGAAGCACAGTAAATAAAAGTACAGAAAAAGGTCATGTAATTTTTCATCTTCCTAAACCCCCAGACTTGTATATTTCCATCTTTCTTCTCATACTTACATTTAACAAAAATAGCTATTGTTTTCTTTGTTATGATAAACTTCTCCAACTTTTTTTTCTTCTGAAAATTATTCATGTTCTAAAATTTTAGACATAAACTGTCTCTTCTAGGATTACAAAAATATAGCCCTATTTTTTTCTCTTGAGAGATTTCTGTGTATTATGTGATTGGTTTTATATTTTGTTTTCTTCTTTTCAGGGAGAAGGCTAGAGTCATCCATATATTCCTTTTTTCTTCCGTTCAGCTGTACCACATTGAGTCCTTGGCTTGTGATTGAATAAGATCTGCCAAGAGACGGGAAATTCAAGGAGAAGACTCTGACACTCTTTCAATCCCAGAACAAAACAGTAGACAAGAAAAGATACTGCATCAAAGGGGCATGGAGAGATTAAGGCCATCCTTAAAAATATAAATGACGCAGGGTTCCATTTAATCCACCAGTACAGACCCCCCCAAAAATTGATGGATCCTGGAGGATGGCTGTAGACCACAGCAAGCCAGATGCATTATTTCTGATAAAACAGATAGAAACTGAGCAGGACCTTGTGGGGCCTTCCTGGGGGACAGAACTACTGCTTCTCCTGTGTCTCCTGAATTGGCAGGCAGATTCTTTACTTTGTGTTTTAAATCACAAAAAGCAGATTTAAAACATAACCATTTTCATAGGAAAGAATGCTTGCACCATGTCCAGTCTTACTTATTGCATAAGTCCTCTGTCGTCACCAGACTCAGTGACAGGAGGGCTGAGTTCATCAGGGCAGAACTGTGGAGCCATGGAAAGGCTACTGGAGCATTAATGAGGATATGGGCTATCTCAGCATGCTGCTGCTGCTGCTGCTAAGTCAGTTGTGTCTGACTCTGTGCGACCCCATAGACGGCAGCCCACCAGGCTCCCCCGTCCCTGGGATTCTCCAGGCAAGAACACTGGAGTGGGTTGCCATTTCCTTCTCCAATGCATGAAAGTGAAAAGTGAAAGTGAAGTCGCTCGGTCGTGTCCGACTCTTAGCGACCCCATGGGCTGCAGCCCACCAGGCTCCTCCGCCCATGGGATTCTCCAGGCGAGAGTACTGGAGTGGGGTGCCACTGCCATCTCAGCATGGCCTGCCACTAATTCCCTGGGCAGGTCAGGGACGGGGGGATACCTCTGCTTCTCTTTTTCTTGAAGACAAAGACTATGTCTTGTACATACCATTGCTAGTATTACCATGATTGCTGTTATTTCTTTTAAAAATTTATTTTTATTTTTTTTATTGGAGTATAGTTGTTTTACAATGTTGTGTTCATTTCTACCGTACAGCAAAGCGAATCAGCTGTATGCATGCATATATCCCGTCCTTTTCCATTTAGACCCCCACAGAGCACTGAGTAGCGTTCCCTGTGCTACAGAGTCATTTCTCATTAGTTATCTATCTTATGGAGATTCCCTGGTGGCTTAGACGATAAAGCGTCTGCCCGCAATGCTGGAGACCTGGGTTTGATCCCTGGGTCAGGAAGATCCCCTGGAGAAGGAAATGGCAACCCACTCCAGTACTCTTGCCTAGAAAATTCCATGGCTGGAGGAGCCTGGTGGGCTACAGTCCATGGGGTCGCAAAGAGTTGGACACGACTGAACGACTTCACCGAACTAAACACTATCTATCTTATCAGTTCAGTTCAGTCGCTCAGTCGAGTCCGACTCTTTGCGACCCTATGAATCGCAGCATGCCTACACAGTATTAATAGATACTATATATATGTCAATCCCAATCTCCCAATTCATCCCACCTCGTGTTTCCCCCCGTTGATATCTATGTGTTTGTTCTCTATGTCTGTATCTCTACTTGAATGCTAATNTTCAGTTCAGTCGCTCAGTCGAGTCCGACTCTTTGCGACCCCATGAATTGCAGCATGCCTACACAGTATTAATAGATACTATATATATGTCAATCCCAATCTCCCAATTCATCCCACCTCGTGTTTCCCCCCGTTGATATCTATGTGTTTGTTCTCTATGTCTGTATCTCTACTTGAATGCTAATTTCTTGCATGAATTACTTCTTGGGTGCTAGGTAGTGGAGTGGGTGCTTTAAAAGACTTGGCTCACTAAGTCTCCAGTGCCAGAGAATGTCAATATGTCTCCATTTCATAGATGAGGAAACTGAGAGACCCAGGGATATTGCCTACAATCCCATAGGGACATCCCTGGTGACTCAGTGGTAAAGAATCTGCCTACTAGTGCAGGAGACATGAGTTTAATCCCTCATCCCAGAAGATTCCCACATGCCATGGAGCAACTAAGCCTTTGCACCACAACTACTGAGCCTGTGCTCTAGAGCCTGGGAGCCTTAACTACAGACGCCCTCACACCCTGGAGCCCATGCTCCGCAACAAGAGAAGCCCTTGCATTCCAACTAGAGAGTAGCCCCAGTGAAGCCCTTGCCCTACAGCTTGAGTGTAGCCCCTGCTCGCTGCAACTAGAGAAACGCCTGTGCAGCAACAAAGACCCAGCCCAATCATAAACAAATAAATGTGCGTGGGAGTGAGAGCCCAGGGCTGTCTGATTTCAAGGTCTGTTCATGTCCTCCTTCAGGATCCGTAACATGCAGGGTGGTCTTCGTGGCCTCTCAACTTTACAGCAGCATTTCAGCCTTGCTTGTACATTGGAATCAAGGGAGGAGCTCTAAGGAATACTGATGGCAAAGCCCATCCCTAGGGATGTTGACATACTTTGTCTAGATGGAGACTGGCAAATGGGATTTTGTCCTCCTTCAGGATCTGTAACATGCAGGGTGGTCTTCGTGGCCTCTCAACTTTACAGCAGCATTTCAGCCTTGCTTGTACATTGGAATCAAGGGAGGAGCTCTAAGGAATACTGATGGCAAAGCCCATCCCTAGGGATGTTGACATACTTTGTCTAGATGGAGACTGGCAAATGGGATTTTTTTTAACTCTCTCCAGTTTATTTGATTTTGCCGCCAGGATTGAGAACTGCTGCTTCACAGTTAGTTTTACGGACTGGAGAGAGAAGGCTGGGAGAGCCAAGGCACTTTCTAATTTCAGTTTCAGTTCTCTAAGAGCCAACTTTCCTTGGAATGGCCTCTTGAGGGGATCTTTCAAATGCTAGATTCCTGGGGCTGGGACAGAGCATCAATGCAGCTCTAAAAATGTAAAGCACTTGGGGAAAGAAAGACTGAATTTGGGAGGAACACTGAATGAGTTGATTTGAAGCAGTTTTGATGTCAGGGGGAGTTTTGGTTTGATGAGAGGAAGTGTCTGTGTGTGGTGATGTGATGGTAGGTTTCCATGATCGATCTGGAAAGAACCAGAACCAAAGCCAATGGCAGAGATGAAAAAGACCCCATCTCTGATGGGTGATATAGAACCAGCCACATGATAGATGAGATAATATAGTTCAGTTCAGTCGCTCAGTCGTGTCTGACTCTTTGCGACTCCATGAATTGCAGCATGCCAGGCCTCCCTGTCCATCACCAACTTCCCGGAGTTCACTCAAACTCACGTCCATCAAGTCGGTGATGACATCCAGCCATCTCACCCTCGGTCATCCCCTTATCCTCCTGCCCCCAATCCCTCCCAGCATCAGAGTCTTTTCCAATGAGTCAACTCTTCGCATGAGGGGGCCAAAGTACTGGAGTTTCAGCTTTAGCATCATTCCCTACAAAGAACATCCAGGGCTGATCTCCTTTAGAATGGACTGGTTGGATCTCCTTGCAGTCCAAGGGACTCGCAAGAGTCTTCTCCAACACCACACTTCAAAAGCATAAATTCTTCGGTGCTCAGCTTTCTTCACAGTCCAACTCTCACATCCATACATGACTACTGGAAAAACCATAGCCTCGACTAGACGGGTCTTTGTTTGCAAAGTAATGTCTCTGCTTTTGAATATGCTATCTAGGTTGGTCATAAATTTTCTTCCAAGGAGTAAGCGTCTTTTAATTTCATGGCTGCAATCACCATCTGCAGTGATTTTGGAGCCCAGAAAAATAAAGTCTGACACTGTTTCCCATCTATTTGCCATGAAGTGATGGGACCAGATGCCATGATCTTTGTTTTCTGAATGTTGAGCTTTACTCCTCTTTCACTTTCATTAAGAGGCTTTTTAGTTCTTCTTCACTTTCTGCCATAAGAGTGGTGTCATCTGCATATCTGAGGTTATTGATATTTCTCCCAGCCAACTTGATTCCAGCTTGTGCTTCATCCAGCCCAGTGTTTCTCATGATGTACCCTGCATATAAGTTAAATAAGCAGGGTGACAATATACAGC
>SJYT01062492.1:0-19024 GCA_006410635.1 Cephalophus harveyi | reverse complement strand
AAACTCCAGTACTTTGGCCACCTCATGCGAAGAGTTGACTCATTGGAAAAGACTCTGATGCTGGGAGGGATTGGGGGCAGGAGGAGAAGGGGACGACCGAGGATGAGATGGCTGGATGGCATCACTGACTCGATGGATGTGAGTCTGAGTGAACTCCGAGAGATGGTGATGAACAGGGAGGCCTGCCAAGCTGCGATTCATGGGGTCGCAAAGAGTCGGACACGACTGAGCAACTGAACTGAACTGAACTGAAGTGACTTAGCATGCATGCGTGCATTGGAGAAGGAAATGGCAACCCACTTCAGTATTCTTGCCTAAAGAATCCTGTGTACAGAGGAGCATGGTAGGCTGCTGTCCATAAGGTTGCAGAGAGTCCGACATGACTGAAGTGACTTAGCAGCAGCAGCAGCAGCTGGTGTTATTAAAACACTCCATTAATTGCTTTCCTACTTCTATATATTCCTCTGTGAATTCACAAACAACTCGCCAAATGCTGAGCTTTTATGCTTCACTCTTGTCACCAAATTGACCTGTGGTAGAAAGTACAATGCAGGTTGTTTTTATGGTGTGCTTCACAATTACCCTGAAACTATCTCCTCCTTCTCTAGTCAAAGAGGAAACTTAAGGAAACTCAAATAGTTCACCCCCTTCATCACTTCCAGTTCCTCTGTTTTTTTGAAACATTCTCCCCCTATACCTCATTTAGGAATATTACTACACTTCTGTTGTATTTTCTTTCATATTGAAATATAATGCCTGAATCATAAAAATCTTCATTTTAATAAATACGGTTCTCTGGTTTTTAGTATATTTTCCAGGTTGTTCAGTCATCAGTTCAGTTCAGCTCAGTCACTCAGTCGTGTCTGACTCCTTGCGACGCCATGAACCGCAGCATGCCAGGCCTCCCTGTCCATCACCAACTCCCAGAGTTCACCCAAACCCACGTCCATCGAGTCGGTGATGCCATCCAGTCATCTCATCCTCTGTCGTCCCCTTTTCCTCCTGCCTCCAATCCCTCCCAGCATCATAGTCTTTTCCAATGAGTCAACTCTTCGCATGAGCTGGCCAAAGTACTGAAGTTTCAGCTTTAGCATCATTCCTTCCAAAGAACACCCAGTACTGATCTCCTTTAGAATGGACTGGTTAGATTTCCTTGCATGTTCAATTACCACTATCTATTTCCAGAACTTTTTTCATTGGGTGATATTTTATGTTATACAACTTAAAATAATAAATGTAAGTACTCAAACATACTGCATGATTCTATTTATGGGCAAGGCAAAAAATAGGAAACCACATGAAATAAAAAATAGATTAATGATTTCCAGGGCTCAGGGAGGGAAGAAGGGGGAGTGATAGCTAATAAGCATGAGCTTTTTATTGAACTGATGAAAAAAGTTCTGGAAATCCAGAAACAGAAACCCATAAACAGAATCATGCAGTATGTTTGAGTAGCTACATTTATTAAAGTTGGATAACATAAAATATCACCCAGTGAAATTTATGTTTCATTAAAAATGGTTATCTTAAAATAATTGAAAGTATGTCTTAAGAAGAAAATGTCTTCCTTAGACACAGTTAAGAGGAAAAAAATCTATATTGGGTTTTTTTCTGGTGCTCCTGGTGACAGTAAAATTCTGTAGGCAAATGTCTACCCAGATATTACTTTTACAGAACATAGTTTTCCATTCATCAAACACGGATTATTGTGATACAGAGTTCACTGCACTATAGGGTACCAAAGTTTATTATGTCTCCCTGCTACAGGGAGAATGACTACAGGAGTTAGTAGGGGCATAAAGACAGGGTTGTTCTATAAGCAGTGCATCACTTTGAGTAAAGATTAATTACATGTTTAGATGCTCCAAGAACTTATGCACCACATCAATATCAAAAATATGTAATGCACACTTCTTTTGCACAGGAGACTGTTAGGTTTTTAAAAATAAAAAGTAACAATCTGACAGTGAACGTACTTTGTGGAAACTCATTTTTAGAGTATGCTCTGTCAAGAAACCTTTCATCTACAAAAGTATACTGAAAATAAATCGTCAGGAATGAAAAGATCCCTTTTCCCAGAAAAAGACAAAAACATTATTAAGATCTCAGAAATCATCTCCACATCCATCACAAATTGATGTTCAGTATGATGCTTTAATTTGGATATTTTGAGTTATATAGTAGTAAAATCATATAGCTTTTACATTTTATGTGCAACTTCTTTCATTCAATTTTTTTTTTTTGGTATATGAAATTTCTCTATACTTATGTATGTCAAGATAGTTTATTCATCCAAATAGTTGTTTAGTTTTCCTAGGTACAAAGTTACATACAGTTATCTATCTAATCTAGAGGAGCAGTCAGTATACATGATCTATGAAGTTTCATTGGAGCTGGACATACCATTTATATATTTTCATGTGCTTTTATGATACAGGGGAAGCTTGAGAGCAGTGACAAACATATTTGCCATGCAGTAATGGGACTGGGTGCCATGGTCTTAGTGTTTTTGTTTTTTAATGTGAGTTTTAAGCCAGCTTTTTCACTCTCTTCTTTCACCCATTAAGGAACTCTTTTGTTCCTCTTCACTTTCTGCCATTAGAGTTACATCCTCTGCATATGTGAGGTTACTGATGCTTTCAAATTGTGGTGCTGAAGAAAACTCCTGAGAGTCCCTTGGATGGCAAGCAGATCCAACCAGTCCATCCTAAAGGAAATCAACCCTGAATATTCATTGGAAGGACTGATACTGAAGCTGTAGCTCCAATACTTTGGCCATCTGATGAGAATAGTTGATTCATTGAAAAAGACCCTGGTGCTGGGAGTGATTGAAGGCAAAAGGAGAAGAGGGTGGCAGAGGATGAGATGGTTGGATAGCATCACTGATTCAATGGGCATGAACTTGGCAAATAATTGGAGAGTGAGGGATGGGGAGCAGTGGTATCCCTCTATGGGGACAGGGAGGAAGAAAAGTTCCTGCTGCAGTCCATGGGGTGGCAAAGAAATCAGCACGACTTAGCAACAGAACAAAAACAACAACTTTTTATATCTGTTTTGCTTACTGGAAGGCTAACAAATGTAAATATCCACTCCTTTGAGCAGTCCAGTACTCTTGCCTGGAAAATCCCATGGATGGAGAAGCCTGGTAGACTGCAGTCCATGGGGTCGTGAAGAGTCGGACACGACTGAGTGACTTCCCTTTCACTTTTCACTTTCACGCATTGGAGAAGGAAATGGCAACCCACTCCAGTGTCCTTGCCTGGAGAATCCCAAGGATGGGGGAGCCTGGTGGGCTGCCGTCTATGGGGTTGCACAGAGTTGGACACGATTGAAGTGACTTAGCAGCAGCATGAGCAGTCTATTAGATTCCTGAATTGGAATAACAAGCCACACAAGTTATATTTGAAACTGTTTGGTCTTCTGAATTTCATACTATCTAGATGGCTTCATACCACCACTATTTTAGGTTAAAACAGCCTACACATAGAGTACAACTACTAGTTTGAACATGAAGTAGCTCTCTGTATTTTTTAAAAAAAGTTTTAAAATCTTTTCCAATACTGGGATGGATTTACACAGCAGGTAGGTCATATTATATAGAGACAGATTGTATCACCTGGAAAGGAACTTGGAGGTATTCTAGTTGAAGTCTCTGTTTTACATAAGGGAATCTGAAAATCAATTCTGGTTCCAAATAGGAAAAGGAGTACGTCAAGGCTGTGTATTGTCACCCTGCTTATTTAACTTCTATGTAGAGTACATCATGAGAAACGCTGGACTGGAAGAAACACAAGCTGGAATCAAGACTGCCGGGAGAAATATCAATAACCTCAGATATGCAGATGACACCACCCTTATGGCAGAAAGTGAAGAGGAGCTAAAAAGCCTCTTGATGAAAGTGAAAGAGGAGAGCGAAAAAGTTGGTTTGAAGCTCAACCTTCAGAAAACGAAGATCATGGCATCTGGTCCCATCACTTCATGGGAAATAGATGGGGAAACAGTGGAAACAGTGTCAGACTTTATTTTGGGGGGCTCCAAAATCACTGCAGATGGTGACTGCAGCCATGAAATTAGAAGACGCTTACTCCTTGGAAGAAAAGTTATGTCCAACCTAGATAGCATTTTCAAAAGCAGAGACATTACTTTGCCGACTAAGGTCCGTCTAGTCAAGGCTATGGTTTTTCCTCTGGTCATGTATGGATGTGAGAGTTGGACTGTGAAGAAGGCTGATCGCCGAAGAATTGATGCTTTTGAACTGTGGTGTTGGAGAAGACTCTTGAGAGTCCCTTGGACCGCAAGGAGATCCAACCAGTCCATTCTGAAGGAGATCAACCCTGGGATTTCTTTGGAAGGAATGATGCTAAAGCTGAAACTCCAGTACTTTGGCCACCTCATGTGAAGAGTTGACTCATTGGAAAAGACTCTGATGCTGGGAGGGATTGAGGGCAGGAGGAGAAGGGGACGACCGAGGATGAGATGGCTGGATGGCATCACAGACTCGATGGACGTGAGTCTGAGTGAACTCTGGGAGATGGTGATGGACAGGGAGGCCTGGTGTGCTGCGATTCATGGGGTCACAAAGAGTCGGACACGACTGAGTGACAGAACTGAACTGAACTGAGGATCAGAAAGGAATAGTGATGTGCTAAGTTCAGAGTGGCATTGCTACCTGGTTCATAACACATGTCTAAAGCCAGAGATCTCCAGAAAGGTTGAAAGTTGCTGCTTTTGTGTTTGTCACAGAATTTTGTACTTACTGGATTATTGAACATTATTTTTTATTAATGTAGCTATACTTTCCAAATATTTGTTAAAGAACAGTTCTATATGTTTTCCTTGCTGTTGGAGTTCTCTGGCGGTGTGTCTGCTTTCATCATTGGTTTAGATTTCCTGTCTCATCTTGTTGTCTGCTTTGTTGTGGTCAACCCAGACCCCTCCCCCGCCCCCGAGGCAGTAGTTTACCCATCCATCTCCCTTCCCCTGTCCCCCCACTTGCTCTGGTCATAGCTGTGCTGTGGTCCACAGCGTTTGTGCCCTTAGTCGGGTCTGTGTTTTATCTTCATGTCTCATTAAATGGTGTTTTTCCCCCATAGCAGTAAGTTGAATTGGTGTATCACTATGCAGTTACAAGAGAAGGCAATGGCAACCCACTCCAGTACTCTTGCCTGGAGAATACCATGGATGGAGGAGCCTGGTAGGCTGCAGTCCATGGGGTCGCACAGAGTCGGACACGACTGAAGTGACTTGGCAGCAGCAGGCATACAACCTATGACCCATATGTTCTCTGCCTTAGACATACAGTGATATCTACGATTAGAGAAAGAAAGAAAGTCACTCAATCATGTCCAATTCTTAGCCATTCCATGGACTATAGCCCATTAGGCTCCTCTGCCCGTGGGATTCTCCAGGCAAGAGGACTGGAATGCCTTACCATTTCCTTCTCCAGTGGCTCTTCCTGGCCCTAGGACCAAACTTGGGTCTCCTGCATTACAGGCAGATTCTTTACCATCTGAGCTACAGGGAAATCTGTTATCTACTATTTTTATGCCATATTTCTACTTAAGTATTCAAATGACATGGAAGAAGGAGTCAGGATATGGGAACTTGCCTGTAGTATTAGCCTACTGCACTGTCATTGACAATGTTGCATTTATACAATATTTGCTACCAGTTATTGTTATGTATATCATAAAAAATGTGAGGCAGGGGTACTAAGAAGGGAAATATAAATATGAGAGCTGATGTAGACAGACTAGAATACCAAAATATTTAGTGCAGTAGAGCTGATGTAGACAGACTAGAATACCAAAATATTTAGTGCAGTTTACTTATTTTGCAGAATCCTGATAGAAGAGCATTATGCATTCTTGCTCAAACTTTTGAGTTATAAATTACTTAAAATATATTTCCATAATTTGTTACTTAACCATACAATTTCCAGGAGAAGTAGAATCAGTCAATTCTATTTTTGGTCTTCCATTTAATGAGATAACTTTTTTTTTTCTTTTTTATATGACACAAGTAGATCTAATAAAATGGGACAATACTTAGATCAAATAATTCTTTAGATGTAGTAATAAATTTCTGTCATATAGATGGAAATGTGTTATTCATGGCAACATGATGACATCCTATTTTGATTGGACCTTATTATATTTCAGAGGTTTTCTGCTATACTGTTGCCTATAAGCAACAATTACAAATGAATTTAAGTGAATTAATGAAATATGCTAGAGTTAGACTTTTAAAATTTTTATCAGACATTTCTCCAAAGAAGACATATGGATGGCTAACAAACACATGAAAAGATGCTCAACATCACTCATTATCAGAGAAATGCAAGTCAAGACCACAATGAGGTACCATTTCACACCAGTCAGAATGGCTGTGATCCAAAAGTCTACAAGCAATAAATGCTGGAGAGGGTGTGGAGAAAAGGGAACCCTCTTACACCGTTGGTGGGAATGCAAACTAGTACAGCCACTATGGAGAACAGTGTGGAGATTCCTTAAAAAACTGCAAATAGAACTGCCTTATGACCCAGCAATCCCACTGCTGGGCATACACACTGAGGAAACCAGAATTGAAAGAGACACATGTACCCCAATGTTCATTGCAGCACTGTTTATAATAGCCAGGACATGGAAACAACCTAGATGTCCATCAGCAGATGAATGGATAAGAAAGCTAGTCAGAATGGCTGTGATCCAAAAGTCTACAAGCAATAAATGCTGGAGAGGGTGTGGAGAAAAGGGAACCCTCTTACACCGTTGGTGGGAATGCAAACTAGTACAGCCACTATGGAGAACAGTGTGGAGATTCCTTAAAAAACTGCAAATAGAACTGCCTTATGACCCAGCAATCCCACTGCTGGGCATACACACTGAGGAAACCAGAATTGAAAGAGACACATGTACCCCAATGTTCATTGCAGCACTGTTTATAATAGCCAGGACATGGAAACAACCTAGATGTCCGTCAACAGATGAATGGATAAGAAAACTGTGGTACATTTATACAATGGAGTATTATTCAGCCATTAAAAAGAATTCATTTGAATCAGTTCTAATGAGATGGATGAAACTGGAGCCGATTATACAGAGTGAAGCAAGCCAGAAAGAAAAACACCAATACAGTATATTGACACATATATATGGACTTTAGAAAGATGGTAATGATGACCCTGTATGAGAGACAGCAAAAGAGACATAGATGTTATAGAATGGACTTTTGGACTCTGAGGGAGAGGGAGAGGGTGGGATGATTTGGGACAATGGCATTGAAACATATATACTATTATGTAAGAAACGAAGCGCCAGCCTATGTTCCATACAGGATACAGTATCCTTGGGGCTGGTGCATGGGGATGATCCAGAGAGATGATATGGGGTGGGAGGTGGGAGGAGGATTCAGGATTGGAAGCTCATACACACCCGTGGCAGATTCATGTCAATGTATGGCAAAACCAATACGGTATTGTAAAGTAAAAATAAAATTTAAAAAAAAAAAAAAAAACATTAAAAAAAAAAGAAGAAGAATTCTCTGTGGCTTTTTATCTACCATGAGACCTTTTCCTAACATGTCATAATGTCTCACAAATACCACCCTGTGTAACAGAGGCATTTTTTAGGCTTTACTACTATTCTAAGATATTTTCTCATAAGTGTATTTTACAAAGGCAGAGGAAAACCCTAAGAACTTCAGTGGCTTTTATCTTTTACAATTTTAATGAATAATTAAGAATGTCTTTCTGTCTTAAGAGATTTTTCAAATATATGATCAAATTCACACTTTCACGAGGAACAAAATAAATGGTCCAGCCTTAGATAAAGAAGGAATAAAAGCAAATAAAATAGTCGAATATCAAGAACTTATAGCTCTTTACTCCTAGTGTAATTAATATGAATGTCTTTATCAATCCATTATGTTAGTATTCACACCACTTTATGTACCTTCCAAACAATCTGTTGAGCGTATGCATAAAATTTATATGCTATAATGTAAATATATATATATATAGATGTTATCCCTCTGTTGATTTTGCCACTGAGATAAAATTAATACTCAAAAGTGTTATCTAGTGTTTTCAGTTTATTATGTATTTATTTATTTCTCCATTGTGGTCTGGACAACATGGAGTTTTTTTAGATAATGGAGTCGATTTCTCACAAACAAGGTGAAATAAAATAATGCTTTAAGTAGATGGTTGTTTGTGAATGACAAAGAGATAAAGATGACATTCAACAAGGGTCAAGAAGAAGAAAGAAGAGAAAGAAATTGTCATGGAGAAAGTGATAAAAATGTTAATAATTGATAATGATAGTCCATTGATGTACTTTATCAAGGTCCTTTCCACTGTCCCCTAAAATTTCTTTTCTTCTTTTTTTCAAGCTTTATTCAGACAAAATTGACAATTAGCAGGTATAAGGTGTACAGGTGAAGATTTGACACGTGTGCATTGTGACTGGGCTTCCCAGGTGGTGCAAAGTGGTAAAGATCTCGCCTCCCAATACAGGAGACATAAGAAACATGGTTTCGATTCCTTGGTCTGAAGGATCCCCTGGAGGATGGCATTGCAACCCACTCCAGTATTTTGCCTGAAGAATCCCCATGGACAGAGGAGCCTGACAGGCCACAGTCCATGGGGTCGCAAAGAGTTGAACATAACCAAAGTGACTGAGAATGCATTGTGACATGATTGCCACATAGATTACTTAACACATTCATTAATTCACATAGTTACCATTTGGAGTGTGGGTATAATGAAGACAGTTAAGATCTACTTTTCTAGAAAATTTAAATTTTAAAATGCAGAATTGTTAACTAAAGTCATAGTATACAGTAGAGTCCCAGAACTTATTCATCATGTAACAGAAAAGTTGTACACTTTGACAAATATTTCAAACTTCTTTCACCTACCAGATCTTGGAAACAATCAATCTACTTTGTATTTCTATAAATTAATCCATTTTGTATTCAACATGCTGCTGCTGCTGCTGCTAAGTCACTTCAGTTGTGTCCAGCTCTATGAGACCCCATAGACGGCAGCCCACCAGGCTCCCCTGTCCTTGGGATTCTCCAGGCAAGAACACTGGAGTGGGTTGCCATTTCCTTCTCCAATGCGTGAAAGTGAAAAGTGAAAGTGAAGCCGCTCAGTCGTGTCTGACTCTTACAACCCCATGGACTGCAGCCCACCAGGCTCCTCCATCCATGGGATTTTCTCAGGCTCCCCTGTCCTTGGGATTCTCCAGGCAAGAACACTGGAGTGGGTTGCCATTTCCTTCTCCAATGCGTGAAAGTGAAAAGTGAAAGTGAAGCCGCTCAGTCGTGTCTGACTCTTACAACCCCATGGACTGCAGCCCACCAGGCTCCTCCATCCATGGGATTTTCCAGGCAAGAGTACTGGAGTGGGGTGTCATTGCCTTCTCCATGCATGTGAGATAATACAGTAGTTATCTTTCACTGTCTGAATTACTTCACTTAGAATAATGATTTCATGGTTCTTCCATGTTGTGGCGAACAAGGCTTCTTTACTTCTAAAATACGTGAGCTTGTCCACCTCCTGGATCATTTAATTATCAGATTCCCTGACTAATATTGTTTCATTTACAAACTTGAATAATTTTTAGATTTGTGGCTGAATATATCTGCCCAAAGACATACTAATTTTAGATTTTTCTTTGGTTCCATAACAGTCAATATTTTATTTCAGGATTGTTGGGCTTCTATTGAGTTACTTGCCTGCTTAATTAATTAATGCTTGTTGGTGACACTAGCTTATATGCATTAGTACAGAAAGTACAGTATGTCCCATAAAATACAAAGAATGCTCAAAAATCTCTCAGGAAGCACATAACAAATCTTCAGGCAAATCAAAATGCTGTTTGAATGAAAGAATAAACCGATGATATTTGATCAAGTTAGAAAATTCAGGAAAGTTTTCAACAAAGAGGAGGTACTATATATAAATTCTTGATACATATGAGCATGCTGTATTTGAAGACTGCAGCATTTCTAAAATTTGGGCTATATAACAAATGTTCATTTATAACGTTTTAAACATTGGGAAATTTTGGTTCTCTTGCATGACAAAATATAATTCTAGAAATACAAAACCCAAAATGTGTTTATGTGTGTGAAATATAAACATTTAACCCCATCTTTTAAGTTTCACTTTTTCCAGATCCTGTTTCACATCTTTGTTCCTTAGACTGTAAATCAGAAGGTTTAACATTGGAGTCACAAGACTGTTAAACAGTGAGGTCATCTTGTCTTGATCTAGAGAATTAGGATGAACTCGGCCTGAAATACATAAAGAGCATAGTTTTATGCTCTTTATGAGGAAAATTGCCACTGCAGCTAAGTGGGAGGTGCGGGTGGAAAAAGCTTTGAACCTCCCCTTAACAGAGTGGATCTTCAAGACTGAAAGGGTAGTATAACAATAAGACACAAGGACTCCTGAAATAGTACTCAGTTCAATGAATGTAAAAACAATGAATAACACCAACTCATTGACCTGTATATCAGAGCAAGAAAGAAGGTAAAGTGGAGGTAAGTCACAGAAGAAATGATTACTCTCATTTGACCCACAGAAACATAAGCAGAATGCTAATGTGTGTTTCAAAGCATCTTCCATTCTCACCAGGTAAATCCCAGCCATGAGCAGGGAGCACACCCTGCTGGACATGCTGACTGCATAGAGCAAGGGGCTGCTGATGGCTTTGTACCAGTCATAGGCCATCACTGCCAGCAGAAGATATTCAGAATCTGTAGAGATACAGAAGACAAAGAACTCCAGAGCACAGCCACTGAAGGAGATTGAATTGTACTAGGCAAATTCGTCCAGCAGCATCTTGGGCACAATTGCTGTGAATAGCAGAGATCAAAGAAGAAGAGGTGACTGAGGCAAAAATACATGGATGTGTGCAGATAACCCATCCTAATCAGGGTTATCATTCCAAGATTTGCCAGAAGGTTAATGAGATAAATAAGAAGAACCATGGTAAAAAGAGCCATCTTGTTCTCGGTGTTATCAGTAATTCCCAAGAAAATGAATTCAGAGAGAAACAATTCCCTCATCTTCGTTGTTCTGATGTAAACTTTTAGAAAATGATCAAGAAAATGACACATGGATGTAGAACACTTTTGCACAACTACAAGATATCATAAGGAAGAACATGATTTTTCCCTGTATTTGTGTTTTTATAATTACAAAATAATCTAGATCATGGATATCCAGTTTAAAGGTAGATAGCTATCTGTTCAGTTCAGTCACTCAGTCATGTCCAACTCTTTGCAAACCCATGGCATGCAGCATGCCAGGCCTCCCTGTCCATCACCAACTCCCAGAGTTTACACAAACTCATGTCCATTGAGTTGGTGATTCCATCCAACCATCTCATCCTCTGTCATCCACTTCTCCTCCTGCCTTTAATCTTTCCCAGCATCAGGGTCTTTTTAAATGAGTCAGCTCTTCGCATCAGGTGGCTAAAGTACTGGAGATTCAACTTCAACATCAGTCCTTCCAATGAACACCTAGGACTAATCTCCTTTAGGATGCACTAGTTGTATCTCCTTGCAGTCCAAGGGACTCTCAAGAGTCTTCTCCAACACCACAGTTCAAAAGCATCAATTCTTCAGCGCTCAGCTTTCTTTTCTTTTTTTAAAAAGAATAATTTTATTATTTGTGAATTACAGATAAGGTTTTAATTTTATTTTTTAATATAAATGTATTTCTTTTAATTGGAGGTTAATTACTTTACAATATTGTATTGGTTTTGCCATACATCAACATGAATCCACCACAGGTATACACATGTTCCCCATCCTGAACTCGCCTCCCTCATCCATCCCTCTGGGTCGTCTCCAGTCGTCTGTGGGAGAGGGCGAGGGTGGGATGATTTGGGAGAATGGTATTGAAACATATATAATATCATATATGAAACGAATTGCCAGTCCAGGTTTGATGAATGATACTGGATTCTTGGGGCTGGTGCCCTCAGCTTTCTTTATAGTCCAAATCTCACATCCATACGTGACTACTGGAAAAAGCATAGCCTTGACTAGATGGACCTTTGTTGGCAAAGTAATGTCTCTGCTTTTTAATCTGTTGTCTAGTTTGGTCATAACTTTCCTTCCAAGGAGTAAGCGTCTTTTAATTTCATGGCTGCAATCACCATCTGCAGTGCTTTTGGAGCCTAAAATAAAGTCAGCCACTGTTTCCGCCGTTTCCCCTTAAATTTAGATGTCATTCATGAACAGGTTATTTTATACAAGTTCATCTCTGAGCATTGCTTTCCTTGTCTCAGGGAGGAGTTTTTGATAAATTTAACTCAAATTACCTCTTGAAAATAATATGGAAGAAGCACCAGTGTTAGATCAGGCTACAAGATCTAAGGACTAAACATTTCCCATGCTGGAAAATATTTACTTGGATACAAAATATGATTTTTAAAATGATATCAATTTTTCTGTTTCTCAAGAAAGCATGCTTGGTTTGAGAGTCTTTGCCTTAGTTCCAGAAATAATGAGTAGATCAAGGACTAAAAATAATAAAAATAATAATTGCTACTGCTTTTAGTCTATCTTGTATTTAGTATTTTCTGAGACATGAAATAAGTATTAGTTATCTAGTTTTCTAGAGATTTTTTATTGCTTTCTCACAATGCTCATTACCTATTTTGTGGAGTGGTTGTTGTTAAAGGATGAATATCTTCATGAATGGAAGAAAAAAATAAACATAAATGAAAATAACAGAATTTGTCACATACATTTGCATCCATTCATCTTTTTAATGACTTTTCTAGATTATAAAATGGAAATGAGTAGAACAATAAATACTTCTAAAAAACATATACCTTGCTATTATGTGTATATTTATGTGTGATCATGTGTATATATTTTACTATATATGAGAATAGAATGCAAGTAATGAACTTTTTCCTTAGACCCTTCCTATACATGCACATGGTTCACATGGAGATGAATTTATCCGGTTTTATTTTTATTGTGATACCTACAAGAATTTTTCAATAAAACAAAGCATACCTTAAATTTCTGCATACACTTGCCCAATGATGAAAGGATTAAAGGCTTTCCTATGAACTGAGAGTAAATAAAGTAAATAATAAGTTGTTATATCATGGATATCAGCAAGTTTAGTTAGATTCTCCTGATTCTGAAAATAAAATATTATTTCTAGTCATTAAATGCAGGTTTTAATAGGTAAGCTGGCATAAAATGCTTCACTTATATATATTTTTTTCCTCTGAAAGTTAAGTATTTTCTCCTACACTCTTTAAGTTAGTATCTATCTGGAAACATACCTGAGATGAGGCCTTGGGTAGCTGAATAATAGGCAGATAGCCTTTTATTTTACCAGGTACACTGGGATTTAAATCCCTGAATTTATTCCTCATACACTTTTATTAATTATTTTCCTGCTTCTGTATATTCCATGGTGAATTCAGAAACAACTTGGCAAAAGCTGAATATTTGTATTTTACTATTGTCACCAAATTGCTCTATGGTAAGAAGGATACTATTAATTGTTTGTAGGATTGTTTTACAGTTACCCTGAAACTATCTCCTCCTTCTCTAGTTAGAGAGGAAACCTAATGAAACTCAAAAAGATCTCCCTCAATCATTTCCAGCACCTTTGGACTGTTCATTGTGTTTTTGAAGCTTTATCCTCCGTACTTCATTTAGGTATTTCAATTGTATTTTCTTTAATATTGAAATGTCATGCATATATCATAAAATTTACCCTTCATATATATACAGGTTGCTTTGTTTTTATTGTATTTTCAAGGTTTTTCAGTTATCACCAACATCTGCATCCAGAAAATGTTCATCAGTCTCACAAGAAAACTACATCTATTAGCACTTGCTCCCTCTCTGAAACCTCCCCCATCCCTGAAACCTCTAATCTACATTCTGAGTCTGTGTGGTTTCCTATTCTTGTTCTTGAATATAAACAGAAGCATGTACTATATATATTTTTTCCTCTCAGGCTTCTTTTCTTTAGTAAAATACTGTATTTGCTTCAGTAAAATATTTAGGTAAATATCAGCCACGTTGTGCTTTTGTCAGAAATCTGTTTCATTAGTTAGCATAATAATATTTCATTTTATGGATATAACACAGTTTATTGATCCCGTCTCCAACTGTATGAACATTTGGTTATTTCTACTCTTTAGCTATTAAGAATAACGATGCCATGTCATTCTGTCAGTGCTACCTTTCAAGCAGAATTCATCACCAGAGAATCTTTTGTTCCCATCCTCCAACCACATGTCCAAGAATATTTCATTAACTTTGTAACTTCCTCATATTCTCTAAGTAGTGCATCCTTCTCTGAATTATGCTTATTTTATTCATGTAACAATCTCTTTACTACATTTAAGGCCTCAAGAATAAGAGCAATGTTTATTTTCTATTTTCTAAACCCCTTGATAAAAGCATTTGGGTAGGTAATGCTTTTAAAATATTGATCACTCAGTACTTCTGTCTATTAAAGTGGAGAATGATATACAAAGAATAGAAATATACCTGTTTGGGGGATTTTTCTTTGGATATACATGGGCTTCCCCTGCAGCTCAGTTGATAAAGAATTTGCCTGCAATGCAGGAGACCTGGGTTAGATTCATGAGTCAGGAAGATCCCCTGGAGAAGGAAATGGCAACTTACTCCAGTATTCTTGCCTGGAGAATTCCATGGACAGAGGAGCCTGGCAGACTACATTCCATGGGGTCGCAAGAGTCAGACAGGACTTGGCGACTAAACAACAATAGCTCATATGTGGAAAAATGACTACTTTAAAATAATTATGAATGGAGATGAGTTTTCTACATCAGGAGAGTTCCACTTTTTTTCTTAAAATAATTTGCTTGAAATTATCCATATTAGTTCTTGGGAAAATATATATCAAAATTTTCACTTTAGAGTCTTCTTCAAATCCTTCTCAACAGAGAGCAATGAAATTCTCTGTACTCCTAAAACTCAGTCTAACATCTCAGTATCTGGTGTGATAAGGGTACTTCCTGAGGTCTTGGAATGAATCTTCCTTTCACAATGAACTGAATGATTTAAATGCCACTCACTCTCAATTGTTATGTGTGCTGTTGAGGTACTGCTTCAGTCAGGGACTTTGTATAAGTATATGCATAACAAAATTGAAAAGAGATTGTACATAAGCTGACAGATCTAATTAAAGCATTAAAGCTATTAATAAATCTATCTGTAATTAGAAATTGCAGAGTTCTACAATGCGAAAATGACAGTTGGGGTAGATTAAAGATAACTCATTCTTTCACACAATTTTTTAGAGATACATTACCTATTTATCCTCTCTTTGAATATTTGCTATACTTTAGTTGCTTTGCCTAACAGAAATTGGCAGAAATAATGTAAGTCGGTTTTGTGTTTCTCCCCTCCCCTGACTCTGCACTACGCAGTATGTGGGATCTTATTTCCCAACCAGGGACAGAAATGTGCCTGCATTAGAAACATGGAGTTACCCATCGGGCCTCCAGGGGAACCCCTGTAAGTCAATCCTGCATTAAGCCTTAAGGAAGACAGTATCTGAAAGCCATGTGATACCAGGTAGGAAGTCCATCTAACCATCTGAGAATATCTTGTGCCAGATTCTGAGATTTCTTAAAGGGGGAAGAGCTCATCTTTCCAACCATTCTCATCCAGTGACAGATGTGAGTTACCTTATAATCTAGCCTATCCTTCCACTGAGTATTTCATGTGACCTCAGTCAACATGAGGATGAACAAAACAATGAATCAGTGATCATTATTTTAATAGAAAGATACTGCTATGTCCAACTCTTGTGAGCCCATGAACTGTAACCTGTCAATCTATCTCTTCTGTCCATGGAATTCTCCAGGTAAGAATAGTGGGGTGAGGTGATATTTCCCTCTCCAGGGGAGCTTCCCAACCCAGGAATTGAATCCAGGCCTCCTCATTGCAGGGTGATGTTTACCAACTAAGCTACACAGGAAGCTATTTAAGTCATGTGGGTTTGGAAGACTGTTTAGGTAGCAGAGATAGCTGCAGCAGTGTGGATATATAAATAAGATAATATTTTAGGGGCAATTATTTTCCATATATATTTATATTATATATATTTTTATATACTTTCATTATATATTTGTTATATATATTAATATACATTTGAAAAGTGAATAAAATATTTGAAAAATATATCTACACATCTGAAAAAGAACTTGTATCCAAACTTTATGAAATGCTCTCATCAGCAATAAGAAAACAAATTATAATAATAAAATTTAGGCAAAAGATTGAATAGATATGCTCACCAAGAAGATGTGCAAATAGAAACATTGTAAATGAGTTTGCTCAATATCATTAGTTTTTAGGAAAAATAAAGTCACAGTATCTGCTAAATGGATTAAAATTAGAAATACTGATCATACCTAATTTTTCCTGTTTCATCTGAATTCTCACTTGGGATTTTTTTTATTTTTATTTTTACTTTATTTTACTTCACAATACTGTATTGGTTTTGCCATACATTGACATGAATCAGCCATGGGTGTACATGAGTTCACTTGGGATTTAACAAGGACACAGATTATCTTTTCATTTTTGGAGTTACTTCTCTGATTATTTCTTTTAATTGTTTCTTGCTTTTTACCTACCCTTTTTTTCTCTAAAGCTAGGAAACTCATCAATCTAAATTTCATGTAATTACTATGTTTTTAGCTTTGGGAAAATAATAGGGATACTTTTTTAATGTCTTTTTATATGTCACTGCTATTCTTGATGTGACTGCCTCAATCTTCAAATACCAAATGTCCTCCTGTGGAGATACAGTTGAGGGAAAGGTTAAGCCACATAACTAATTCCCAATAATTTTCCACCAGTTAAAATCAAGGAATTGATGTCTTTGTGTTACAAAAGAGTTTGCGACCATTATTTGTTTACTTTCTGGGACACTGTTGATGTGTGTAGAATAGTCCTTGGTCACCTAATTCTATCCCTGTCCTAATTAACTTTTCCCTCAGATATGTCCCTATCTTCTGGGATGCAAAAATCCCTTGGGTTACATTTTAATCAACCAGACCTGGCTTTAGCTTTTTGTCAGTGCTGCTCCTGAACACCACACAGGATAACTTCCTTTCAATCTACTCTCAACCAACAATTTCAACCTGACTTTGGGTAGCTATATTATTAATACAAGCTTAGTAACCTAAAATATCTCCAATGGGATTTGTGTTTCATTAAAAATGGAGATCTGAGATAACTGAAAAGCATGTGTCAAGGAGAAAATGTATTCATGGATAACAGCAAGTGAGAAAAAATTAGATTTCAAGATTTCCTTGTGCTCATGGTGACAGTAAAATCCTGTGGAGGCAACTATCTACTCAGAGGATGACTTTCTCAGAACATAGTTGTATGTCCCTCAAACCTGGAGTACTGTGATACAGAGTTCACTGCATGATCAGATACCAAATTTCATTATGTTTCACGGCTGCTGAAAGAATGACCAGGAGAGCCAGTGGGTGGCTACAGACAGTGTTGTCAAGAAAAGAGTACTTCTAGTAATATAAAGATTAATTGTGTACTGAGATATGAATGCGTGCACTACATCAGTTTCACAAATACATAATCAATTTTGTATAAAAAACTATCATATTAAAAAAAATAGTACTCTGATAGTGAACATGCTTTAAGGAAAACTCTTTTTTAGAGTACAATACATGTTTAGAAAATTTCTTCTATAAATGTAAGCTTCAGTAATGAAGAAATTCTGCTCCCAGAACAAAAAACAAAGAGAAAACATTACTAACATCTCAGAAATTGTCCCCCCACATCCATCATAAATTGATATCAAATATGATACTTCAGGGTCTTCCCAGGTGACTCAGCTAGATAAGAATGTAGCTATCAATGCAGAAGATGAGAGATATGGGTTCCATCCTTGAGTGAGGAAGATTCCCTGGTGGAGGGCATGGCAGCACACTCCAGTATTCTTGACTGGAGAATCTGATGGACAGAAGAGCCTGGCAGGCTATAGTCTACAGGGTTGCACAGAATCAGACAAGAGTGAGGCGACTTAACAGGCACACATGATACTCAGCTTGGATACTTTTGAAGTATACAGTAATAAAATCATACAGATTTCACAGCTTTATTTTTTTACCTCTTTCACACAGTTCATCCTCATTGTTGTGTAGTTTTCCCAGGTATAAACTTACCATACAATAGTTTGTCTAATTTAGATCTAAGGTCGGTATACTTGACCTCTAAAGTTTTACTGGAGATGGATATACCATTTATCTGTATATTTTCATGGTTGCTTTTGTGATACAGAAAAAATCTGAGGATTGTGACAAAGTTTATGAACTATAAATTCTAATATATACAGTATTTAACGCTTCAAGGATGTTTCTCAAATCCTGATCTAAAGTGCTGAAATTCTGGGGGTTGTTTTTAGTTTTATATTATTACAGATAATTCAATGAAGAACATGTTTGTATAAGTCTTTTGGTGGTCATATTCATCCATTTCTCTTAGGTATAATTCAAAGAATGCCACTTTTGAGCCATAGGAAATATATTATTATATGCTCTATGGTATTAGACACAGTTTAGAATTTTATAAAGTATACAAACAATTCTTATCCAATTGTAAGTTGTAAAAGCCATATTTGTTTCACATCCTCATTAACAGTTGCTAATTAAATCATTTATATCTTACTATTCTTTAGATGACTCATAATGTTTTTATTTGCTACTGACTTTTTATTTAAGTTTTACTTACTAGAGGGCTACTACATTTGGATATTCACTTCAATGAGGAGTCTATGTATTCTGAATTTGAATTATGAGTCACAGAAAAGGACTATATATGAAAGTGTTTGATCTTCTGAATTTCATACTATCTAGAACTAACACCCAAAAAAGATGTCCTTTTCATTATAGGGGACTGGAATGCTAAAGTAGGAAGTCAAGAAACACCTGGAGTAACAGGCAAATTTGGCCTTGGAATG
>SJYT01062487.1:0-14274 GCA_006410635.1 Cephalophus harveyi | reverse complement strand
TCCCACAGGAAGGTGGTTGTCAAGACTGAGAAGTGTACAGAGGCCAAAAGAAAGCGTAGTTCTGGACGCTGACCACACCGCACTGTGCCCTCGGAATGGGGCAGGGAGAGTGCGCTCTGTGTCTGGGCTCTCAAGGGTCACCCCTCCCTGCTCCGTCAGCGGTCCAGCACTCACCTTCCCGGCGGGGACAAGCCGCCACCTTCTGGCTGCCCCAGCTGGAGCTGTCTGGCCCAGCTGGGCAGATAGAACAGTATAACATGGGTGCCCCCGTTTCTGGCCGGTCCAGCCTTTCCTTGCTTTTGTCCTGAATGGGAAACAGGAGGAGCCCACGGGAAGGGAATTTAGGAAAGGGTGCGTGGGCTTCCCAGGTGGCAGTAGTGGTAAAGAACCCACCTGCCAATGCAGGAGACTCAAGAGACGCCGGTTGGATCCCTGGGACAGGAAGACCCCCTGGAGAAGGGCTTGGCAACCCTCTCCAGTATTCTTGCCAGGAAAACCCCATGGACAGAGGAGCCTGGTGGGCTACAGTCCATTGAGTTGCAAAGAGTCACACATGACTGAACCGGCTTAGCACACACGCAGGAGGCCCCCTTCCAAAACTCGAAGCCTTAAGGGCTTGGCAACCCTCTCCAGTATTCTTGCCAGGAAAACCCCATGGACAGAGGAGCCTGGTGGGCTACAGTCCATTGAGTTGCAAAGAGTCACACATGACTGAACCGGCTTAGCACACACGCAGGAGGCCCCCTTCCAAAACTCGAAGCCTGGGAGCCTCCAGGCTCAGAAAGGGACCCCATCCTCCCCACCCCAATGCTGCTCCAGCTGGAGCTCTCTCCCCCAGGGGGCTGAGAACTCACTGTGAAGAGGGGGCTTCCTGGAGTGCTGGAGGGCCTGCCAGCCTGCCCCAGAGCCTCCCACCACGGGCTGCTCCCTGCTCCCGGCAGGCCCCTGGCTCACAGAGGTCCAGGGAAGTCCACTGGCAGGGGGATGATTTCCCTGGGCCAGTTTGCAAAAGGCAGTGGGAGGTGGTGACTGGGTAGGAAAATTGTAGGGACAGGAGAGCAGACTGCTTGGGTGGCTGGAGGCCAGAGACAGGCCAGAAGGGGTGTTCATGGCAAAGGAGGAGTAGAGAGCAGAAAGGGAGGCCAAGCGGCAAGGGAAGAGGGTGGAGGGTGGAGGGGCTGGAGATTCCCGGGGCTGGTGGAAGCTTGGGCCTTGGGGGCTCCAAAGTGGAGAGGGAGCCTGCTAATGAGAGGTGGGAGCCTGGCTGGGCAGGGTAGGTGAGGAGGAGGAGGGCCAGACCAGGCCTGAGAGTGGGAGCCTGCAGAAGGCAGGGGTAGCGGGGAAGCTGGTAAGGGGGAAGAGGCAAGGGAAGGAGGAGGCGGAGGGGCGGGCTGGGGGCAGCAGAGGAACAGTAGGTTCATTGTTGCCAGTGAACAAGGCAAGTGCTGGACCCTGGGGCTGTCTCTTATACACATCTGCTTGTGGAGGGTTCCTCCAACTCCCATCTCCCCACTTGGCCTTGGCATTAACATCCAGAGCTCAGAGTTACAGTTTCGTGGTACTACATTCACTTCATAACTATTAGCAAGCTTGAGGCCGTAGCAGACAGAGATCTCAGCCCCCCAGCCCATGAATCCTGGAGAATAGTCACCGATCAGGGAGTCTGTCTTCACAGCAAGCGCTCTCGTCCCACAGGAAGGTGGTTGTCAAGACTGAGAAGTGTACAGAGGCCAAAAGAAAGCGTAGTTCTGGACGCTGACCACACCGCACTGTGCCCTCGGAATGGGGCAGGGAGAGTGCGCTCTGTGTCTGGGCTCTCAAGGGTCACCCCTCCCTGCTCCGTCAGCGGTCCAGCACTCACCTTCCCGGCGGGGACAAGCCGCCACCTTCTGGCTGCCCCAGCTGGAGCTGTCTGGCCCAGCTGGGCAGATAGAACAGTATAACATGGGTGCCCCCGTTTCTGGCCGGTCCAGCCTTTCCTTGCTTTTGTCCTGAATGGGAAACAGGAGGAGCCCACGGGAAGGGAATTTAGGAAAGGGTGCGTGGGCTTCCCAGGTGGCAGTAGTGGTAAAGAACCCACCTGCCAATGCAGGAGACTCAAGAGACGCCGGTTGGATCCCTGGGACAGGAAGACCCCCTGGAGAAGGGCTTGGCAACCCTCTCCAGTATTCTTGCCAGGAAAACCCCATGGACAGAGGAGCCTGGTGGGCTACAGTCCATTGAGTTGCAAAGAGTCACACATGACTGAACCGGCTTAGCACACACGCAGGAGGCCCCCTTCCAAAACTCGAAGCCTGGGAGCCTCCAGGCTCAGAAAGGGACCCCATCCTCCCCACCCCAATGCTGCTCCAGCTGGAGCTCTCTCCCCCAGGGGGCTGAGAACTCACTGTGAAGAGGGGGCTTCCTGGAGTGCTGGAGGGCCTGCCAGCCTGCCCCAGAGCCTCCCACCACGGGCTGCTCCCTGCTCCCGGCAGGCCCCTGGCTCACAGAGGTCCAGGGAAGTCCACTGGCAGGGGGATGATTTCCCTGGGCCAGTTTGCAAAAGGCAGTGGGAGGTGGTGACTGGGTAGGAAAATTGTAGGGACAGGAGAGCAGACTGCTTGGGTGGCTGGAGGCCAGAGACAGGCCAGAAGGGGTGTTCATGGCAAAGGAGGAGTAGAGAGCAGAAAGGGAGGCCAAGCGGCAAGGGAAGAGGGTGGAGGGTGGAGGGGCTGGAGATTCCCGGGGCTGGTGGAAGCTTGGGCCTTGGGGGCTCCAAAGTGGAGAGGGAGCCTGCTAATGAGAGGTGGGAGCCTGGCTGGGCAGGGTAGGTGAGGAGGAGGAGGGCCAGACCAGGCCTGAGAGTGGGAGCCTGCAGAAGGCAGGGGTAGCGGGGAAGCTGGTAAGGGGGAAGAGGCAAGGGAAGGAGGAGGCGGAGGGGCGGGCTGGGGGCAGCAGAGGAACAGTAGGTTCATTGTTGCCAGTGAACAAGGCAAGTGCTGGACCCTGGGGCTGTCTCTTATACACATCTGCTTGTGGAGGGTTCCTCCAACTCCCATCTCCCCACTTGGCCTTGGCATTAACATCCAGAGCTCAGAGTTACAGTTTCGTGGTACTACATTCACTTCATAACTATTAGCAAGCTTGAGGCCGTAGCAGACAGAGATCTCAGCCCCCCAGCCCATGAATCCTGGAGAATAGTCACCGATCAGGGAGTCTGTCTTCACAGCAAGCGCTCTCGTCCCACAGGAAGGTGGTTGTCAAGACTGAGAAGTGTACAGAGGCCAAAAGAAAGCGTAGTTCTGGACGCTGACCACACCGCACTGTGCCCTCGGAATGGGGCAGGGAGAGTGCGCTCTGTGTCTGGGCTCTCAAGGGTCACCCCTCCCTGCTCCGTCAGCGGTCCAGCACTCACCTTCCCGGCGGGGACAAGCCGCCACCTTCTGGCTGCCCCAGCTGGAGCTGTCTGGCCCAGCTGGGCAGATAGAACAGTATAACATGGGTGCCCCCGTTTCTGGCCGGTCCAGCCTTTCCTTGCTTTTGTCCTGAATGGGAAACAGGAGGAGCCCACGGGAAGGGAATTTAGGAAAGGGTGCGTGGGCTTCCCAGGTGGCAGTAGTGGTAAAGAACCCACCTGCCAATGCAGGAGACTCAAGAGACGCCGGTTGGATCCCTGGGACAGGAAGACCCCCTGGAGAAGGGCTTGGCAACCCTCTCCAGTATTCTTGCCAGGAAAACCCCATGGACAGAGGAGCCTGGTGGGCTACAGTCCATTGAGTTGCAAAGAGTCACACATGACTGAACCGGCTTAGCACACACGCAGGAGGCCCCCTTCCAAAACTCGAAGCCTGGGAGCCTCCAGGCTCAGAAAGGGACCCCATCCTCCCCACCCCAATGCTGCTCCAGCTGGAGCTCTCTCCCCCAGGGGGCTGAGAACTCACTGTGAAGAGGGGGCTTCCTGGAGTGCTGGAGGGCCTGCCAGCCTGCCCCAGAGCCTCCCACCACGGGCTGCTCCCTGCTCCCGGCAGGCCCCTGGCTCACAGAGGTCCAGGGAAGTCCACTGGCAGGGGGATGATTTCCCTGGGCCAGTTTGCAAAAGGCAGTGGGAGGTGGTGACTGGGTAGGAAAATTGTAGGGACAGGAGAGCAGACTGCTTGGGTGGCTGGAGGCCAGAGACAGGCCAGAAGGGGTGTTCATGGCAAAGGAGGAGTAGAGAGCAGAAAGGGAGGCCAAGCGGCAAGGGAAGAGGGTGGAGGGTGGAGGGGCTGGAGATTCCCGGGGCTGGTGGAAGCTTGGGCCTTGGGGGCTCCAAAGTGGAGAGGGAGCCTGCTAATGAGAGGTGGGAGCCTGGCTGGGCAGGGTAGGTGAGGAGGAGGAGGGCCAGACCAGGCCTGAGAGTGGGAGCCTGCAGAAGGCAGGGGTAGCGGGGAAGCTGGTAAGGGGGAAGAGGCAAGGGAAGGAGGAGGCGGAGGGGCGGGCTGGGGGCAGCAGAGGAACAGTAGGTTCATTGTTGCCAGTGAACAAGGCAAGTGCTGGACCCTGGGGCTGTCTCTTATACACATCTGCTTGTGGAGGGTTCCTCCAACTCCCATCTCCCCACTTGGCCTTGGCATTAACATCCAGAGCTCAGAGTTACAGTTTCGTGGTACTACATTCACTTCATAACTATTAGCAAGCTTGAGGCCGTAGCAGACAGAGATCTCAGCCCCCCAGCCCATGAATCCTGGAGAATAGTCACCGATCAGGGAGTCTGTCTTCACAGCAAGCGCTCTCGTCCCACAGGAAGGTGGTTGTCAAGACTGAGAAGTGTACAGAGGCCAAAAGAAAGCGTAGTTCTGGACGCTGACCACACCGCACTGTGCCCTCGGAATGGGGCAGGGAGAGTGCGCTCTGTGTCTGGGCTCTCAAGGGTCACCCCTCCCTGCTCCGTCAGCGGTCCAGCACTCACCTTCCCGGCGGGGACAAGCCGCCACCTTCTGGCTGCCCCAGCTGGAGCTGTCTGGCCCAGCTGGGCAGATAGAACAGTATAACATGGGTGCCCCCGTTTCTGGCCGGTCCAGCCTTTCCTTGCTTTTGTCCTGAATGGGAAACAGGAGGAGCCCACGGGAAGGGAATTTAGGAAAGGGTGCGTGGGCTTCCCAGGTGGCAGTAGTGGTAAAGAACCCACCTGCCAATGCAGGAGACTCAAGAGACGCCGGTTGGATCCCTGGGACAGGAAGACCCCCTGGAGAAGGGCTTGGCAACCCTCTCCAGTATTCTTGCCAGGAAAACCCCATGGACAGAGGAGCCTGGTGGGCTACAGTCCATTGAGTTGCAAAGAGTCACACATGACTGAACCGGCTTAGCACACACGCAGGAGGCCCCCTTCCAAAACTCGAAGCCTGGGAGCCTCCAGGCTCAGAAAGGGACCCCATCCTCCCCACCCCAATGCTGCTCCAGCTGGAGCTCTCTCCCCCAGGGGGCTGAGAACTCACTGTGAAGAGGGGGCTTCCTGGAGTGCTGGAGGGCCTGCCAGCCTGCCCCAGAGCCTCCCACCACGGGCTGCTCCCTGCTCCCGGCAGGCCCCTGGCTCACAGAGGTCCAGGGAAGTCCACTGGCAGGGGGATGATTTCCCTGGGCCAGTTTGCAAAAGGCAGTGGGAGGTGGTGACTGGGTAGGAAAATTGTAGGGACAGGAGAGCAGACTGCTTGGGTGGCTGGAGGCCAGAGACAGGCCAGAAGGGGTGTTCATGGCAAAGGAGGAGTAGAGAGCAGAAAGGGAGGCCAAGCGGCAAGGGAAGAGGGTGGAGGGTGGAGGGGCTGGAGATTCCCGGGGCTGGTGGAAGCTTGGGCCTTGGGGGCTCCAAAGTGGAGAGGGAGCCTGCTAATGAGAGGTGGGAGCCTGGCTGGGCAGGGTAGGTGAGGAGGAGGAGGGCCAGACCAGGCCTGAGAGTGGGAGCCTGCAGAAGGCAGGGGTAGCGGGGAAGCTGGTAAGGGGGAAGAGGCAAGGGAAGGAGGAGGCGGAGGGGCGGGCTGGGGGCAGCAGAGGAACAGTAGGTTCATTGTTGCCAGTGAACAAGGCAAGTGCTGGACCCTGGGGCTGTCTCTTATACACATCTGCTTGTGGAGGGTTCCTCCAACTCCCATCTCCCCACTTGGCCTTGGCATTAACATCCAGAGCTCAGAGTTACAGTTTCGTGGTACTACATTCACTTCATAACTATTAGCAAGCTTGAGGCCGTAGCAGACAGAGATCTCAGCCCCCCAGCCCATGAATCCTGGAGAATAGTCACCGATCAGGGAGTCTGTCTTCACAGCAAGCGCTCTCGTCCCACAGGAAGGTGGTTGTCAAGACTGAGAAGTGTACAGAGGCCAAAAGAAAGCGTAGTTCTGGACGCTGACCACACCGCACTGTGCCCTCGGAATGGGGCAGGGAGAGTGCGCTCTGTGTCTGGGCTCTCAAGGGTCACCCCTCCCTGCTCCGTCAGCGGTCCAGCACTCACCTTCCCGGCGGGGACAAGCCGCCACCTTCTGGCTGCCCCAGCTGGAGCTGTCTGGCCCAGCTGGGCAGATAGAACAGTATAACATGGGTGCCCCCGTTTCTGGCCGGTCCAGCCTTTCCTTGCTTTTGTCCTGAATGGGAAACAGGAGGAGCCCACGGGAAGGGAATTTAGGAAAGGGTGCGTGGGCTTCCCAGGTGGCAGTAGTGGTAAAGAACCCACCTGCCAATGCAGGAGACTCAAGAGACGCCGGTTGGATCCCTGGGACAGGAAGACCCCCTGGAGAAGGGCTTGGCAACCCTCTCCAGTATTCTTGCCAGGAAAACCCCATGGACAGAGGAGCCTGGTGGGCTACAGTCCATTGAGTTGCAAAGAGTCACACATGACTGAACCGGCTTAGCACACACGCAGGAGGCCCCCTTCCAAAACTCGAAGCCTGGGAGCCTCCAGGCTCAGAAAGGGACCCCATCCTCCCCACCCCAATGCTGCTCCAGCTGGAGCTCTCTCCCCCAGGGGGCTGAGAACTCACTGTGAAGAGGGGGCTTCCTGGAGTGCTGGAGGGCCTGCCAGCCTGCCCCAGAGCCTCCCACCACGGGCTGCTCCCTGCTCCCGGCAGGCCCCTGGCTCACAGAGGTCCAGGGAAGTCCACTGGCAGGGGGATGATTTCCCTGGGCCAGTTTGCAAAAGGCAGTGGGAGGTGGTGACTGGGTAGGAAAATTGTAGGGACAGGAGAGCAGACTGCTTGGGTGGCTGGAGGCCAGAGACAGGCCAGAAGGGGTGTTCATGGCAAAGGAGGAGTAGAGAGCAGAAAGGGAGGCCAAGCGGCAAGGGAAGAGGGTGGAGGGTGGAGGGGCTGGAGATTCCCGGGGCTGGTGGAAGCTTGGGCCTTGGGGGCTCCAAAGTGGAGAGGGAGCCTGCTAATGAGAGGTGGGAGCCTGGCTGGGCAGGGTAGGTGAGGAGGAGGAGGGCCAGACCAGGCCTGAGAGTGGGAGCCTGCAGAAGGCAGGGGTAGCGGGGAAGCTGGTAAGGGGGAAGAGGCAAGGGAAGGAGGAGGCGGAGGGGCGGGCTGGGGGCAGCAGAGGAACAGTAGGTTCATTGTTGCCAGTGAACAAGGCAAGTGCTGGACCCTGGGGCTGTCTCTTATACACATCTGCTTGTGGAGGGTTCCTCCAACTCCCATCTCCCCACTTGGCCTTGGCATTAACATCCAGAGCTCAGAGTTACAGTTTCGTGGTACTACATTCACTTCATAACTATTAGCAAGCTTGAGGCCGTAGCAGACAGAGATCTCAGCCCCCCAGCCCATGAATCCTGGAGAATAGTCACCGATCAGGGAGTCTGTCTTCACAGCAAGCGCTCTCGTCCCACAGGAAGGTGGTTGTCAAGACTGAGAAGTGTACAGAGGCCAAAAGAAAGCGTAGTTCTGGACGCTGACCACACCGCACTGTGCCCTCGGAATGGGGCAGGGAGAGTGCGCTCTGTGTCTGGGCTCTCAAGGGTCACCCCTCCCTGCTCCGTCAGCGGTCCAGCACTCACCTTCCCGGCGGGGACAAGCCGCCACCTTCTGGCTGCCCCAGCTGGAGCTGTCTGGCCCAGCTGGGCAGATAGAACAGTATAACATGGGTGCCCCCGTTTCTGGCCGGTCCAGCCTTTCCTTGCTTTTGTCCTGAATGGGAAACAGGAGGAGCCCACGGGAAGGGAATTTAGGAAAGGGTGCGTGGGCTTCCCAGGTGGCAGTAGTGGTAAAGAACCCACCTGCCAATGCAGGAGACTCAAGAGACGCCGGTTGGATCCCTGGGACAGGAAGACCCCCTGGAGAAGGGCTTGGCAACCCTCTCCAGTATTCTTGCCAGGAAAACCCCATGGACAGAGGAGCCTGGTGGGCTACAGTCCATTGAGTTGCAAAGAGTCACACATGACTGAACCGGCTTAGCACACACGCAGGAGGCCCCCTTCCAAAACTCGAAGCCTGGGAGCCTCCAGGCTCAGAAAGGGACCCCATCCTCCCCACCCCAATGCTGCTCCAGCTGGAGCTCTCTCCCCCAGGGGGCTGAGAACTCACTGTGAAGAGGGGGCTTCCTGGAGTGCTGGAGGGCCTGCCAGCCTGCCCCAGAGCCTCCCACCACGGGCTGCTCCCTGCTCCCGGCAGGCCCCTGGCTCACAGAGGTCCAGGGAAGTCCACTGGCAGGGGGATGATTTCCCTGGGCCAGTTTGCAAAAGGCAGTGGGAGGTGGTGACTGGGTAGGAAAATTGTAGGGACAGGAGAGCAGACTGCTTGGGTGGCTGGAGGCCAGAGACAGGCCAGAAGGGGTGTTCATGGCAAAGGAGGAGTAGAGAGCAGAAAGGGAGGCCAAGCGGCAAGGGAAGAGGGTGGAGGGTGGAGGGGCTGGAGATTCCCGGGGCTGGTGGAAGCTTGGGCCTTGGGGGCTCCAAAGTGGAGAGGGAGCCTGCTAATGAGAGGTGGGAGCCTGGCTGGGCAGGGTAGGTGAGGAGGAGGAGGGCCAGACCAGGCCTGAGAGTGGGAGCCTGCAGAAGGCAGGGGTAGCGGGGAAGCTGGTAAGGGGGAAGAGGCAAGGGAAGGAGGAGGCGGAGGGGCGGGCTGGGGGCAGCAGAGGAACAGTAGGTTCATTGTTGCCAGTGAACAAGGCAAGTGCTGGACCCTGGGGCTGTCTCTTATACACATCTGCTTGTGGAGGGTTCCTCCAACTCCCATCTCCCCACTTGGCCTTGGCATTAACATCCAGAGCTCAGAGTTACAGTTTCGTGGTACTACATTCACTTCATAACTATTAGCAAGCTTGAGGCCGTAGCAGACAGAGATCTCAGCCCCCCAGCCCATGAATCCTGGAGAATAGTCACCGATCAGGGAGNGGAGCGAGAGAGGAAGCGGGTAACTACTCCGCAAGGGGCTTGTGGAGGGTTCCTCCAACTCCCATCTCCCCACTTGGCCTTGGCATTAACATCCAGAGCTCAGAGTTACAGTTTCATGGTACTACATTCACTTCATAACTATTAGCAAGCTTGAGGCCATAGCAGACAGAGATCTCAGCCCCCCAGCCCATGAATCCTGGAGAATAGTCACCGATCAGGGAGTCTGTCTTCACAGCAAGAGCTCTCGTCCCACAGGAAGGTGGTTGTCAAGACTGAGAAGTGTACAGAGGCCAAAAGAAAGCGTAGTTCTGGACGCTGACCACACCACACTGTGCCCTCGGAATGGGGCAGGGAGACTGCGCTCTGTGTCTGGGCTCTCGGGGGTCACCCCTCCCTGCTCCGTCAGCGGTCCAGCACTCACCTTCCCGGCGGGGACACGCCGCCACCTTCTGGCTGCCCCAGCTGGAGCTGTCTGGCCCAGCTGGGCAGATAGAACCGTATAAACATGGGTGCCCCCGTTTCTGGCCGGTCCAGCCTTTCCTTGCTTTTGTCCTGAATGGGAAACAGGAGAAGCCCACGGGAAGGGAATTTAGGAAAGGGTGTGTGGGCTTCCCAAGTGGCAGTAGTGGTAAAGAACCCACCTGCCAATGCAGGAGACTCAAGAGACGCAGGTTGGATCCCTGGGACAGGAAGATCCCCTGGAGAAGGGCTTGGCAACCCTCTCCAGTATTCTTGCCAGGAAAACCCCATGGACAGAGGAGCCTGGTGGGCTATAGTCCATTGAGTTGGAAAGAGTCGCACATGACTGAAGCGACTTATCACACACCACTTAGCACTCACGCAGGGAGGCCCCCTTCCAAAGCCGGAAGCCCGGGAGCCTCCAGGCTCAGAAAGGGACCCCATCCTCCCCACCCCAATGCTGCTCCAGCTGGAGCTCTCTCCCCCAGGGGGCTGAAAACTCACTGTGAAGAGGGGGCTTCTGGGAGTGCTGGAGGGCCTGCCAGCCTGCCCCAGAGTCTCCCACCACGGGCTGCTCCCTGCGCCTGGCAGGCCCCTGGCTCACAGAGGTCCAGGGAAGTCCACTGGCAGGGGCATGAGGCCCCTGGGCCAGTTTGCAAAAGGCAGTGGGAGGTGGTGACTGGGTAGGAAAATTGTAGGGACAGGAGAGCAGACTGCTTGGGTGGCTGGAGGCCAGAGACAGGCCAGAAGGGGTGTCCATGGCAAAGGAGGAGTAGAGAGCGGAAAGGGAGACCAGGCGGCAAGGGAGGAGGGTGGAGGGTGGAGAGGCTGGAGATTCTCGGGGCTGGTGGAAGCTTGGGCCTTGGGGGCTCCANATATTTGTCTCTGAGCATCCCTGACCCAGAGGGGCCTGGGCAGCAAAGGCAGCCATGGAGATTGGTCAAAAACCATGGAGTTCCCCCGGGGCTGTGTGCTGGGACACCGTGAGCCAGGCTCTGCCCCCGTTCTCTCTGGAGTCAGGACCAGTGAGAACTGTCAGGTAAGAAACCTCTACGTGGAGACATCTTCCACCCATCATCCATCATTCACACAGTTGGATCCCTATGCTCTCTGAATCCCAGGAAGGACTTCAAGGAGACCTCCCAGGACAGTGACAGAAATCACCCAAGACTGGACACTGGATCAGGGCACACCTGATCCCTCCTATGTATGACTGACTGATTTTGCCTAGAACTTCCATGAGTTTCACAAACAAGGACCAAAGAACCTGGGTTTCTGGAGACTGAGTGGGCTCTCCTTGCAAGTCCAGGTGGCCCTCCTGCCTTTCCCTCTAGATGCTTCAGTCTTCAAGAAAATGGGCAAGAAATCTTGAACCCCATCAAGCCGTTCCCTATGGCATATCCTATCATACCCCCTCCCTCATCTTCATTTCATCTCTGAGCTCCCTTCGAATGATTCTCCAGAGCCAGGGCCACCATTCCTCATTCTACCGGCTCTTTGCCATCTTCCACTCCCCTCTGGTCCTCACCAGTGCTCATTACAATGGCTCCTTGCCAACACCCCAAGATGCTGGCGGGTTGCTGAGAAGGACTTCTGCTTCTCACAGTGAGGCAGGCAAGGGGAGAGTACAACAGGGCCCTAGACCGGATGTAGGGATCAGAAAGTGAGGGTGGTGATGCCATCCCCGCCGCCCAGCTGGAGACTGAGATCAAGGCAGTGTGCCTAACCACCCGCTACCCCCTGCCAGAGATCCCCATGGCTCAGCCTGGTGTGGGATCACTGGTCTGATCCCTGCACACCTAACAGTGGAAACCACATCCAGTCAGCTCTGGGGGGCTCTACATCAGGAGCCATGGAATGATTCCCTGAGCCTGGGAGGAGTCAGAAACAGGTGAGCACCCCATTAGGGAGAGACATGGGCAGGTAAGCACACCTGCAAGAGCTGATGGCCCAGCCCTGTCGGGCCAGGACTCCTGGGTGATGTCGGTCAGCGTGGCCCAGAGAAGCCCCTAGGGACTGGTGCTGACCTGCCCCACCCCCTGTAGCCAAACCCCCACCCTCGTGAGATCCTGGGGAAAGAGGAGGAGAATCCTGAGTTAACCGAGACTGCTGCTGCTGCTGAGTCACTTCAGTCGTGTCCGGCTCTGTGCGACCCCATTGACGGCAGCCCACCAGGCTCCCCCATCCCTGGGACTCTCTAGGCAACCAAGACTAGGGGCTCTCAAAACAGAAATCAAGTCCTGAAAGAAGGGAAGACACTCTGGCCCCATCACATGTGAATTTATGAACTGAGACATGAATGGCCCCAGCAGCATGGAGGCTCAGATCCTGGGGCAAACCCCGCAGGTTTGGAAGAAAGCTCGTGGAGGGGACTGGATTCCAGGAACCATGGCTGTTCTGAGGGAAAGCCTGTTCCGAGGGAAGGTTCCGTGGTGAGATGATTGACAACAGCATGAGAGCGAATTCTCAGAGTGAAAATGAGAATGCCGTGTGTGGGGGGAGCCCCGAGAGTGACTCAGCTCCGATGTCGCACGGGATGTTCTGCTACAGCTAGAGTTGAAGACGCTCTTTCAGGAGTTGAGAAGAGCACAACCAANCTGAGGGAAAGCCTGTTCCGAGGGAAGGTTCCGTGGTGAGATGATTGACAACAGCATGAGAGCGAATTCTCAGAGTGAAAATGAGAATGCCGTGTGTGGGGGGAGCCCCGAGAGTGACTCAGCTCCGATGTCGCACGGGATGTTCTGCTACAGCTAGAGTTGAAGACGCTCTTTCAGGAGTTGAGAAGAGCACAACCAAAAACCCTGTCACAAATTGGCATGGAGCTCGTTGTCACAGCTCCGCAGAGGCAGACCCCGGTCCCAAAGGGGACAAAGCAGGACCACCGCCTGTGCTCACGATAAGGGATCCTTCCGGACGCCCTGCACACATCAGGCACCGCGCTCAGCCCTGCAGATGTCATGATGAAGTCAGACGCGTCCCCGTCCCCGGCTATCTGGACACACATCACAGTGCCCCACACCGCCCTTGTGAGACGGGAGTGGGTGTTCTCACTGCCTTGTTCTCGCTGTGCTGCTGGGACTTCATTCCTCATCCCCCAACCCCCACGCAGGCTCTAAGGGGACCAGAGTGGACCTGCAGGCCCATGACTGGCTGTCTTTTGTGATAACAAACTCTGCTCATGGATAAAGAAGTCAGGAGGCTCGGGAGATCTGTGCGAAAGGACGGTGTGGCTGGGAGAGCAAAGCCCTGCAGACCAGCCTAGGGGGAGGTGGGCGTGGGTGGTTAGGACTGAAGAGAGAAAAAGGCTGAAGGAGAGGGAGTCCCAGCTGCCTTTGTAAGAAGCAGATTTCGAGGGTGAGTAATGGGAAGAGGTTTTCACTTATTTGCTGAGCATTAAGAATGTACTCCCAGACATGTGACTCAGTTTCCTCTGAAAAACAATGATATGGAAAAAAAAAAAGAGTTAGGAAGAGGAAAGAGAAGGCATGCAATTGTGCCCACATTTGGGTCCTGACCTGATTCTAATAAACTAGCTGTAAAAAGATACTCTTGAGACAATTGGGCAAATCTGAGTACAGATTGGATGGTAAATGATTTTAAAGACTAACTTTTCATTTTTTTTTTAAGCTAAAATTGGTGGTGGTTGCATTAAAAGGTGTCCTCAAGACTTCCGGTTGCTAAGGGAGGGGAAGAGGCAGAAGGATGAACTGAGAGCTTGGGGTTAATAGATGCAAACTGTTACATTTATAATGGATAAACAACAAAGTCCTACCATATAGCATGGGCTTCCCAGGTGGCACAGTGGTAAAGAACCTGCCTGCCAATGCAGGAGACACAAGAGATTCAGGTTCAATGGCAGGTTCAATCCCTGGGTTGGGAAGATACCCAGGAAGAGGGAATGGCAACCCACTCCAGTATTCTTGCCTGGAAAATTCAATGGACAGAGGAGCCTGGCAGGTTATAGTCCATGGGCTTGCAAAGAGTCAAACACGACTGAGCACACGTGAGCGTGTGCGCACGCGCACACACACACACACAAACTTTACAGCACAGAGAACTATATCCAATCTCCTAGGATAAACCATAATGGAAAATAATATTTTTAAATGTATATATTAGTATGTGTATAACTGAGTTCACTTTGCAATACAGCAGAAAAATAGCACAACATTGTAAATCAACTATTACTATATGGAAATTTTAAAAAGTGTCCGCAACAGAAGTGACACGCCCTGATGTGTTAGGCTGACATGTTGTGAGGTCACTGGGAGTAGTGAGGGAGGGAATCCATCCAAGAATTTTGGCAGAAGTTGGTTGTTGTGGTTGCTGGGTGGGGAGTCCCAGTAGGGCAAGGTGAGTTCCTGCCGGGGCTGAGTTTCTGCTCCAGTGGTGAAAGAAGAAAGCAGGACTTGCCCGCTGAATCCTTGAGGACCTCTGAGGCCTACCAGGGCCATGGGAGATGAGTGCCCAGTGTGGTTCTTTAGGAC
>SJYT01062475.1:55402-73552 GCA_006410635.1 Cephalophus harveyi | reverse complement strand
TCCAAATTTGCTGGCATATTGAGTGCAGCACTTTCACAGCATCATCCTTCAGGATTTGAAATAGCGCTACTGGAATTCCGTCACCTCCACTAGCTTTGTTTGTAGTGATGCTTTCTAAGGCCCACTTGACTTCACATTCCAAGATATCTGGTTCTAGATGAGTGAGGTTGATTATATTATCTGCAGCCAAAGATGGAGAAGCTCTATACAGTCAACAAAAACAAGACCAGGAGCTGACTGTGGCTCAGATCATGAACTCCTTATTACCCAATTCAGACTTACATTGAAGAAAGTAGGGAAAACCGCTAGACCATTCAGGTATGACTTAAATCAAATCCCTTATGATTATACAGTGGAAGTGAGAAATAGATTTAAGGGCCTAGGTCTGATAGATAGAGTGCCTGATGAACTATGGAATGAGGTTCATGACATTGTAAACGAGACAGGCATCAAGACCATCCCCATGGAAAAGAAATGCAACAAAGCAAAATGACTGTCTGGGGAAGCCTTAGAAATAGCTGTGAAAAGAAGAGAAGTGAAAAGCCAAGGAGAAAAGGAAAGATATAAACACCTGAATGCAGATTTCCAAAGAATAGCAAGGAGAGATTACAGGCATCAAGACCATCCCCATGGAAAAGAAATGCAACAAAGCAAAATGACTGTCTGGGGAAGCCTTAGAAATAGCTGTGAAAAGAAGAGAAGTGAAAAGCCAAGGAGAAAAGGAAAGATATAAACACCTGAATGCAGATTTCCAAAGAATAGCAAGGAGAGATAAGAAAGCCTTCTTCAGCAATCAATGTAAAGAAATAGAGGAAAAGAACAGAATGGGAAAGACTAGAGATCTCTTCAAGTGCCTCCAACCAGGCACTTGGCTGCAGTCCATATTAACTGCTCTTATAGTTGTACACAATTTTCATCTCTTCTTTACATCTTTCCCCATATGATTAATATTGGTGGCATACAATACATTTTATATATTTTAAATATGTGCATGCACATGCACAAGCTTCTAGTGCTAACAGGGACTTCAGTTCACCACTGTCTTGAGTGTCCAGCTGACATTTCCTTCAGTATCTGTTTAGATGACTGGTGTCTACAAGATGAGTGTCACTCTCCATTTTAGATTATATAGGCCTGGATAAGACCAAGTAGCATTTTTTTTTTTTTTTACAAACTTTGAAATCTTTTTCTTTTTACTTAAGGTTTAAAGGAAGCCCTATTCATCACTGAAGAGGAGAATCTTAAATCTATTAATAGAAGCAGCCCTATTGTTTATGGTTTTAAAAAGCAGCATTTCAAGAATATTCCTAAAGAGAAAAATACTAATTCTGGGATGGTGATTGTAAAACATAGAAACAGTGGATTTTATGAGATGGTATGTGAATTCTATTTGTTGTGTGTGTGCTCACATGCACTAGATGAAGGAAAGTGGAAAGTGAAGTTGCTCAGTCATGTCTGACCCTTTGCGACCCCATAGACTGTAGAATACCAGGCTCCTCTGTCCATGGGATTTTCTAGACTAGAGTACTGGAGTGGGCTGCCATTTCCTTCTCCAAAGTATCTTCCCGACCTAGGGATTGAACCCAGGTCTCCCACGTTGCAGGCAGATGCTTTACCATCTGAGCCACCAGACCATGGAAGCTAGATGAAGGGAGAGTGCCTATAAACTGTATATTAAGGGGAAAATCGGACATAGTAAGTAGTTATTTTTATTTTATTTTATTTTGTTTAATTTGAACTATTAGTATTTGGGTTTTTTAAACAGCAGTGTAGTTGTTTGGCTGTGTTAGGATAGTAAGTTCTTGTACCCAATTTAGAGATGAAGAAACCAAGCCTAAGGGAAATTAATTAAACATCTGGAAATCCCATCATTACTGTGTAGCTGAGTCAGAATGTGAGGTCTGAGTAAAACCCATCTGTGCTCTCTGCTCCCTTGCTGCCTGGTTAGAAAAGATGCAGATGGAATCACCCCAGGGGCAGAGAGAGGGCCAGGATGAAAGTGACCCAGTGAATATGAAAGATTGTTCTAGGATAATTGAGAACAAATGAAGATCAAGCATGACTAATAGGGATTATCTTTATCTGATGAAAGAATAAGATAGAGATCTGTCAGTTGCTTATAGAACTATAAATTAAAATCATTAGCACATTAATTTGATGTCTCCTTTATTAAAAACAAAACAAAAAACTGGATTCTGGGAATAGAAAAACTTTTATGACAAGCCCTAGATCCTAAAGGACTAACAAACTCCCTGTAGGATAAGCAATTTATGCATTAGAGCAAAATACCCAAGTAAGTGAAGGAGAGGAACCAGCTTTTTTTCTTTTTCTTTTTTTGAGGGGGGAGGGTTGCTTTGAAAATTGTTCATTTGGATAAAATGCTTTTCTAAATAATTCTTATTTCAATCTTCAGTGGAAAATCACTTAGAAAGGACAGCTTTATGGTTTGATCTCCAGATGCTGGAATGGAAATTTGCTCTGAATGCAAATACTGCTCTAGCAGGGATATAGGCAGTGGGCGGCCCTTCCCAAGGCAGTAACCGTTGCCCATCTTTAAGATGGGGAATAGATAGCACCACAGGCTTTTCTTTTCTTAGTAAACCAAGTGAGAAAATATATATCAAACATTAGCACACCTTCTAAACAGTGGCAAGCAAGTTCCTGGTGTGCGCTATAATTTCTGAAGATTTTTTTAAACATCTAAGTATGATCCTGCCTGGAGAATCCCAGGGACAGGGGAGCCTGGTGGGCTGCCGTCTATGGGGTCGCACAGAGTCGGACACGACTGAAGTGACTTGGCATGGCAAGCACGATCCCTGTATGGACTGCCACCAACCACATGGTGGCAGCACACACGGCACAGAGCCGCCTTTACTCCCCACACAGGAGCCTAGAATCTGACAATGAAGGAAGCAGCCCGGCGTAGCTACGTGGAACGTACTGTTTTTCCCTTTTCTAGGCAACGGATTAAGATGCATGCCCCTACCCCAGGCAGAGCCATTGGATGCAGAGTGAAGAAAAGATTAGTGTGGATTCAGGATGGACGGCATGCCAGCCACAGAGCTAAATGCTTCTCATCCGTGTTACCTCATTCGGTCTTTTTTAACACTTTATGATGTAGAACAATACCTTAGTTTTACATGTGAAACAGAAAAATTGAATTCGATTGAATCAGATAGATTGCTTACCATCCGGTGCTTAGAACACAGCATTGTATTACTTGTCAGGCTTGTAGGGGTGAAGGTGCAGATAGTAGTCAGCTTTTATCATCAAGTTTCTGGTGTTCTTTTAACTAGGGTGGTTTTTAAAATTATTATTATTTTTTTCTGCTATGACTTATTCAGTAAGTACTTACATGCTAACACCATGTATATGTGGCTTTACAAGAACTGATGTTGAATTCTTGTAAAGTGCTTTACTTGTATTATCTCAGTTATGTCAATAAAATGATGCACAGCATTCACATATTTTGTTGGGCACTGCTTTTCAAACAACTCAAAATAACAAATGTTATATGCCATGTGGCTAATTTTGCCAAGAAGAGCACACTTTTAAGACTGGTGGCAACTCAGTGAAATTAACCAAAGATGAAGCTTCAGCTCTGCTGGTGGATGAGAGCCATGAGCTGGGAACCCAGGCTCCTGGGGAGGTGCTACTCTGCCCAGCTCCCACATGCAGAGACAAAAGCTTCTGGGGACCATTGCTTCTTACCTGGTTTAATTGTTAACAAGCCTCATTGTTAGAACCAAAGGCTTTGTCTTTTTTTCCCTGCTGCTTTTTCCCAAAGTGGTTAGGTTGGAAAATAGATAACAGTGGTAATATTGTTTTTGTTTTTCTTAACCATCTCTCCAGAACAGGACTCGGTTCAGTTCAGTCACTCAGTTGTGTTCAACTGCAACCCCATGGACTGCAGCACACCAGGCTTTCCTGTCCATCACCAGCTCCCACAGCTTGCTCAGAATCATGTCCATCAAGTCTGTGATGCCAACCAACCATTTCATCCTCTCTCATCCCCTTCTCCTCCTGACTTCATTTTTCCCCAGAATGAGTCTTTTCCAATGAATCAGTCCTTCACATCAGGCTAAAGTATTGGAGCTTCTGTATCTGGAGCTGAAGTCATGCCAAAGACTTCTCACCAATTTGTGCCTAGATCTAGGTGAATTCTTCCCTTCTCAGGGTCTCCAAGATTCCTTCAGATTTTTGTACCTATAAATTAGATAGCCTTCCTAATTTATCTGATAAACTAACGGAAACCTATGAGTTTCTGATCTCTGGAGGGATCAGATAGATAAAAAATTTAAATGTTTTAGTTTTGCTTACAAAAGTATAATTTTACCAAATTACTGTAAGTCATAATTAGGTGAAGGTTTTCCCTACACTTGGAAAACACAGATTCAAACCCATATTATTAAATTTTTTTACAGTTAGAAATCATAAAAGTTATAAGCATATTCACTGATTTAGTCCTTTTGCTAATGTTCTTGAAGAGGAAGCATTTTTGCAAAGCTTGATTAGTGTTGTGGCAGCACTGTAAGATAGTAGCTAGAATTATGAATGATAACATTTTATCAGGACATATATCAGAATTTTATAAGCTCTATACAATTTTTAGGATAGCTTTATTAGTAACATTTTGATACTTCCCATATAATTAAACCTACCAAATGAACCTAATTAGTTTCATATATCTCTCTGGGGTTTTTCAGGGGCCTTCTGAAGCATCACAGTTAGCCAGAGGTCAAAAGTGTTTCATTATAATTTGATTTAGGAAGTTTTGTCAATAAAGATCAAATGGATTTAGAATACTCAAGTCAGATAGGATCATAAGTCATTGAGAAACAAAAGCTATTCACTTAGCTGGAGTAATAATAAAAGATTTCAAGGGCAAATACAGAATAGATCACCTAAGAGATGAAGAAATTAATTCTATTATAAAAGGCAATTTAACATCTGAAGAAAGCTTATCCTCTAAACAGAGAAGCCAGAGTCAGGTTTTGTACCAGTTAATTTCAAATTCATTTACCTAATTAAATTTATTTTTCCTTTATATTAGCATTCTGTAGATTGGTGAACATAAACAGTGATAAACATAAACCAGTGATAATTTTAAAAAAAGTGAACTTCTCAGTATAGCACCCAACATTATTCATTAGTAATCTAAAATCAGGCTTCCAAAGTGACTAGTGGTAAAGAACCGGCCTGCCAAAGCAGGAGACATGAGATGGTTCAATCCCTGGGTTGGGAAGATCCCTTGGAATAGGAAATGGCAACCCAGTCCAGTATTCTTGCCGGAGAATCTTATGGACAGAGGAGCCTGGCCATCTACAGTTCATGGGCTTGCAAAGAGTCAAACATGACTGAAGCTACCTACTTCACACACACACACTCAATCTAAAATCTCTTTTGTTTCTTTGTAAGAGGAAGTTAGTTTTCAGTAATCAATGCTTCAGAATCTTACTTTATTTGGAAATAACCTAGCTTCAATAAACTTTCATCACTCAGTTTAGCATAACCCTAGAAATTCAAATTACCCAAGTCTGGAGAGACTTGGTGTGTGTGAGGAGAGACTTGTAAACAGACACTCCTGAAGCATAATTATTCTAAAAGATCTGATCTCACATTTTTCTCTCCTTAGAAGTGTCTTTACTGGAATTACTTTCTTTGCTGACAAACCTGTAACAGATATAACAGTACTTAACTCATATTAAACCTAGGCAAAATGAAAATATTAATATTATTAACTCTTAGACAAGTCTATATTAGTTAGACCAACAGCAAACATTAATACTAGGTATTAATTTAATACCAAATATTTCCCAATTCACATAAATCTGAAATTAATTTAGGTTGATTTCTCTTGTATTTAGAATTGTTTGATTTGTAAGCACTTACTTTTCTTTAGGTCAATTAGATTCAGTTCAGTTCAGTTCAGTCGCTCAGTCGTGTCCGACTCTTTGTGACCCCATGAATCGCAGCACGCCAGGCCTCCCTGTCCATCACCAACACCCAGAGTTCACTCAGACTCACGTCCGTCGAGTCTGTGATGCCATAATCTGAATGTTGAGCTTTAAGCCAACTTTTTCGCTCTCCTCTTTCACTTTCATCAAGAGGCTTTTTAGCTCCTCTTCACTTTCTGCCATAAGGGTGGTGTCATCTGCATATCTGAGGTTATTGGTATTTCTCCCGGAAATCTTGATTCAAGCTTGTGTTTCTTCCAGTCCTGCGTTTCTCATGATGTACTCTGCATATAAGTTATATAACCAGGGTGACAATATACAGCCTTATTAGAGCTCATTTATAAGCTAACCTCAGCAATATTATTGAAAGACAAAGACACATACTGAGGCTACATATATCTATATTGGCATAACAAGACATCTCTTAGCTTTGTCCTTCAAACTAAGTCATTAATAAGATATCACAATATAAAACTTATTAATTGAAAATAACGTTTATAATAAGAGAAATTTAAAAGGCATAATGAAATCATTCCCTCAGGGCAAAAATTCTAAAGAGATATTAAAAAAAAAGAGACATCATTTTACCAACAAAGGTCCATATAGTCAAAACTATGGTTTTTCTAATAGTATGTAGGGATGTGAGAGCTGGACCATAAAGAAGGCTGAGTGTTGAAGAATTGATGCTTTTGAACTGTGGGGTTGGTAAAGACTCTTGAGAGTCCCTTGGACTATAAAAAGAACAAGTTTTTCCTGCAAGCTTTCTCTGGAGTCTAAAGAATATTGTGATGACCTTGGTAAAAATCATCTATTTTTCTGTGGTCATAGCTTCATAGCCAAAATTTAGACCATATCCTGCTGAAATTGTCCATGATAACAAGGGCAACTGGCTGATTAAAAGTTGTCCCAGCAGGTACTGTTCCTCTGGGAGGTGAGGATATTAGTTTGACAGTGCCAGGCTGTTGATTATAGGAGAAAAATCCTGGAAACAAGGGGACTTCAGTCCATCAGTAGGTTCAATTCAATGCGGTTCATTCACTCAGTCATGTCCGACTCTTTGTGACCCCCATGGTCTGCAGCATGCCAGGCTTCCCATCCATCACCAATTCCCAGAGCTTACTCAAACTCATGTCCATTGAGCCGATGCCATCCAACCATCTCATCCTCTGGTGTCCACTTCTCCACTGCCTTCAATCTTTCCTAGCATCAGGATCTTTTTCAATGAGTCAGTTCTTCACAACAGGTGGACAAAGTATTGAAGCTTCAGCCTCAGTGCTTCCAATGAATATTCAGGACTGATTTTATTTAAGATGGACTGGTTGGATCTCCTTGCAGTCCAAGGGGCTCTCAAGAGTCTTTTCCAACACCACAGTTTAAAAGCATCAATTCTTCAGTTCTCAGCTTTCTATATGGTCCAACTCTCACATCCATACATGAGTACTGGAAAAACCATAGCTTTGACTACACGGGCCATTGTTGGTAAAGTAATGTCTCTGCTTTTTAATATGCTGTTTAGGTTGGTCATAGCTTTTCTTCCAAGGAGCAGGCATCTTTTATTTTCATGGCTACAGTCCCATGTGCAGTGATTCTGGAGCCTAAGAAAATAAAGTCTGTCACTGTTTCCATTCTTTCCCCATCTGTTTCCCATGGAGTGATTGGGGCGGATGCCATGATCTTACATTTTTGAATGTTGAGTTTTAAACCAGCTTTTTCACTCTCCCCTTTCACTTTCATCAAGAGACTCTTTAGTTCCTCTTCACTTCCTGCCATAAGGTTGGTGTCATCTGCATATCTGAGGTTGTTGATATTCTTCCCTGCAATCTTGAATCCAGCTTGTGTTTCATGCAGTGTGGCATTTCACATGATGTACTCTGTATATAAGTTAAATAAGCAGGGTGACAATATACAGCCTTGATGTACTCCTTTCCCAATTTGGAACCAGCCCATTTTTCTAGGTCTAGTTCTAACTGTCGCTTCTTGACTTGCATACAGAATTCTCAGGAGGCAGGTAAGGAGGTCTAGTATCCCCATCTCTTGAAGTTTCCACAGTTTGCTGTGATCCACACAGTCAAAGCCTTTAGTGTAGTCAATGAAGCAGAAGTAGATGTTTTTCTGGAATTGTCTAGCTCTTTCTATGATCCAACAGATGTTGGTGATTTTAACCATCTGTGGTTCCTCTGCCTTTTCTAAATCCAGTGTGAACATCTGAAAGTTCTCGCTTCTTGTACTGTTGAAGCCTCGCTTGGAAAATTTTGAACATTACTTTGGTAACGTGTGAGATGAGTGCAATTGTTCAGTAGTTTGAACACTCTTTGGCATTGCCCTTCTTTGGGACTGGAATGAAAACTGACCTTTTCCAGTCCCATGGCCACTGCTGAGTTTTCCAAATTTGCTGGCATATTGAGTGCAGCATTTTCACAGAAACATCTTTTAGGATTTGAAAAAGTAGCTAGAATTCTATCACCTCCACTAGCTTTGTTCATAGTGATGCTTCCTAAAGCCCACTTGACTTTGCTTTCCAGGATGTCTGGCTCCAGGTGATTGACCACACCAGCATGGTTATCTGGGTCATTAATATCTTTCTTGCATAGTTCTCCTGTCTATTCTTGCCACCTTTTCTTAATATCTTCTGCTGCTTTTAGGTCCATACCATTCCTGTCCTTTATTGTGCCTATCTTTGCCTGAAATATTCCCTTTGTATCTCTAATTTTCTTGAAGAGATCTCTAGTCTTTCTCATGCTATTGTTTTCCTTTTTTTTTTTTTTTGCTTTGATCACTGAAGAAGGCTTTCTTAACTCTCCTTGCTATTCTTTGGAACTTTGCATTCAGATAAGCATATCTTCTTTTTCTTCTCTGCCTTTCACTTCTCTTATTTTCTCAGCTATTTGTAAGGCCTCCTCAGACAGCCATTTTGCCTTTTTGCCTTTCTTTTCCTTGGGGATGGTTTTGATCACCACCTCCTGTACAATGTTAGGAACCTCCATCTATAGTTCTTCAGGAACTCTATCTATCATATCTATTCCCTTGAATCAATTTCTCACGTCTGCTGTATAATCATAAGGGATTTTATTTAGGTCATACCTGAATGCTTTAATGGCTTTCCCTACTTTCTTCAATTTAAGTCTGAATTTTGCAATAAGGAGTTCATGATCTGAGCAACAGTTTGCCCTTGGTCTTGCTTTTGCTGACTATTTAGAGCTTCTCCATTTTCAACCGAAAAGAATGTAATCAAGCTGATTTGATTTTAACCATCTGGTGATGTCCATGTGTAGAGTTGTCTCTTGTTGGAAGGGGGTGTTTGCTATGACCAGTGCATTCCCTTGGCCAAACTATGTTATCCTTTTCCCTGCTTCGTTTTGTACTCCAAGGCTAAACTTGCCTGTTACTCGAGGTATCTCTTGACTTCCTACTTTTGCATTCCAGTCTCATATGTTGAAAAAGACATCCATTTTTTTGGTGTTAGTTGCAGAAAATCAGTCACTGACAAATACTTTGGGAAGTGTCAATTTGCAGTTGACAGGCAAGTTCCAATTTGTAGTTGATAGTTATGTTCTCCATAAGTTAACATACTTAATAAATATTTGTTGAGCAAATTACTTTTGGTTTGTGCTATGCTAGACAGTGGTTAATCAAACACCAGTAGTAATCTTTTTTTTTTTTAACGATCACTTTTGCTTGGAAGAGCTTTCTGCTTGGGAAACCAACAGGTAGCTGCTCCTGTGACACAGGGCTGTAGGGGCTGGAAGAGTGGAAGTTTGTCCTTGTGCAGGTCTCCAGCATGAGGAACAGCTCCTCAGAGGGTCTGAAAGGAATTTAAGACATTGATGAATTAATGTGTGGAGGGGAAGGACAAGAGATAGTCATTGATGAAGGGGTAAGAGTCTTGTGGATATCACAGTGAACACTCAAGGACTGTCTGTTGTTGTTAAAGCAACTTTGCATGCAAAAGAGAAAATTTACCTTTTTTAGTTCTTAAAATGGCCCCTGTGGTTCCTTACATCATCATGCTTGTCACATTGACCTGGGAATCTCTATTAACGTGCTGCTGTTTGTTTCTGGGACTCATAGGTTCCTGAGGCTAAAGACTGTCTTTACCTCCTTCCTCTTTGTTCCAAGCAGAGTCCAGTCTCCAAGGCCAGTCAACAGTGCCTCGGTGGAGTAGTTTACATCCATGCCATGGGCCTTGTTGTTTATATTGGTAAATAATAAGAACTAGAGGTTCAGTCTGGGGTCAGAGAATAAATAGGCCATTTAGAAAGAGGACACCAGGATTTTGCTTTTATTTGTATATTAGCAATAATAAAAAAATGCCCCAAGATAATTCAATTACAAACTTTTTATTAACTTCCAAAGTCAGTCCATTAAGTCAGTCTGTTTTGTACATGTGAATGTAAAAAAATGTGTCTAAACTCATTTACATGAATGAACAGTACTTACAACCCCAGTTTGCTTTCTTTAGAACATAATGTTTTCTCTATTTAAATGCTGTGGAGCACAGCTGTCCTTATTTATTTGCCCCCAGTTCTACTTGTAAGGGCTATGTATTAGCCTTTCACAAGGAGGCTTTCAGTATTGAAATGAGTTACTCAATTACTGGATGTCTGACCTCCTTAGACCCTCAGCCACCAGGAATAGGGAAAAGCTAAGAACCCTTGGTGTAAAGAAAAGAGATACTATCAGCATCATCACACCCAGACACAATCCTTCTTAACAGGGCACTGAAAGTAGTTAGTTATCACATTCATTACCTGCTGCAGCCCAACACTTGTCATGTTATTCTGGGACACCCTTAGAAGTGTTGGCAGTTCCTAGGGTTTAAGAATTAATCAAATTCTTTGTTATTATGCATCCCCCTTTTAACATAATATTACTGTAAAAGACCTTTGAGTAGTGACTTCTTTCATGGTATCTGGGAAGAGGCACAGGTAGAGCCTAAACTGACTGAAAACAGGAGAAACCCTGATTGAACTGAACACAGTGAAACTTAGCAGCATCCAATGACCAGCAACTTATCAGAAGTGGGATAATTTCTTTTTCTTTCTCTTTTTAAAAGATATAATTTATAAAATGAGAAAATACTAGCCCATTAAATATTGCAAATTTTGGCAGATTTAAGGAAGATCTTCAGTTTAGTAGAGCATTTCTGGGAAAAGGTAGAAAAAAATCTTACTTCAGATTGGGCCGTCTCCAAAGTCTTTGGATTGATTGTCCTAGGATGGATTGTTCTCAGTAAGTTGAGGCAACATAGTGCAAACTTCTAAATTCATGGGACTAGGTAACTCTGCAAGCAAAAATAACTGAAAGATGCCTGAAGTGCAACCTCTGAAGAGGAACAAATCTGAGGCTAAATAAGTGTACAGACTGTCTTGTGACTATCCTTTTGTAGATCTTATGTTGTAAGCAGTTTTAATAGGAAAAGATCTCTATAACTGAATGTAGGTACAGCTGCTCAGGGCATGCATTTGTGCATAACAATGTAGCCTCTCACAGTAGCAATACCCCTAAATTTACTATCAAAGGTCAGAGCTCCTTTACCAGTGGAGGATATTGTTATACAGAAAAGTTCATATCTGCCTGTGAATTTGTTTGCTGACACTTTAAAAAAGTTAGCATTGTCATAGATGTATAGAGGTGTCATTTTTCTTAAACCCTTGAATAGGGGCTGGTGTGGAGGAGACAAATTGTCCTTTTCTGCCACAGGACACAGTGCTGTGCTTGGTTCTATGTTTAAGTAATCAGTTTGGAAATACTTATGACAGATGTAATTATGATTTAGGAGATGGGTTCTTTTGGTTGCTTTACTTATTAACACATAAATGGAGTTTTTGTGTGCATGTGCCCCCTTTATTTTTCTTCTTCTTCTTCTTCTTTTTTTTTTTTTTTTTTTAAGATTGGTTACTTACCTATTTGGCCATGTTGCACAGAATGCAGCAATTAGTTCCCCTACCAGGGATCAAACCTGTGCCCCCCGAATTAGGAGCTCAGGACTACTGGACAACCAGAGAAGTCCCCTCCTTTTTTTTTTTTTTTTTTTCAGAAAGATTGTTGATTACTCTGTGAATTAGAGACTTTAGCAGTAAATGAAAACATTGCAGCAGAGAAAATGTTTTACAAGAATGTGAGTCCAGTCTGTAGAAACTTATGTATAAGCCATACTTCCAAGTTAAAAATCATGTAAGAGAAGCTTTAAACTTTTAAATTTTCTTCTTTTAAAATCTATCTATAAAGTAATTACTGGATTATAAAGGCAACACAATGAAGTAATGGAGAGCTAAGAAAAATTCAGGTTTGACATACCTCCTATAACTCTAATGGCTTAAAAGTCATTCATTTGTAACAACATATAATAGAATATAGTTTGCCAAAATACTGAATCCCTATGCTGTACATCTGAAACTAACACAATACTGTAACTCAATCAAACCTCCATAAAAGATAAGTAAATAAAAATCAGTGACTTTGTCAGTGTTCTTATCAGTTTCTAATCACTGTGATTGAGTGTACACTGTGCTATATAATGAGTACTATGTAGATTAAATCAGTTCTAGGAGATGGGGCAATAAATGGTAGCCTCAGAATTTAGTTATATTTCTTGTGTACTTTTCAATATGTATAAATGATAAAAAGCTTTTAAACTCAAATTTACAAAGTAATTTTTATAAAGTAATATACATTCTCTCTATTGCCTTTCTAGTGGCATCAAGTGAAATATTGTTTTTGAAAATTTTGTCAAGGACTTTTTGAAAACTAATAAAACCTTAAACCAAAGATTTAAAAATACTAATTTTTCAAATTGTCTTCCATCTTTAAAAAAAAGTCATTTAATTTGTTTTTAGCTCTGCCCTTTTTAGGATTAAAAGAGCAGCACTATATTTGCTGAGGCACAAGTGCATAGCACATAATTTCTTATGACTTGCCAGTGACCATTTTATGCACTTCCTTGGGAAAAAAAAAAAAATCCACTTTTACATTCTTCTTGTAAAAATATTTCAGATTTCTAAGATAAAACATTAAATATGCAGGTTTATATTTGACCTTATACTTTGTTGTAATGGCAATACATATAGTTTTTGTTGACATATCTCTATATTCCTTGAATTTTTCTTGAGGGAGTAATATATATATCAGTCATAGCTGAAAAGTATAATGGATTCATAAATTCTAGTTCACAGTCAATTTCACACAGAACCAATTCTGAGTTTAATCAACCTCCTTGTAGCTGGTTTTGACAAGCTTTGGTTATTTTGTTGTTTCTTTTGTTTGACAGCAGACTGCTATTTTAGGATTGAGTGAAAGTGCAATACAAGCAACTAACTCTAGAATCACTTTCTTTTTTCTTTTTTATTAGCCTTTGAATTGGCCAAAGTAGTAAGAGATAACATTTTTTTTTTGGTTGAATTTTACATAAGTAGAAATTTAGAGGCTCACTTGTTTTACAAATAACAAGAATTTCACATAAATTGTAGTTGATAGTATAATTTTATTCTGAAATATGGATTTTTTTAAGATACCAAATGACTCTTATCAATATTGGTTTTATTGCAGAAGTGGCACTGTATTTTCCTGTTATGTGATTAGTTAAAAGTGCAAATGCATTCCAAGGGCATAGCTGTTGAAGAATGGATTCAATTATCGAATAATTGGAGCTTGTCAAGAGCACCTAGATGGTTGGAGAAGAGGCTGTGATAACCTTTATGCATAGAGTATTGAGAGTCAAACAGACAGAAGTTTGCTGAGTGCCTTAGCATGCTGTTGCTTTGGCTCTAAGTCCTATTCAGAACATGGGAATCAATCATGATTGTGCTTCCTGGCCATAGAAGAGTCAGCCCACAAGTCTGTTGTTAACATCAATCAACTTCAGGTCTGGTCAGCAAAGGAACAGGACATGAGCTGGTGAACAGGGCAGCAAAGCCAGAATGCAGGACAGCAAATGCAGCCAGGCAACACACTGGATATTTGATGTAATTTGAGGGTCCTAGCTGAATAAGGCCTATTGAACACACAGTTCCACTGCTTTGAGGAAACTGTACATTTAGCTTTGGAAACATCAGGATATGAATGAAAACATTTAAAATAAGTGACTGAAACAGGCCAGTGTTTCTAAAGTGGCAGCTCATAAAATGTGTATTCAATCCTCTTAGTATTTAAGAAATAATATTAGTGGGCGGGATCTCAACTTGCATATTTTACCTAGAAAATCCATTCTGTTAAAAAATTATTTTATGAAAAAATTGGAAAAGATGGTTTTACTGGGCTTTTATAGCATGAGGTCACTAATCACTTGGTGAGATAGCGTGACTCTTCCCTTAGACGGTCTGTGCTCCCTCTGGTCTTCCCAAGGCTCCATCACTCCTTGCTGCTCACTGACACTGAGCTCAAGTGTCAGTTGTTACTTAGTATAAATCTTGCAGTGTGTGTTTTTTTTTTTTTTTTTTAAATCTGGCTTACACACCTAACGTGAGTTATCCCCAGAAGATCATGTGCTTTAGATGCCAGAAATCTAGAAGATGAAACAATCAGTCACAGAATCTGAGTATTACATTGATTTTATTTTTTTATTATTTTTATTTTTTACTTTACAATACTGTATTGGTTTTGCAATACATCAACATGAATCCACAACGGGTGTACATAAGTTCCCACTCCTTGATTTTAGAAAGAGCTGAAAGTCTCTATGTGATGAGGTTAAGCATCCAGGGGCTTCTGCCAGACTGTGGGGAAGGGGAGGAATGCATTTCAAATAGGGAGGCAAGGCAGACTTCAAAGGTCCTGTTAGTTCTTCAATGTATCACCGAAGACCTACTAGCTTTGCCTCAGGGAATGGACATTAGTGATAGCCTTACATTGTAATTGGTATTATAATGTTTTTTTTCCTAGGAGAGAAAAAAAAAAAGCAAAGACTTAATATCGTCAAATCAAATCTACTACCTAAACAAAAGCAAATACTATTGCTTATGTAGTACTCTTACAAAATTAAGATCATCTTGAATACACTATAATGGACAAAAACATATTTATATAGTAATGAAGTGGCCCTGAACCTTTAGATATAATGAGTTCCTCATACTTAAAGGGGGATATCTCCTGATTGGGAGTCATTTAATGAAACTCCCTTTTATTAAGCTATATGACTTAAATAAAATCTTTTAGCTGCCTTCGTTCCATTTTCATGTGTGAAATACTGTCATGATTTTTTAGTCCACAAGCATTGATGAACCCATGGATCAAATCCATGACCTGCTTTGGTACAGTTTTATTAGAACACCATTATACACATTTGCTTATTTATTGCCTATAGCTATTTTGTGGTACAGGAGTAGTTGAGTAATTCCAAGAGGCCATATGATCTGAAAAACACCAAATATTTGCTGCCTGACCCTTTACAGAAAATGGTGACCCATGTTGACCGATGCCTTAAATATTCAATGAATTTGCCTGAGCAAATCAGACCAAAGCAGGCCACGTTAATCTGGTTCAAAACTATTTGCATCTCATGTTAAAATGCTTGATTTCTGGTCATGATGCAGGAATTTATGGGGATTCTCTAAAATCCACTAGAAGGAAAGAGAATGAGACCTGATTTATTTTAAGCACATTGCAATTAATGACTTAATAAAAATAATATCACTGTGCTTTATGTTTTGGGAGAAAAAAGACATAATGGTGAGTAAGCCAACATGGTGACAAATGTATAATTTTAAATTAGACTAAAACTATAGAAAAGTCCCCATCATTATGTTTTGGGTTTTTTTCAGATACTTGGTTTTCAATTATGGTGGTTGCCAACAGTTGATTAAAAATAATCCATTGTAAGAGTTGCTCTCAGACTAGCTGCATCAGGACCACCTGGAGCACTTGGAAAGAATCAGATGCCTGAGCCCTAGCCACAGGATTTCTGACTTAGTAGGACTGGGGAAGAGTGTGCATTTCTAACAAGTTCACCAGTAATGTTGATTCAGCAGCTTAGTTAAGTGACCACGTTTGACAAATCACAGCATTAAGATATTTGCTCAGTAGTGAAAAAATGACCCATGAATGATGGGTGATGAAGCAATTATCAACAATTTCAGTGGATCTTCTTGGTATCGTAAGTAATAATAGCACCCTCATGATGATCTTATGAAAGAAATATTATCCTACCATTTTACAGATGAGGAAACTAAGGCTCCAAGAAATGGCACTGTCTAGATTCAAATTCAGTCCCAATTCCTAAGTGTAAAAACTTTCTGGTCTTAAAGTTTCTCAAATGTTAGTACAAAGAAGGATTCTTGGGGGATTTGTAAAACATATTGATTAATAAGCTTCCTCAACAAAAATTCTGATTCTAATATACAGGATAAATATTGGAAACTTGCACTTTAAAATTGGAGAAGGCAATGGCACCCCACTCCAGTAAAATCCCTGAAAAATCCCATGGAAGGAGCAGCCTGGTGGGCTGCAGTCCATGGGGTCGCTAAGAGTCGGACACGACTGAGCGACTTCACTTTCACTTTTCACTTTCATGCTTTGGAGAAGGAAATGGCAACCCACTCCAGTGTTCTTGCCTGGAGAATCTCAGGGATGGGGGAGCCTGGTGGGCTGCCATCTATGGGGTCACACAGAGTCGGACACAGCTGAAGTGACAGCAACAGCACTTTAAAATAAGCTGTTTTGTTTTTTTTTTTTTTTGTATATGAAATAATAGTAATACTAATCTCATTATATTTCTAAATACCACTACTAATTAACATTTGTTATATTCTCTCCCTGGAGAAAGAAATGACAACCTATTCCAGTATTCTTGCCTGGGAAATCACTTGGACAGAGGAACCTGGCAGGCTATAGTTAAAGAGTTGCAGAAGTTGGACACAACTTAGCAACTAAACCACTACCACATGTTCTCCATTAGCTGTCATCTTCATAAAAGTCAAAATGAAGAATATGTCGCTCTAATCTCTTCATGTTAGGTCCATGAATCAAGGTAAATTGGAAGTTTTCAAACAGGAGATGGCAAGAGTGAATATGACATTTTAGGTATCAATGAACTAAAATGGACCAGAATGGGCAAAGTTAATTCAGCTGACCATTATATCTACTGCTGTGGGCAAGAGTCCCTTAGAAGAAATGGAATGGAACTCATACCAAAAAAAGAGTCCAAAATGCAGTACTTGAGTGCATCTCAAAAATGACAGAATGAACTCTGCTAGTTTCCAGGGCAAACAATTCAATATCATGGTAATCCAAATCTTTGCACCAACTGCTAATGCTGAAGAAGCTGAAGTTGAATGGTTTTATGAAGACCTACATGACCTTCTAGAACTAACACACACACACACACACAAAAGGTATTTTTCATCAGAGGGAACTGGAATGCAAAATTAGGAAGTCAAGAGACGCCTGGGCTAACTGGCGAGTTTAGCCTTGGAGTACAAAATGAACCAGGGGAAAGGCTAACAGAGTTTTGCCAAGAGAATGCACTGGACATAGCAAACACACTTTTCCAACAACACAAGAAACAACACTACACATGGATATCACCAGATGGTCAATACCAGATCAGCTTGATTATATTCTTTCCAGTTGAAAATGGAGAAGCTCTATACAGTCAGAAAAACAAGACAAGACACAAACTGTGGTTCAGATCGTGAGCTCCTTATTGCAAAATTAAGACTTAAATTGAAGGAAGTAGGGAAAACCACTAGACCATTCAGGTATGACCTAAATCAAATCCCTGACAGTTATAGAGTAGAAGTGACAAACATTAAGGAATTAGATCTTATAGATAGAATTCCTGAAGAACTATGGTCAGAGGTTCATGACATTGTATAGGAGCAGTGATCAAGACCATTCCCAAGAAAAAGAAATGCAAAAAAGCAAAACAGTTGTCTGAAGAGGCCTTACAAAGAGCTGAGAAAAAGAAGAGGAGTGAAAGGCAAAGGAGAAAGGAAAGATATGCCCATCTGAACGCAGAATTCTAAAGAATAGCAAGGAGAGATAAGAAAGCCTTCCCCAGTGATCAATGCAAAGAAATAGAGGAAAAGAGTAGAATGGGAAATGCTGGAGACCTCTTCAAAAAAATCAGAGATACCAAGGGAATTTTTCGTACAAAGATGGGCTCAGTAATGGACAGAAATGGTATGGACCTAACAAAAGAAGAAGATATTAAGAAAAGATGGTAAGAATACAAAAAGAACTATACCAAAAAAAAAAAAAA